>VZQC01010403.1:867131-1041497 GCA_009823505.1 Rhizomys pruinosus
GTAGGAAAAGACTTCCTAAATCAGACAGCAGCTGCACAAGAAATAAGATCGACAATTGACAAATGGGACCTCATTAAACTCAAAAGCTTCTGTACATCAAAAGAAACAATAAAGGAAGTGAAGAGAAAACCCACAGAGTGGGAGGAAACCTTCACTGCAGATACATCTGACAAAGCAATGATTTCCAGAGTATACAAACTACTCAAAAAACAAGAAGAAAGAAAACAAATGAATCACTCAAAAGATGGAGCAAAGAACTGAATAGAGACTTCACAGAGGAGGAATTGCAGATGGCTGAGAAACATCTTAAAAACTGTTCAATATCACTAATAATTAGGGAAATGCAACTTAAAACCACTTTGAGATATCATCTCACTCCGATAAGACTGTCTAGGATCAAGAAAACAAATGATACCAAGTGCTGGAGAGGTTGTGGGGAAAAGGGTACACTCATCCATTGCTGGCAGGAATGTAAACTTGTACAGCCACTATGGAAAGCAGTGTGGAGAACCCTTGGAAGACCCAAAATGAGCTTGCCATTTGACCCAGTCGTGCCACTCCTGGGTATATACCCACAAGACTCATCTTACTGCAGAAATACATGCACAGCTATATTTATTGCAGCTCAGTTCACAGTAGCAAAAAGCTGGAACCAACCCAAATGCCCCTCAACTGATGAGTGGATAGAGAAAGTGTGGTACATGTACACAGTGGAGTTCTATGCAGCGGTAAAGAAAGACAACATCGGCCGGGCGTGGTGGCACACGCCTTTAATCCTAGCACTTGGGAGGCAGAGGCAGGCAGATTTTTGTGAGTTCAAGGCCAGCCTGGTCTACAGAGTGAGTTCCAGGACAGCTGGGGCTATAGGGAGACCCTGTCTCGAAAAGACCCCCCCCCACAAAAGAAAGACAACATCATGAAATTTGCAGCTAAATGGATGGAGCTAGAAGATATTATATTAAGTGAAGTAACACAGTCCCAGAAAAACAAACAACAAATGGTATCCCTCATCTGTGGATGCTAGCATCAATAACCCAGTTGTAAACATGTCTTGTGTGGAGGGATGCATATTGGAAAGAACAACAACAGAAAAGACTGTGTCAAAAAACTGACTGAAAAGGGGAATCTGGAGGGGTGGGAGGGTTGGGAGAGGGACACAGGTATATATTTGATTAATGTATATATAATTGATGGGAGTTTAATAAGTATCCAATTTTGCCCAAACACTATCTACAAATTATATAGTATTTTAGGACTTAGTAAAAGTAAAAATGTCTATATTAAACAACATTGGTTTAAAGGTTTTAATAAAACAGTAATACATCTAAGTTAATTGGAAATATAAATTGTTGTCCACATTTGTTTTACTTAAAATTTGTATAACAATAACTTTGGGATTAACATATACAAATGTTCTCTATAATTTTTGTGTTATACAGTGCCATCTTGTAACATTCTCTTTTACCTGTAGGATAGTTTAACTCAAGGAATTAAGTTTGCTTCCCAAATTAACAATGTATAGTCACTCAAAACAGCTTGGGTAAATTTAATGAAATTTACACCTGATTCCTGCCTATAGGTATGTGTACTACAACTGCCTTTTTGAGACTCATGGGACAAAAAATAAAAATCTAAAATAAAAAAGGGGGGATACAGTTATATATTAAACCTTTTTGTCAAGTTTTTCAATTTGAATCTTAAAACTAACTATGGGAAAAATTTGTATGTTCCCACAGGTCAAAACGTCATCAACTTGATGGCTGAGAAAGAAAGGATACAGCTATGCAATGTGCAGGATGTACCAAGAAATACCAGCAGAGTAGTTGACCTATCTAAACATTGAAGGAAGGAAAAGTCTCAGACTGCTATGGGCATCAAACATCTCTGTGGATCCTATTTGTAACAACTGTATATAAGGAGTCCTAATGAACCTTACCTTCTAGGTGCCACAAAGTTTTAATATGAGAGACTTTCTTACCTCCTTTTCATAGAACAAAGAAATACATGATGGTAATGAAGTCGTTCTCTAACTGTAAATTAGAGCCGACTGTTAACGAGGTAATATCTTATAAAACCAGTATAACTGTTTTCTCTGACTAGTAGACAAAGGAACTGTGAAAAGGATTGTTCTCTATTCAGAGGCAAATATAATACTAAAGTCTTTTTAAGCTGTGCATTTAAGCAAAATATATTATACAGGAGAGCTCTGATATCAGCAATTGACTATTCTGCCAAGGAGATATTGGCCAGGGGATCCAAGCACCCCCAAAAGGTAAAGGCTTCTTGCCTGTAAACTGGGATACCTGCAAGAAGAAAGGCAGTAAGGCCCTGCCATCAAAGACCTGATGTAAGCATGGGAAAAAATGTATTTAGACCACACTTGTAAGTGTATAGTTGGTCTCTGGAATGCCAGAGAGTGTTACCAAAGGCCACTGAACCAATAAAGCAAATATTGGTCTCTTTGAGTCAAGCAAGACTCCTCTGTCAGCATCAGCTACACCTCACCTGCCTGGAAATACTGTGCAGCAGTGGCAGCCATATGTCTGAATATCCCAAATCTAATTGGCTATTAGCTCTCTTCTTGGAGGAATAACCCATGGCTGATACCACAAGCTTACATCCTCTAGTGGTTAGGAGATGTTATAAACCACAGTAAGACCTCGTCATCTTTTACAGAAAAAAATATAATTCATGGGTTAGCATACCATCCAAACATCTGTGTCTATACCAAAGTAACCTACCATAATAATTATTACTGTTTAAATACCTATATATCTAATCACTTGTGCTTCATTAGTAGGATTGAAAGTTTATTCCTGGACAAACTGTCAACCCATGAAAGGAGACAGCCTGAACTGATCATAGTCAAAAATGACATCTCCAGAGAAAGTAGACTGTTTTGCTTCTCGCCCACCTGTGCCCCTTTTCTAAGACTAGGGAACAATCTGCAGAAGAGGGGGCATGGGAGAATGTAAGGGCTGCGATTGGGGTGAATGGTGAAACTACAGCAATATAGACTGGATGCTTATTTGATCAACATGATTGTATATACAAGCCCCTCCAGCTGGATGGTGGGAGCCCTGGGCTGTGTGGGTTTGGGCATAGCTGCTTGCAAATTGGTTTTACATGAAGGACACTTGTACTCATAACTTATTACTTACTGTTAAAAAGTGAAATAAAAAAAAGAGTTAACAATTGCTGTACTAGCTTTCAAGTGAAATGCTTATAACCCTCCCCACACATACACACATCTCAAAGGAAAGTTAAAAACACTGCAAGAAGATGTTTCCTCATCTGTAGAACTTGTTTAATAAAAACCAACTCTAAAGTTTGGAGTAAAAATTAAGTGAGATAATTATCCTTCGGCTTGCCACCTCCCTGGAGGAATGTGCTGGAGCTAGGTGGCTGATATGGTCCAGGCAGAGGCTAGGATGCCTGATAGTGTGGTTTAAGTATGAACAGTCCTCTGCAGGCTCATGTGTTGGAACACTTGAGCTGTAGTTTGTGGCTTTGACAAAGTTTTGGGGCCTTTAGGAAGGAGAATCTCTGTGGATGGAGGAAGTAGGTCACTGGAGGTGGAGCTTGACATTTCATAGCTAGACCCCACTTCCTGTTCTCACTGCTTCTTGTCTGTGGGTGGAACATGACTATCCAGCCTCCTTACTGTCCCCTTGGGTTCCTCATCTGTTGCCATGTCTCCTCCCTACCTTCCCCTGCTTTAGCCCTATCCCCCATAATGTAATAACACCCTGGAGCTGTAAGCCAGAATAAACCTTTCCTCCCTTAAAGTGTTTCTTGTCAAGGATTTGGTCACAGCAATGAGAAAAGTAATGCACCTGGTCACCCTAGATTCATCCACAGGGTGGCCGAATCCCGCCACTCGTAGTCTCTAAGGCGTCTGGCTAAACTCAGAACATCAGCTGGTGTGGGCATTTTGCCTCCAACATTAAAATTCAAACAATTAAAATCAATTTTGTCTGTAGCTGACTTTTTTTTTAAATGGTCCCATGTAGCAGACATAAAAATTTTCCAAGGAAGTCTACCAAAACAGAGTTGTTTTATTGTTTTTACACAAAAATATTTTTCTTCTCTCATACATATGTTAAAATATGCACTCTGGAAACTGTATTTCTGATTCATACGATTATACCATCATATAGTAAAAGGATTATTGTCTTGTTTTTGCTTAATAGAACTAAAATAGACTGATTGGGATTTGTGATGGTTGGTTTTAGTTGTCAGCTCAACACAGTCTAGAATCAACTGGAAAGGGAATCTCAATCAGAACTGTCTAAATCAGGTTGACCTGTGCTCATCCCTGTAAGAAATTGTCCCAATTGACTTGAGGTGAAAAGACCCAGCCTGAATGGAAGCAGCTGCCTTTCCTGGGTCAGGCCATTGAGCATTACTACCATGGTGCTTGAGCACTACCATGCATGTGTTCATTCACCGCTCCCTGCTCTGGACTGTGGCTATGATGTGACCAGGGCTTTAAGCTCCTGCCACCCTGAGTTCCATGTAATGATGGCATGTAGGCTGGAATTATGAGTCAAATAAGCCCTTTCCACCTTAAATTCCTTTGTCAGAATATTTTTTATCATACTAAGGAGAAACAAGACTAAGATAGTAATGTAAGGAATTTTAAACAGCCATAAGCTGACAGCACATGAATAGAGCAGATGAAACATCGCTCCATTACAATCTCTTACAATCCAGAGATCTGAATACAAAGCCAGGCATTTATTATATATGATGAAATATATTCAAGGAGTGAAGACATAGCTCAATGGTAGAGACTGGCCTTGCATGAAAAAGACTCTAGGTTTGATTCCAAGCATCATACAATAAAAATAAATAAGTAAATAAATAAATTAAGTAAATCACATACATATAACATTTGAGTATACACATCCAAAATTTTATTTCATATGTACACATATAATTACATTAATTTATTAGAATTTTGAATAATCACAATTCTGTTTCATAGGATGCTAATCCAATAAACTATTTTTATTTAACTTAAAGGATGTACTTTGGAGAGATAATATATATGCCCATATTTCACTGAGATAGCATTTAGGATTTATTAATAAAATACCTGGGCTGGATAGTTTTAGTGTCAATTTGACACACCTGGGTTAAGGAAGCTTCAACTGGGGAATTTCCTCCATTGGACTGGCCTGTGGCCCTGTCTGTGGGGTATTTTTTGATAGTTGAGTGATGTGGAAGGGCACAGTTCACTGTGGGCAGTGTCATCCCTGGGCAGGTTATCTGTACTGTATAAGAGAGCAGGCTGAGCATGGACCAGGGGAGCAAGCCAGTAAGCAGTGTTCCTCCAGGGCCTGTGCTTCAGCTCCTGCCTCCAGGTTCCTGTCCTGAGTTCCTACCTTTGTCTCCCGAAGTGATAAACTGTGAACAGGGAGATATAAGACAAATAAACCCTTTCCTCCCCAAGTTGGTATTGGTCCTAGTGTTTTTTCACAGCTATTGAAGGCAAACTAGAACAATAGCCTTATATGTTATACTAGAATTACTTTTAAAAAGTAACATAGTCTTTTATTTAATAAATTCAGTTTGTCTTGAGAGTTTACATGATAGGCAGGCATAAATTTATAGAAAGGTTATTAGCCATAAAGTCATATCCCTGCCTTGCTTTGTTAAGTCAGAAACACAGACTGCAGAGAAGGAGGAAGCATACTCTCTGGGAACAGAAGCACAGCAAGTCTGCGGAAGCTTACATTTTTATTTAGAGACAAACAAGGCAGTGCTGCTGAAAGTAGAGGTTTGGAGAACAGCTTTGAGGATCTACGGTCCTTCAGATTTCTCTTCTGTCCTTCCTTAGACACATGACCTTGGTAGGAGTCATCATCATTTTTTATAAAGCACAAAAATATCTACTTGAAAATAAACCAGTTAATGTACACAGTGAATCTGCTAAGATTACAAAGAACTTTTTAATGGCATTCTGCTGCTATTGGTAGGTATGTACATGCAACATTATTCCATAGAAACTTTCCCCTGTCAATACAAGATTCATCAACAGGTACTTTTTGAAAAGATTTATCTATTTTTATTTTATGTGTATGAGTGTTTGCCTGTATGTTTTTATGTGCAACACATGCATGGTGTGCCTGCAGAAACCAGAAGAGGGCATCCAAGTATCTGGACCTGGACTTTATGGTTGCTTGCATACATGTGGGTGCTGGGGGGTGGGGGGGACTTGGGCCTTCTGCAAGAGCAGTCAGTGCTATTACCCATTGAATAATCTCTCAGGCCCCCCTCAACAGTTATTTTTTATAATTTCATTTTTATTTAATTTTTGTAATTTTCATACAATATACCTTGATAGTATTTAGATAACACCCCCTATATAATATATACCCCTCTCACTGCTCCCTCCCAATTTAATGTACTCTCATATATATATATATATATATATATATATATATATATATATATTATGGCCTATAGAATATGAATAGATGTTCTTATGGGGGAAGTGGAGAAAAAGAAGGTACTTTAACTGCAGAGGGAGCAAGGAGTGTTAAGTAGGGAGAGGAGAGAGAAATAATGCTCAAATGGTATGAAAACAGGGAAAATGTATTCGTTCAAAGTCTTCATGAAACATACACATACAATAAATAAATGGACAAGTGCAGGTGTATAGATCAAGCTATTGGTCAGGTTAGTCCAAGAAACTCCCAAAATAACACAAGCTATTGCCACAGCCCTTGATTGCCTCACAGAATTTGCACAGGTAAGACCCTACTGCTTAATATACAGGACATACTTCAGACACAGGACTTGGAGCAATGGAGCTGAAATTGACCTGGAATCTTCCTCTCTGAAAACTAGATTTCATGGTGTTAGAGGATACTGTACAATCTCAACAGTTCCATTTAAGACTCCCTTACAGATGGGTTAGTTTGAAACATTTCTTGGTGAGTTTTCCTTCAGAGAGGCTAGGAGTTTGCTTCAGTGGAGGAACAGGCACTCAGCATGCTCAAGGCTCCAGGCTCAACCTCCAATGCCACATCTTTTTCCCATGAAACCTTTAAGTTAGCTATAGAAGTGAATCCCAATGATTTCTAAAGTAAGCAGGAAGTCTCTGCAATCCACATCCGTTCACTAAGCAATTTCACACGTTGTTTCTGGTGGTGCTCAGGAGGAGGTTCAAAAACATGTAGAAAAGATTTCCATTCTGCAGCAACTTCAGTATTACTAACATTTGAATGCAGTAAATGAGTTTATTTAATTTATTTATTTTTTCATTCATTCATTCACGCATTTTTGAGATAAAAATCTCACTATATAGTCTTAGCTGGCCTTGAACTCACAGAGATCTGCCTGCCTCTGCCTCCTGAATACTGGGATTGAGATTCTTATTTTGGTATACTGTTAATATTTTAAGCTGTTCTGGTTACCTGTCTGGATAATACCTGGGTAAGGAAGCTCCCTGTAGGCCTTGACTCTAATTCTCTTTGCTTAAATTTCCCGGCTGGACTAATGTTGGACATGAATTTTGGTCTCCACAATCTGAACTTCTTTGTGAGTAACAAGAGGAATATTAACTGTTCTGTCAAATTTGTACCTTGTTGAAAGATGTTTCTGAAAGTACCTTGAAAATTCTAAGGAGCTACACAAATAAAAGATCTAATTAAGCTGCTCCCCATAAGGTACTTTAATAAGACTACTTAATTAAAACACTTTGTAATATATAAGCAGTATTTGGAAAGCAATTGTATCAGTGCTAAGTATTGTACATTAATAATGTAATTATCCTGGCATTTGCCCTGAGAACATTTTATGAAGCAATTTAAGTGGTGTTTCTACAGGTTATTAAAAATAAGTATATTTATCACCTTAGTATGCATAGATAATTACATGTATGTAGAAGTTAATCAATAGAAGGCAAAATAACACAACATGGTAGATAAATTTAAATGCATGTAAATGGAAGAATTTATAGCTTTAAAAATAATTTAGGGGCTGGAAGATTACTCAGCTGTTAAGAGCACTGGCTACTCTTGGAAAAGACCCAAGTTTGATTCCCAGCTCCCACAAAGCAGCTAGTCAGTAATTCTAGTTCCAGGGGAATCTGACTCTTCTGACTTCCACTGACATTGCAGGACACAGGTGCACTTTCATACATGCAGGCAATATACTCATACACACAAAAAGAATAAATAAAAACATTTTAAAAGAATTCAGACAAATAAACTGGATTGGGGAAATATGGAGACAGAAAGGACGGATGGGTGGGTGGATAGATGGATGGATGGATGGATGGATGGATGGATGGATGGATGGTTGATGGATAAAGCATGAATGAATGAACACTAAAACCAAACAGGGCACCCTACCCAAGCTTGTGCAAACATTTCCTACTGATTCCCCCATTGAGGAAGTCAGCTTACTAAATTCAACATCTGCCCAAACAAATCCACAAAACGTGTCTCCAATGTGTGGACCCAGGTGTCTTTCTAGGGAGCCTTCCACCTTTGTTGACCCCTATCCCTTCCTCTGTTCCCCAGGGATGACAGTAGGGGCTGGTGTAGAGCATGGTCTGTACACACCACAACTGTGAGGTCATCGTTCCAGCAGGATTGAGATCTGTGATTGCAGTGGTCTGAGTGTTGCCTCCAGAATTCCTGTTGATAGTTTATTGCCTTCGTGACAGCACTACCAGGGGCTGCTGCAGAAGGTGTGGGTCAGCTGCCACGCGAGTGGGTTTCTGATAGAGGATGAGTTTGGTCCACCTTTTCTATCTCTCTTACAAGTTTGGTTGCCCTCCCTCCACATGATACACAATGGCCACCACTTCTCTCCACAAGTCTGTAGACCTGCCTCTGATCCACAGATGGACTCATCCTCATCTCTTAGGTCTGTGGCTGCTCATTAGCAGATGACATTGGGAAAAATGATGTTGAGCAACCCACCCCCCACCTCATTATTTCAGAAGATTCTGTAGTGAGGAGGCAGGCAGCGTTGCTTCTTATGTAAATTAATGTCCACAGCTGGCTATGTTAACAATTGTATTTAATTATTTTAAAGGAAAAGCTCTTGAATTATTTTTGCTAAAATTTTACTAAACAGTAGACTATGTTAATATTCATCAACATGGATAAAACAAGGAATGTGGGATCTCTTTTTATTCTAGTATTATCAGGTGCACATAAGCAGAAATCAGAAATGTGGGTGGTGAGGCTGGGGTCTCAATAATCAGCTCTGAGGCCCAGAGCCACTTGTTTGAGGTTTGAGTTTATCTGGAGAGCACAGTGAAATCCCCAAGACTTATCTCTAATACTAAAAACCATGGTCTGGATGGATGAGTGTCTGTTCTGGTATAGGCAGCCCGATTGTTATAGAGAAAATAAGTAATGAATGCTGGTAGCATGAAAAAATATTTTTATATATGTGCATATATACATATGTGTACATATTTCATTAAATACGTAATTCTTTGAATAATGAAATAATGTTTGTATATTATCTGATAACTGAATATCCTAGTTTTTTTTTTAATTTAATTTTTATTGATGGTTTGTGCATTTCGTCCATCATTTTCCAATTCAGATCAGGCATATTTCCCTTTCCCTTCCCCCCCACCCCCACCCCATCCCAGATCATGTATTCTGCCATAACTGTCCTGCATCTTTCAGGGTTTTTTTTTCATTTTTTAGCTATAAGTGATAATCCATGAGTATAAGCATCCTTCGTGCAAAACCAATCTACAGACTGTTGTGCCCAAACCCCCACAGTCCCACCATTCAGTGGGGGGGGGTGACAGGTTGTTTGTTCAATCAAGTTGATCAAATGAGTGTCCAGACTACATCGCTGTAGTTTCACCGTTCACCCCAATCGCAGTCTTTACATTCTACCACACCCCCTCTTCCGCAGATTGTTCCCTAGGCTTAGAAAAGGGGCACAGGTGGATGAGAAGTAAAACTGTCCTCTCTCTCTGGAGCTGTTGACTTGGATTCTGGTCAATTCTGGCTGTTTCCTTTCATGGGCTGACAGTTTGTTCAGGAGTAAACTTTCGATCCTACTAATGAAGCACAAGCAATTAGATATATAGGTATTTAAGCAGCACTAATAGTTATGGTAGGTTACTTTGGCATAGACACATATGTTTGGATGATATGTTAATCCATGAATTACATTTTTACCCCCTGATAAATATGACAGGGTCTTACTGTGGCTTATAACATCTCCTAACCTGTAGAGGATGTAAGCTTGTGGCATCAGCCATGGGTTATTCCTCCAAGGAGAGAGCCAATAGCCAATTAGATTTGGGATATACAGGCACATGGCTGCCTCTGCTGCACAGTATTTCCAGGCAGGTGAGGTGTAGCTGGTGCTGACAGTGGAGTCTTGCTTGACTCAGGGAGACCCGTATTTGCTTTATTGGTTTAGTGGCCTTTGGTAACACTCTCTGGCATTCCAGAGGCCATCTGTACACTTGCATGTGCGGTCTCAATACATCCCTCCCATGTTAACGTCAGGTCTTCGGCAGCAGGGTCTTATCGCCTCTCCTCCTGCAGGTATCCCAACTTAGGGGCAAGGAGCCCTTACCTTTTGTGGGGCCTTGGATCCCCTGGCCAACATCCCCCTGGTAGAACAATCCATTGCTGATGTCAGAGCTCCTGCATTAATATAATTTGCCTAAGTGCATAGCCCAAGGACTTTAGTATTATATTTGGTTCTGAACAGAGTATAATCCTTTTCACAGTTCTTATGTCTATTAGTCAATTAAAGAAGGCATTTTTACCGGTTTTATAAGAGATTACCTCTATAATAGTTGTCTCCAATTTACAGTTGGAGAATGACGTCATCATCGTCATATTTCTCCTTGTTCTATGGGGGGGGAAGGCAAGAAAGTCATATCAAAACCTTCGTTGCACCTAGAAGGTATAAGTTTCATTAGGACTCATTATAAATAGTTGTTACATGTAGGATCCACAGAAGGGTTCGATGTTTATGGCAATCTGAGGCTTTTCTTCCTTTCAATGTTCAGACGGGTCAACCTTTCAGTTGCCACTTTTTGGTACATCCTACTCAATGCAAAGCTGTATCTTTTCTTTCTCAGCCGTTAAGTTGGTGACATTTTGTCCTGTTGGAACAAACAAATCTTTTCCCGTAGTTAGTTTTAACATTTGAATTGCAAGGTTTTTGACTAAAAGGTTTCATGTCTGTCTGTATCCCCCCTTTTTTTAACCCATGAGTCTCCAGAAGACAGTTGTATTATACATAACTATAGGGTGGAATCAAGGCACAGATTTCATCAAATTCACCCATGTTGTTTTGGGTGACTATATATGATTAACTTGGGAAGCAAACTTAATTTTTGCATTAAATCATCTTAAAGAGAATGCTACAAGGTGATACTGTACAACAGAGAAATTATAGAGAACATTTGTATGTGCCAATCCCAAAGTTATTGCTCTACAGATTTTGTGTAAAACAAATGTGGACAACAGCGAATTATATCTACATTTAACTCAGATGCATTACCGTTTTTATCAGAGTCTGTAAACCAATGTTTAATATACACATATTTACTTTTACTAAGTCCTAAAACACCATGTATCCTGTAGACAGTGTCTAGGCGAAACTGAGTACTTGCTGAACTCACGTCAATTAAATATGCCTTGATCGAATATACATCCGTGTCCCTCTTAAAAAATATAGAAATCAATTAATGTATCATATTTGAACCATGAGTGAAGAAAGTTTAAAACAAAGCATAGTTTGTGTTTAAAATGACAGTTTAGCTAGTTGTGGTGGTGTACACCTTTAATCCCAGTACTTAGGAGGCAGAGGCAGGCAGATCTCTATGTATTCAAGGCCAGCCTGGTGTACATAGTGAGTTCCAGGCCACCTGGTGCTACCGGGAGACCTTGTCTCAAAAAAAAAAAAAAAAAAAAAAAAAAAAATGACAGCTCAAAAGTTCAAGGGTACAGCTCAGTGGTAGAACACCTATCTAACAAAAAGAGGCCCTGAGTTCAATCTCAAGCATCGCAAAAATAAACCAACAAATAAATATTTCCTCATGTATGGTTACTGTCAGAAATTTTAAAGAATTGTCACTTAGAAACCAAAAGCATCCATGGTATGAATAAAAATGATGTATCATTTGAAATAATTCTGTCTCTGGAGGAAATGGCTCAGTGAGTAAGAGCACTTACTGTGTAGTCACGAGGACCCGAGTTCAGATCCTAAACCTACATAAGAAATGGCACGGCCTCATGCCTGTCACCCCAGCACTGTTGGGAGTAGAGACAGGAGAATCATAGGGCTCGATGGTGCCCCCTAGCTCCAGGTTCAGCGAGAAACTCCGTCTCAAAACAACGAGGCAGGAGCAATAGAGCAGTACACCCCAGTCTTCCTCTGGCCTCCATAAGCATGCACATAGCTATGTGCACCAGCAAATGGATGAGTACTAATCCACACACATATGTACAGTTACTCATACCCAAGTTCAACATACACCAAGATACAAATTAAAAATTAATAAAAATAATTCAGATAATGAAGAGAGAATAAGCAGACGTTCAGTCTTCCATATATACTGATAACTCCGTACATAACCACTCTATTAGATTTTCTTACTGAGATATTAGTGTGGACTTTAAGCAGCCCCATTAAATGTTAATATAACTTTTTAAAAAGCAGCTAATTTATCTAAACCCGTCACTTGGCTGTGTGACATCAGATAGCCCTATGATCAGTATAATACTTTGTGCTTTATGAAGGTTCAGGCTGTCACACTGGGGCTATCTCTGGTTCCTTGGAAGCTTTCAATGGCCTGGGCTGGCACCCAGCCTACATTGCTGCTGAATCAGCATTTCTCCAAGGATAATAAATGTCTGCTGTACTGAAATTTATGGTATGATTTCAAAGACTCATAGCCTTGTCTTAAATGTCAGGACCTCTACCAGTGTTTAACAGATGACTGCAGCCTGGTGATACCTTGGTCCGTCATTACTACTAGTCTTTATGCTATTGTATGTGGTCCTGTCTCTCTGGACCACAGGCCTCTCCTGACATCCAGTCTGCCATCTATCTTCTTTGGTTACCTCACCACAGCATCGTCTTCACATTCACCTCAAGTAAGTTCATCAGTACCAGCCCGCCAGCCACTGAGAATTTTCTTATTTGGAATAATTTTACTCTTTCTCATTGCTGATAGTATCAAGTGGCTTAGGTTAAGAATTTAGTGAGGCGATGGCTATTATTAAATCAGTGTTCTAAGTGGTTTCATTATTCTAATTGCAAATTGTAACTGCATGTTTGTTGATTAGTAACTGACCATCAGACAGATTTAAATTATTCTGTCCATTTGAGGCAAAGACCACATCTACATACTTTCACATAAAAGTCTATGGGCCTTAAACTATATGATTCATATGACCTTTTCTTCTGACATTAGAGATGCACATTAAAATGACTGTGATTGGCATGTTATTATACAAAGTAGCTTATGGTCCAGATAGTCCAAGAAGAGCTATGATTACAGTTCCAAGAATTTTCAGAATACTTGGTAACTATTTTTCATTTTAGCTTTATACCATTAAAGTCATTTCAAAGGAATAAATCTTTTATTCTGCCAGAGCTACAACTGTAGTCATTTATAGTATGTTCGGAGAAAAAAATCATCTCTGGAAAATATTTGCTGCAAAAGATGGATGTGAGCCTCTCTCATAAGCAGCATCAGTGAACGATTCTGTCAGCATCAGCAGTAAGATGATGTAAATCAGACCAAGCTCAAGTGCCTTCTCTGAGCATGAGATCATCACATTCATCTTTGTGGTCAGAACTGATAAGATGGCAGCTGGGTGCACCAGTATTCACCTGCCTAAGTCAAATTAGAGACAGACAAGGAGACTCTCAGTCAAAGGTAACTGGGTGGAGCACTAGCAAGTGTGATTGTGTGAAATAGCAGCACTGCCATGAGATAGGAGGATCCACAGTGTCCTGGAGTCTGAGCTGAGGCTGTTCAGTCAGGAGAGCTACCAACATGCCCTCTAAACATGGGGCTGGAGAGATGGCTCAGAGGATGAGAGCAGTGGTTGCACTGGAAGGACATCTGGGTTCGAATCCCAGCACCTACATGGCAGCTAACAACTGTCTGTAATTCCAGTTCTAGGAATTCGATGCCCTCTTCTGGTCTCCTCTAACATCGTACTGCACAGGTGAGCTTACATACATGCAGGTGTAACACTCATACATATTAAATAAATTTAAAAATTTGAAAAATAAACAGCTTAACTTCCTCCAAACAAATTCCAAGAGCACAGGCAAAGTAACCAATGGACCCTTGATGACGGCCTTCATTTTAAGCAAGCATATCATCAGCAACTACTTTATTTTCCTGACAAAAAAGTCATTTCCCAATCTAGGAGTTCTTAACACAAATGAAGAAACAATGATGACATGTGAAGGGCTTGAAATCTCCTTTCTCTTCTTCAACCATGACAAAGGTGTTGGCTGTGCTTCACAGAACATCTCAGCCAGAAATTTTATCCTTTTGAAAAAGTCAGGAGGGGCTAAGGACACAGCTCAGTAGTCAGTAAAGTGCTTACTGCAAAGACATGAGAAACAAATGTAAAAAAGCAGGGCATGGTGGCACACACTTGTAATCTTAGAGCTGGGGAGGCAGAAACAGGTGGATCCCGAGAAGTGCTAGCGGCCAGCCTAGCCTGCCTGGCAAGTTCCAGGTCAAGTGAAAGACCATCTCATAAAATGAGGAGGATGACTCCTGAGGAACTTCTGACACTATACTCTTTCCTCCACATGCACACATGTAAACATGTGCTTGCACAGATATGCACCCCATGAACATGTGCACACACACAGACACACATACCACCACCACCATTCCCCTCCACACACACAAGAAGCCAGGGGTCCACAAATTATACAAATCTCAAGCCATGCTCTAATTGGCGAACTTGGTTTTCAGTGGAAATTAGCTTCATTTATAACTGGACTGACTGACCTGGGAACTATTTTTCATTGATAGGTCACAAATATCTCAACTTCCATTTGATGATATTGCAACTTCTCAGGGGATGCTGTATGTCCTTGGAAAGCTGAAAATTTTAGTAAAGCTAAAATGTCTTCTTAATAAGCATGTGAAGTGTCAGCAGCTATGAATAAATCGCCCACATACTGAATTAGTGCGAAGCCCCGAGGTGAACAAAATCACTGCACGTTCTCTTGTAAATGCCTGGAGAGTAGAGGAGACAAGACTTTAAATCCTTTGGGATCCTTGCCACAGATGCTTCAAAGCTGTCACAGGTAACTGCAAAGAGAAACCTTGATTCTTCACTTAAAGTTACAGAAAGAAAACAGCATAGCTGTAACACTAGTTTTGCAGTGTTGAACTTTAGAGATGCTACAAGAGTCATGAGCATATTTATTTCTATATGAGTTCACATCCATCTACAAACAGCTCTGCTTGCCTTGCTTATTAAATTTCCATCCCTTTCTCTCAGGGAATATATTAACATCACAAGGCAAATGTCCCTTCTTTTTCACACCTTATTTCCCTAATGTTGTTGTTGCTTTTTTTTAAATTATAGACTCTTTTTCTTAAGCTGTAGAAAAAGAATATCAGTTTATATGAGGCCATGGATATTCTTTCTTGTAAGTTATAACACAGGACTGATACTTTTATTGAAGTGGTATATTTGTGCAAAAGGTTCATAAAAATGACTATTTCTTACAATATTCCACTACTTTCCTGTGCAAGGTAAGACAGGTGGGAATGTGCAGTGAGGAGACCACCTTCTGCCCATTTTATTTCAGAAAGCAACTTTACCAACTCAAGTGCCTTCCTTCCATGAGCTCCAAAAAGAAATCATCCTGGGTACAGGCTATGGAGTCATTGGCTTACACCATGTGTATAGACGGACAGGAGTTCTCAAGAGATTACCCAGTGCACCAAGAGACAGGAAGAATGCACAGTCCTCTAACAAAGGACCCACTTGCTCAAGAATTTTAAGAATGAACAAGGGAAAGGTTATTCAGAAATATAACTGTAAAATAAAAAAAGCCAGAAGAAATCACAAAATGCATTGCTTCTGGATAAAAAAAAATAGGGCAAGGAAATTTAAGATGAGCAAAAGAACAGATTCCTCAGTTTCTCTTCCTCCCAACTAGGAGGTTCCCCAACTACATCAGCATTGCTCATTAGCTTCTGTCATTTGCCAATAGTTTCCTGTGTGATATCTTGGGAGAAAATCCTGGGGGACGTCGTAACACAGCAGACACATCTCATGTTTTGCAACTTTCTTAGTCCCTTCTGTCATTTTTTTCTGATATTTTGTCTTTGTAAAATAGTGATGTGCTGCCTTTCCATTAAAACATGTTCTCCTCCTTATTGTTCACATCCATAAAGTACGTTATCCCATTGTAAAGAATTCCTGGTCTTTGTTGTTGTTATTATTGTTTCTATGTTTTCCCCAAACTGGGTTGCTGATTCTGAGACCCAGGAAATGGTCTATCCTTGACACATGGATTTTTTCCTCCTGAAAGTTTCTGATAAGAAATTTGTGCTAGAAATTATTTTTTAAGATTTATTTTAATCGTGTGTGGGGGGTGCACATAAGGGCCCCCACAGACCACAGACATTGGATCACCCGAACAGGCAGTTATGAGCCATGTAACATGGGTGCTAGGGGCCAAACTTGGGTCCTCTGTGAGCCCTATCTGTGTCTTAACCATTGAACTATCTCTCCAGCCCTCACTGGTATGAAAATTTTGATGGTAAGTATTGTCAACGTCATAGAATCTAAGAGACAAACCTCTGGGCGTGTCTGTGAAGTAGTTTCTAGTTTAGGTTAGTTGAGGTGAGAAGACCTGCCCTAACTGTGGTTGGAGCCATTCCATAGGCTGAGGTCCTGAACTGAACAAGGGAAAGTGAACTGAGTACTAGCACTGCTGCCTCCCACCTGTGGCTGTAATGCGGTCAGGTGCTTCAAGGTACTGTTGCCCTGACTTCCTGTCACAATGGACAGCCAGATGAATAAACCCTTCAGTGCATTCCGGTGGCATTGCTCAAGGCAGCTGGTCCTCAACATTGCTGTCAGCAGCCCCTTGTGTTGGCTTCCCATGGCGCAGAAAGTGGCTTTGACTCATTATAACAGGTGCTGAGAAACTGCTTTTGTGGAAAAGCACTGCCTCCTCCCTTGGGCCACAGGGGAACTAAAAGCAGGATAAAAGCTAGGCATTTTTGTATTCCTTTGTATACCGCATTTGAGTCAGAGTGCCTGCTTAACTCTGTAGGCAAGAGTCACTGTGTAAAAATATGGTAACTATCTTGTCTCATCACACTTCAAGAATACCTAGGCTAACTTACTACCAACTTCTTTTTTTTTTTAATTTCTCGCCAGGGCCTCAGTTTCTTCTTTTTTTTTTTTTTTTCTATCAACTTCTATAGAGAGCTTGATGTTTCCTTTTTTTTTTTTTTTTTTTTTTTTTTTTTGGTCTTTTTGAGACAGGGTCTTCCTTTAGTCCCAGCTGGCCTTGAACTCACAGAGATCTGACTGTCTCTTCCTCCTGAGTGCTGGGATTAAAGGCATGTGCCACCATGGCTGGCTTATAATAGATTTTATTTCAGATAAGAAACTTTATGTGAAAGTCCTCAGCCATTGTCCTAAAACTTTAGTTACCTTGGATTCTAGAAAGGCCTGTGCTTTCCCATGATGGGAATCAGCCCCAAACAGGAGCCACCACCTCACAGAAGCTAGGTTGTCTCCTTGAGTGATCAGGAGCAACCTTCTTCAAGATGCAGGACCGTCTTGAAGCATCAGAGTTGAGATCACCGTATGTATGTGCTGAAGTGATTAATTTCCATCTCCCTCAAATGCCCATTTGGTTAACATCCTGTTGTGCCTGTTCACCGTTACTTCTGTTTGCTTTTTGAGGATGAGTAGCCAGACTTGACATGGTGAAATCCCCAGTCAGGCCTTCAGCCTGGTCTCCAATTACATTATTGTTAAAGGCTTCTTGAGACCAACACGCTCTCGCTCTCTGGTCCTCACATTATCTTGTTAGTTGAGCAAGTCACTCAGAGGCAAGGTGTCACACAATAGTCATCACCTCTCCCCCCATATATGGCTGTCTATTGATAAAATATTTCAGGGAACCTCTGCATATTTTTGTGAATCTTCTAAGAACAAAAGCAGGGAAGTATTAATGTGGGGAACACTGGCTAGAATGAAGCCAGACGGATTCTGACATTTGAGTTGCTGGAGCACCAAAGAGAAAGGACCATTTTTCTTCCTATTGAGGTGAAAAATAAGCTGAGTTTGGCACTGTAGTTTCAATTCCTGCTTTGCTACAGTGGCATCGCTACTTATTTATTCCTTTTTCTCCAAGTTACCAGGGCAATCACCCAACAACTCAAAACTTCTACTCTGCATACAATCTCTTCTGTGAATTTAGAACGACAATCTTCCCTCTTAATGGCTTCTGGGTCCTTAGGCCTGTTTCTACAGATCTGACCTAGGAAGGACGGCAGAGGTGATCAGAACTGGGATTCCCAGTACCTGGATAGCTCATGAAGCTGGTATAGAACTCAAAAGTAATACTAATACTCCCCAAATGTGTTTTTTGACATGTTGAGCATATTTTTCTGAAGGAAATCTAAAGGGCTTAAAGCTGGCTCAGAACCACAGAGCCCCCAACCCTGTCTCCTCTTTCTCCACCACTAGCCCCAAGTTCATGTGTATAAAGTCCACAATGACAAAGAAGAAATCATTTTCTCTGGTCTTTCATTCAGCTTTTACTAATTAAACACATGCCACACATCTGGACAGATGTTCCTCATGTACAGCTGTACCTTCCGTGTATGCCAGACAGAATCATTTATAATCCATTACATGTTCTATGGCCCAAGGGACTTTGTCCTCAGCCAGTGTGTTCTTTTCCAAGCCCACCTTATTAGCTTAAATTCAACACTGTGCCTCTACAAATTGTCTATCCTACAGTTTTGTCTTTCCCCATTGCAAAAAGGGATGGAGTCCTCTAACCTGTGTTGGCCGGTAGGTGGTAATACCATACATTGGCCTCCACACATACAAGACATTGTATATCAATACTAGCATTCTCTTGTTCTGTCAGTTGATTCCAGTGATCTCTGCAGAGTAAAGAGACTTCAACCCAGACCAGGTTTCCACAGCCATGGAGAAGCATTCATGTGCGAAGCTACTGTGGATGCTCAGGATTGAAGCCAACAGGTGTAAAGGGAACAGAGCGAACAGAAGGGAAGATGGGAGAGAGGTAATGAGACCCTGAAGACAGAAAGAGGAAGACGGAGAGGGAGGAGAGGGAGAGAGAGGGAGGGAAGAGAGGGGAGGTTGATTCTGGTTTCTTTTTTTTATTTTTTATTTTTTAATTTTTTTAAATTTTATTTATTTCTGTATGTGTATCAATGTACTGTCTGCATGCAGGTTTGTGCACCCGTGTCATACAATGCCGCGGAGGTCAGAAGAGGGTGTCAGATTCCCCTGGAGCTGGAGTTCTCCTTGAATTGGAGTTTCAGACGGTTCTCAGCCGCCATGTGGGTGCTGGGGATCAAACCTGGGTCCTCTGTAAGAGCAGTCAGTGCTCTTAACTGGTAGGCCATCTCTCCAGCCCCTGATTCTGGTTTCTTAATTGTTCCTCCAGTTGCTTAATTCATTCTTTTTTTTTTTTTTTTTTTTTTTTTTTTTTTTTTTTTTTTTTTTGGCTTTTCGAGACAGAGTCTGCCCTGGAGTCTCAGCGGTCCTGGAACTCACCTTGTAGAACCAGGCTGGCTTTGAACTCACAAAGATCCATCTGCCTCTGCCTCCCAAGTGCTAGGATTAAAGGCATGTGCCACCACGCCCGGCGCTTAATTCATTCTTTATGACTGGTTGTTCTTTTTTCTGTTTTCCTTAATAACATTTACCCTGAGATATAAATAAACCCTTTATTATATGTAGGTGTTTTGTAAAAATTCCTATGCATACAGCTATTTATGTACCTCAAAAGATCCTTTCTCAGAAATGAAAAGCATATTTGGCAGAATGCATGAGCTCTGGTGGGGTGGGGGAATGGGGGGGGACATGGGTCTAGATTTGTTAAAAAATTAAAAATAAACTTATGTGAAAAAAATAAAATAAAATACTAAAAAAAAAAAGATCCTTTCTCTGCAAAACCGACTCTTCATAAATATGCCCATTCCAAACATGAGAGCGAATCTCGCCAGCATCATCCCAGATTTCCTCAGTAGATTCCACCAGTAAAAAATGATGGAGAATGGCTGGGGCGTTGGCTCTGTGGGTGAAATGCTTGCATGACTTTGGATCTCCAGGTGCACCAGCGTACACTTCTAATCCCAATACCAGAGACTGGAACTTAGAGGAACTTGGGGTTTGCTGACCAGCCAGTCTAGCCAATTGCTGTGCTCTGGGTTCCACGAGACACCCAGTCTCAAAAAACATGGTGGAGAAGCAATTGAGGAAACCACCTGACATCGACTTCTGAGCTGTACATGAAGATGTGCTCACAAGAACACAGACAATGATGCAGAATCAAATGGGACTTAGAACCCCATGTTACACTCTTCACTCAATAATAATTCAACATATATAGGGAGGGTTTTAAATTTTCCTGGGAAATCTAATACAAATCCATCCCAAACCAGATGAAGAAAATCTTTCAGCATAAAGGTCTCTCATATGAACAGAGATGTGTTTAGTAATTTTTGTTTTTTGTTTTTTTCTATTTTGCAGTACTGGAGGTCAAAATATTGGTTTCACTCATCCTAGGGAAGTACTCTACCAACAAATTAGTCTCTCTCTCTCTCTCTCTCTCTCTCTCTCTCTCTCTCTCTTCCTCTTTTCTCTCTCCTTTCTCCTCTCTGCAGCAAGCAGCAACAGCAAAGTCACCCAGTGAAAGAACTCAGTCAATAATTCCTATCCTCTGCAACTTTAGAAAACAAGTAAATTAAGCCAGTCTCAGAAAGACAAATATCTTGTCTTTTTCCCTTGTTTGATGTCCCTAGATTTCATATATGTCACAAAATCACAGAGGTATGTATGGCCTGAAAATAGTAGAAAAACTGTGTCTAGGGGAATGGAAAGGTCTAACAGGTGAGGAGAGAGGAGGCAGGAGAGAGTGGGGCATATATTCTCACAAATTTTACGTCCTTGCATTAAATGTACTTACCTATGTATTAAAATGTGCCATTTTAATAAATGCAAGCAAAGAAAAAAGTAATATTGAAAAGAATTCGCACATCATCAGCAAATTTTTGGTAGAAAAAATCAACACCTAAAGAGACATGCCAGTTCCTAAGTATATGGTTAGGTGATTTTATTACTGAGCCCAACACCTTGAATGTGCCTAGGTATCCAGCTCTATTCAGAGGAATCAAATGCTGCAGTTCTACATCATCCTACCTCTAGGAAACAAACAAGATATTAGACTGGTGCCAGTAGTTACATATGCCTATCTAAAAGTCCCATTTGGAATACTTCTCTATCAGGCTGGCCCACCAACACACACACACACACACACACACACACACACACACACACA
Organism: Rhizomys pruinosus; assembly: GCA_009823505.1. Classification (NCBI taxonomy): domain Eukaryota; kingdom Metazoa; phylum Chordata; class Mammalia; order Rodentia; family Spalacidae; genus Rhizomys; species Rhizomys pruinosus. Next base: position 888,708 of record VZQC01010403.1, read on the forward strand.
CAGTGGAGGAGTTCCTAGGAATCCGCTGATCTTTCAACATTTCTCAGTGTGGGTAGCAATTTCCTCTGAGCTGTTGATGTATTACACCCTGCATGAATCCTCTTTGAAACTCAAGATGTTATAAAGGGAAGCTTATTAAGCCTCAGGAAATAAGCAACTGAGAAACTTCAGAAAGTCCCTGAAACTGACCAGATTTGCCAGGCCCCACACTGCCCAAGTTTTTATTCTGAGTAAGGGCTGCTGAGATGCTCAGACTATCTGAGTCACAGGGAAGAGGCAAAGATCAGCCCACTTCCCTGGAAGAGACAGACTAGCAGAGCATCCAGGAAGAGAGCCAGGCCAATTGAGATGCCTGGAAAAGACCTGTTGAGCTACTTGGAAGTTGCTCTGTGAACTTCAAGTTTCTGGATTTCTGGAGATGTCACTTATGCTGGAGTGGGCTAAATGCGGTATGTCTACCTTTAAAGAATCATTTCTGGTCCTGTATCCCCTCACCTATACTCCTGTAAATAACCCCAACAAAACTCCTTAGGTCACCAAATTAGATTCTGGTGGTATCTTTTCTTTGGTCTCTGGTCGACTCTGTATCTGGGGTGAGTAGGTATTTGCTTATGTCTCCCCAGGAGTGGTGTCAGACAACACTCATCAAGGCTGGATCACATTCAGCATCTCCATAATGTGAGTCCTCTAGTTTAGCTGGTTGTGCCTGCCCTGCGCTCACCTATATTCCCCCAATGACTATATAAAACCATGCTGAACATTTTACCTCTGCAAGTGGCAGAGTTATTTAAAATGAAATGACCATTAGTCAAGATCAGAAGCATATGGAATTCTTATTTCCTAAAACCTTAAAGCTGTTAATGTAGCAAATTACTTAATTCTCTTTATTTCTCAGAATGTATTTAATCAATTATTATGTGTTTGAGTGTACATTTATTTATTCAGACTTGAAAATGGCTGAACTCTGAAAGACACAAAAGTATGCTAATGACATTTTAGGGGAAATCAAATGGACCATGAAATTGAAGCAAAGCTCTAAGACTGCAAATTCTGATGACGCAGAGGAAAAATGAGTAATTACAAGAAAAGAAATTCAAGGCAAATAATAAGTAAGCTATATTTAATGGGGACAAGAGCAGTGTATAATTTCTATATGATTTATTTTACATACTGTGATTATATGTGCTCATTCCTCCTGGCCTGAATACACCTAACTATGATGGTTTCCTGAAATTTAAATTTTGACTTGCACTTAACATGTCAATGGAGACAGACTGTTCACACAAATTATATTTTTCTAATATCTTTCTAAGGAACAGATATTTATTGCTTTTTCAAAAGTTTAATCAATTAATAAATTACATGTTTTTGAGGTTGATATAATTTAATTGCACCTATAATATGTGCTTAAAAATATGTGACTGAAGGGCTAGTAAGATGGTTCAGTAGATAAAGGAGCTTGCCACCAACCCTGTCACACTGAGTTTGATCCTTGGGAACCCATATAAAGATGAACAGAGGGAACCAACTCCATAAAGTTGTGCTGACTTCCACACTAACATGCAAGTACCAGACACATACCCATACATACACAAAATAAATATAAAGAATGTAAATGAAGAAACGTACTAAGATATTCATTAACAACTAAAATCCATGTGATCAGCACATACTAGGTTTGAGAGAACTCAAAACAGGACAGAAGAAACTTAGTTAAAAGAACAGGAGCTGCCTTGAGTTCTGCAACAATTTTACCTGCAATCAATGGGAAATCACTTTAAATTAGCCCAAACAGCATCTGCAGAAAATTCAATAACTTCCTAATCAATAGGATACATTTATCAATTAAATCCTAAATAAATAACAATTCTTTCCTAAGCCAATTTTTATAACTCAGTTCATTTTGATACTGAGGACAATCCAACTAGAAAGTTGTGAAAACATCGAAGTTTTCCTTTTAGATATATTGTTGCTATGGTTTAAGAACTTATTACTGTCAGAAGTGGTTACTACTGGAAGTCTGTGGGCCACAGATGGCAAGTCTGCAGAAAGGATTGTGGGACCTCCATTTCTTTAGCTTCCTGTTTGGAATTGTGGTCTCTCACTTTTACATCCATATGATGCAATAGCCAAGGACTGATACCAGTACTATGCCCTTGAACTTCCAAATTTATGTGCTAAAAAATCCTTTTCCTTTTTATTAAAACTACTCTAACTTAGTTATTTAATTATAGTAGACTAAAATTACCTACTTCAATCTTATACTATTTATGAGAGAAATAATAATCAAGAGTTTATCATTCATTCGAAATAAGACTTACTATTTCTTAAAATATCAATTTTTCATTTAAAGAAATATTAATTTCAAAAAAAGAAATATTAATTTAAACGAAACCTACCCAGACATAAATGCAGTGGGTGTAGGGATAAATGGAATATTTAAGAAAAATATGAATTTTTCCTATATTGTGAATCCCTTAAAAATAAATTAAAAAAATTAAAAAAAATATGGATTTTTACAGTAGGATGAGTCTTGTGGGTATATACCCAGGAGTGGTATGACTGGGTCAGGTGGTAGACTCATTTTGAATCTTTTAAGGGTTCTCCACACTGATTTCCATAGTGGTTGTACAAGTTTATATTCCCACCAGCAGTGGATGAGTGTTCCCCTTTCCCCACAACATCTCCAGCATTTGGTGTCTTTTGTTTTCTTGATCTTAGCCAGTTATATCAGAGTGAGATGGTATCTGAGAGTGGTTTTAATTTGCATTTCCTTAATTATTAATGATGTTGAACACTTTTTAAGATGTTTCTCAGCCATCTTTACTTCCTCACTGGTGAATTCTCTGTTCCGCTCTTTACTCCATCTTTTGAGTAGGTCATTTGTTTTCTTCTTTGTTTTTTGAGTAGTCTATATATTCTGGACATTAATGCTCTGTTAGCTGTATCACTGATGAAGATTTCCTACCACTCTGTGGGGTTTCTCTTCACTTCCTTGATTGTTTCTTTAGCTGTACAGAAGCTTTTGAGTTTGATGAGGTCCCATTTGTTGACTATTGACCTTATTTCCTGTGCAGCTGCTGTCTGATTTAGAAAGTCTTTTCCTATACCTATGTTTTGTAGGTTGTTGCCAACTTTTTCTTCTATCACCTTCGGGTTTTGGGGTTTCATGTTGAGATCTTTGATCCACTTGCAGTTGATTTTTGTACAGGGTGAGAGGTAGGGGTTTAATTTTGTTCTTCTACAAATGGTGATCCAGTTTTGCCAGCACCATTTGCTGAAGATGCTACCCTTCCTCCACTGAAGACTTTTTTGCCCCTTTGTCAAATATGAGGTGGCTGAAATTGTATGAGCTCAAGTTAGATCTTCAATTTTGTTCCATTGGTTAACAGGTCTGTTTTGGGGCCAGTACCAGGCTGTCTTTATGTCTTTGGCTCTAGAATATAGCTTGAAGTCTGGTAGAGCAATCCCCCCTGTATTGCTCTTTTCACTGAGGGTTTCTTTAGCTATTTGGGGTCTTTGTTTTTCCATATGAATTTAAGGATTTTTCCACCTCTTTGAAATAAATAAAGGAATTTAAATGAAAAAAAGAAAAAATATGGATTTTAATCATTATCTTCTCTCTGTGTCTCTATCAGTAGAGTTCAGGTGGCAAGATTGTGGTAAGAATGCTGGTACAGCTAGATAGGACTGGTTTTAGAAAGAATTATGATAATATCTTTGGCATCTAGCTGAGGGTGGGGACATCACACTCCCAACCCCAGACAGCTGTAGTAAGCACCTGCAACTTCCTGCCTTTCTTTGGAAACTTTTAAGCTATTTAGAGAAATGAAATATTACTGTGATACTGTGGAATATGTACAATAATGCTTTTGAATGTGTAATCCTATAAAATGTGTGTACAGCCCTTAATCAGGGTCCACATTTTGAGGCTTGAACCTGCTGGATTATGCTGTAGCTTAGATAAAATACCTCCTTCCTGTACACTCCCAGCGTCCTGCCAGATCATTCCCCCATTAATGGTGTGTTGGCTGGGAAGGTGGGAGGCAGAGGTGGCTTTTTACCACCTTCTTTCTGGGGCCTAGACTCCCCGGAATGCTGGAAGATGACTTCTCCTTAATGGTACCCCCCGTTTTTTGAATCTCTAAGAGGAATGACTCATCTGGTGTGTCAGAAATGGTGTCCCTGAGCACAACCGAACCTGATGGAGACAGGATTGATCACCTTCTTATAAGGGTCCTGGAGTACCCCCTGTCTAGACATTTCCTAGAGGAAGTCAGAGCTTAAATGGACCTGGGGGGCACCAGAGTAGTCTCTGGCCTTCTGGCTGGGCTCAGCCACCAGGAAGGACCAAAATCTGTGACCCCTTCTTGGTTGGCAATCTGGAACATTTTAACTTGGAATTCTGGGTTGAGAGTGGTATAGAAATTTTTGTCCAACCATATATGTATGAAAATGTATACCAGACCAGATGGAAAATGAAAATCCACAGGAAACAACTCTTGTACTCCACAAATGAGGGAGGGAGGCTCTTAATAGAAGGCCCTTACAAGAGGGTCATCCATCAATAGGAAACTTTCCAAAGTGAGGAGTCTAATATTAAATTAAACAGCCTAGAGATGTCTGTAAGAGGTCAGAGCCATGTGTTCCCACCAGCCAAAGCAGAGTCTGAGAAGGCCCTAAATTTTGACATGGGACAGGGGAAGAAGGTGCCCCTGGGGCATTCAAACTGGCCCTTCTCGGACAGGGCCCTCTTCTTCTCTGGGCCACTGGCTTTATTTCAGGTTTACTAATTGGTCTAAAATACTGGACCTAAGACTTCATATATCCGGGGCACTGGGTCAAGAGCTCAGGCTTGGGCTGCCATCTTCTGCAACCCAAGAGGCTGTAGCTTTACACAAGCAAGGCCATTTTACACAAAATGGCCCTGCTAGGTCCTGGTGCCCATTCTTTCTACACTGAGACTCTCAATCTGACTTTCTCAAGCCTTCTAATATAGTTTGTTCCCAAGTTCTTTTAAAATGCTGTTGTTCGGGGCTGGAGAGATGGCCTAGCGGTTAAGAGCGCCGACTGCTCTTGTAGAGGACCCGGGTTCGATCCCCAGCACCCACATGGTGGCTGAGAACCGTCTGAAACTCCAATTCCGGGAGAGCTCCAGTTCCAGGGGAATCCAACGCCCACTTCTGACCTCCGCAGCATTGTGCGACACGGGTGCACAGACTTGCTTGCAGACAGTACATTCATACACATACAGAAATAAATAAAATTAATAAAAAATTTTTTTAATGCTGTTGTTCTCTGTGTTCCCTATTCTCTAGATTATGATTGCTTAAATCTAAGATTTAAGTGTATGGTAAATTATAATATATTTTCCCTAATCCAGACAGACTGGTACCCCTCTGAGAGCTATTAGGCTTATCTCTTATTTACTATAAATTGGCAAGGTATAAATTTAAAAAGAAAAGATCTCCAAAGGATTGTCTAAAAGGAAAAACATCCAAAACCAACAAAACCCCTTCTTTTCTTTCACAGATGGGTAGCCAAAAAAGAGGGCACTCCTGAACAAATGTGTACAGGTCATTAAAAAAAAAAAACATGTTTGAAGTCTATCTAGTTACAATGGGACTTAACTCTTCTGTCTGATATAAACTATTGGATTCAGTTGTTTTACAGAAGAACAAATGACTGTGTTAGTAAATTGTTATGTGCTGTTTAAACCCACCAAGAAGCTGACCCTGGAGCAGGGATTGACCCTCTCATTTCAGATTCAAGACTACTAATCTTTTGAAGAGCTCTCTTTCTGGAGCCAGCTGGCCACCTGACTCTGTGACAGGAGAAAGGACCACAGAACAGCCGAAGAGAAATAGTAGTATGTCCTTGGAGATGACTAAGGATAAGCTATTTCCAACAGAAGTTACTATTATTTATCTCCTTATATAAACAGGTCTATAAAAAGAGCAACTAATGGAATGTTCCATCTTGTCACAATCATGGAAAAAATAGGTAATACAGACTAATGCAAATGTAAAAAATAAATATAGCGGTTTATTTAATTACTTAGTGTAAAAAGGAAAGACAGAGTAAATAAAAATTTTCTCAAAAAAATTTCTCAACAATAACTAATATTAATGGATTTGAAACTTTCAACACAAAAGTATACACACTTTAAAAATTATCATAGGAAATTTAAACAATTAGAGTTTTACAAAGAAACAGACATTCTGGGCAAATATGGGATAGCTTCCCTAAAACTATACTGTTGCTAGTACAATCTTAACTATTTAACAAAGATGCATGGTAGTAGGCACTCCTAAAAGATCATTACAAGAAGCAACATTTTCCAAGATACTTACAAACTGTGATTTCTATGGTTGTCTGCCTTGCCTTGCCTAGGTCTGGGATTGAGGTTAAATAGCCTTTATGATTCAAATGCTGATGAAGGCTTCAGGGGTCCTGGTTTAACTTCTGCATCTATCAATGGACATGCTTATTATTGAATCAAATGCATTTATTGGTATTTATTCACATACTAACTGTTATAACTATGAATTTGAAAGTGTTTTGCCATGTGTCTACCAAACCTAAAGCATGGTTTTGGTAAACCACTCTTTAAACTATATAAAGAAAGAAATTTCGCTGTCTTATGTTGTCTACAAGTTTTATCAGAAAAGTCATAAATTCTCACAGTTCCACAATGTAATGTAATATTAAGTTTTCTATGTCTGTAAATTGGATTCAGCCTTCTGTTAATAAGGTAATGTTATATACAATACTATCTACCAAGCCAAACAACTGTCAACTTCATGAGCTGAACTGTGCCTACTTACAGAAAGTCATCACAAATGGGCTTCTTAACTATGGAATAACACAATAAAACAGGTGACCCTCACTTGACTGACTGGTCATTCTTCCCAGTTTGTGTCTTAATGACACCTGGCCTCCTGGTCTTAGGGAGGAATGGAAATATACAGACTAAAAAGGGCTAAAGAAAGGGGACCCAGTTGATAACACACGTAGTCTAATGAAAGGTCACTGTGTTGGATAGCTTTAGGGTCAACTTGACACACCTGGGTTGAGTGAGCCTCAATTGGGGAATTGGCTCCATTAGATTGGCCTGTGGCCACATCTGTACAGTATTGTCTTGATCATCCAGTAGTGGGAGGGCCCAGCCCACAATGAGTGGTGCCACCCTGGGCAGGTTGTTGTGTACCATATAAGAAGGCAGGCTGGGCATGAGCCAGGGGAGCAAGCCAGTGAACAGCATTCCTCCATGGCCTGTGCTTCAGCTCCTGCCTCCAGGTTCCTGCCCTGAGTTCCTGCCTTGGGCTCCCTGAGGAATGAACTGTAACCCAGGAGATGTAAGCTGAATAAACCCTTTCCTCCCCAAGTTGGTGTCAGTCAGAGTGTTTTGTCACAGCAATGGAAGACAAACTAGAACAATCTCTGACCACATTGTGTGAAGATTTTCCAATAGACCTACTCTTGGATCAGCCATAAACCTGTTGACAACCCTTCAATCCTGCTCTGTTGGTAGGCTTGATAAACTCATTGGCTTTCTGTGATAAATTTAATCAAACACTTGTTTGTCAAAATGTTATGATTTTTGATACACAAATTCTCCAGAGTTTGGGGCTTGAGAGATGGATCAGTGGTTAAAAGCACCAACTGCTCTTGCAGAGGACCTGGGTTCAATTCCCAGTACCCACACAGCAGCTAAGAACTGTCTTTAAGCTAGGTGTGGTGGAGATGCATTTGGGAAATGCATCTTATAAAATAACCTATTTTGGCTTTTTAAAAATATTTTTTAATTTAATTTTACTTTTTATGTGTATGAGTGTATTGTCTGCATGTAGGTTTGTGCACCCATGTCGTACAATGCCATGGAGGTCAGAAGAGAGTGTCAGATTCCCCTGGAACTGGAGTTAAAGATGGTTCTCAGCTGCCATGTGGGTGCTGGGGATTGAACCCAGGTCCTCTGCAAGAGCAGTTGGTGCTCTTAACCTCTAGGCCATCTCTCCAGGCCTATTTTGGCTTATTTTATAAGATGCATTATAGCTAAAGGGACTTAAAAGTGCAATATTTTGCCTCTTAGCTTCCAAGGTCACTAGACTATGAGATGTCTCTTACAGTGCCCTATAAATATGATAGGTCACTTGACTTCTTCAGGGAGACCATGGAGACCCACCAAATGCACTTAAATAAGTAGCCAATCTACAAAGAAGATGGTTCAGCTGTTAAGAGCATTGTCTGCTTTTGCAAAGGACCTGGGTTTGACTCCCAGCACTCATATGGTGGCTAAAACCTGCCCCTCCATTTCCAGGTTATCCACAGCCCTCTTCTGATCTCTATGGCCATTGCATGATGTGGGTTTATACATGCAGGCAATACACTCATACACATAAAATAAAGATAATAAATGAAATATTAACATTTAATGAAATATATTTCTAGAAAAATAGTATTGTTAAAAAATAGTATTGTTAAAATCCCAACCTGAGACTTGAGTGCACAGAGCTTAGATCGGGGATTTCCCAGGACCACCTGAAGCACAGAGTAAACAGGCATACACCCCCCCCACCTCCAGTAACTGGAATTGCCAAGGGAGTGTACAAGTAGATTCTTTGTAGAACCTTCAGAACAGAAAGGGAAGAGTGAGTTAGACTTCCAATAGAAAGCCTAAAATTTAGACAAGTCAATAACTCCATATGCAAGGAGAAAAACAGATCAAACAAACAAACAAACAACGAAGGCATCTGAAGGAGGCAAGCAAAGCAAGCCTTCAACACAGTGAAGAGGCATTTGGGGTTCACATTGGAATACAGGCAAAGAGAAACCCACATGCCAGGGACACGACAAAGGGACAACATGGGAAAGGTGCAGGATAATTCCACACCAAGCTCTACCAACCCTGTGGGAGATTCCTATAGTGGGATCCTCCTGGGAATGGCCCAGGACACAGATCTTAGAGGAACAATTACAGAAATATTCAAAGAAATCAAAGAATATAAAGAACAAGTCAGACAACTAAGGAGAGAGAATGAAAAACTCAAGAAAGACATAGAGGAAGTAGAAACACTGAAAAAGGAAACCAGCCAGCAAAGCAAGGAGCTACAGGAAGAGATTGAGAAGCTCCAAAAGGAAGTTGAAATACTAAAGAAATCACAAGATGAAATGAAAAAGGAAATCAAACACTCATCCAATCAAGAGGAGAGGAATGGAAAAAGTCTCAGAAGTAGAATGGAGGAAGCAGAACAGAGAATATCAGACCTGGAAGATAACACAGAACAGCTAAAAACCTCAAGTAAAGATTATGAAAAACTTAAAAATACACAAAAGTAGAACAACCAGAAATTGTGGGAGACTATGAAAAGATCAAACCTCCATATCATAGGAATAAAGGAAGGAGAAGAATCCCAAGAGAATGGTATTGATCAGATCTACAACAGAATAATAGATGAAAATTTCCCCAAACTAAAAAAAGACAAACCAATACAAATACAAGAAGCACATAGAACTCCAAACAGACAGGATCAGAAAAGAAACTCTCCAACCCATATCATAGTTAAAACACTAGACGCCCAAAACAAAGACAAAATTCTGAAAGCCACAAGAGAAAAACAACAAGTTACATATAAGGGGAAATCTATCAGAATTACAACTGATTCTCAGTGCAAATTATGAAAGCAAGAACATGGAGCAAAGCATTCCCAGTGTTAAAAGACTATAGATGCCAACCCAGGATACTATACCCAGCAAAAATGTTGATTATAGTTGAAGGAGAGAGAAAAATCTTCCATGACATAAACAAGATGAACGAATACATGTCTGGAAAACCAACCCTTCAGAGAATACTTGAAGCAATTCAAAGGACAGAAGAAAGGAGCAACCATCCCCAGGCACCTAGAAAGAGAAATTAATCAAGGCATAACTGCAGAAGTAGAAACCTATACTGAAAATGAAAATGGATAATAAGGTGAAGGGAAGCAACACATACCTATCAATTATAACTTTAAATATTAATGGACTAAACTCCCCAATCAAAAGACATAGACTGGGAGATTGGATTAGGAAACAGAACCTATCTCTATGCTGTCTACAAGAAATGCATCTTACCTTCAAGGATAGGCATCACCTTAAAGTGAAAGGATGGAAAAAATATTCCAAGCAAATAGTACCAAAATAAAGCAGGTGTTGCTCTTTTATTATCAGACAAAATAGACTTCAAAGTAAAAGAAATCGGAAGAGACAAAGAAGGCCATTACATTTTTATCAAAGCAACATTTGACCATGAAGATTTCACAATCATGAATATATATGCACCAAACCCTGGTGAAACAAACTTTATAAAGACAATTCTCCAGGACTTCAAGGCACAGGTTAACCCCAGTACCCTCATAGTAGGGGAATTCAAAACCCCACTGAGCCCTTTGGACAGGGCAACCAGACAAAGAATAAACAGAGAGGCATCTGAACTGAATGATATGATACACCAAACAGACCTCACAGACATCTACTGAATTATCCACCCCAATACCAGAGAATACACTTTCTATTCAGCACCCCATGGAACATTCTCCAAAATGGACCACATACTGGAACACAGAAGAAACCTCCACAAATACAAACAGATTGAAATAATTTCATGCATTCTATCAGACCACAGCACAATAAAGCTCAATATCAACACTAGGATAAGCCCTACTATCTGCAAGAACACATGGAGAATAAACAATACACTCCTGAATAATGAATGGGTCAAGGAAGAGATAGAGAAAGAAATAAAAGCATTTCTGGAACTGAATGACAATGATAATGCAACACAACAAAACCTATGGGAGTCCTAAGAGGTAAGTTTATAGCCCTGGGTGTCTACATTAGAAAAACAGAAAGAGCACAAGTTAATGATCTAACATTGCAGCTAAAAACACTTGAGGGACAACAAATGAACCCTAAACACAACAGACAGGAAGAAATAACAAAAATCCGAAAGCATTGAAATAGAAACAAAGAAAAAAATACAAAAAAAAATCAATAAATCCAAAAGTTGGTTCTTTGAGAGAATAAACGAGACAGACAGACCTCTAGCCCAGTTAACCAACAGAAAGAAGGAACAACTCCAAATCAATAGAATCCATGATGAAAGGGGAAATAGCATAACAGACAATGAAAAGATCCAGACAATCATATGGGAATACTTCAAAAACCTATACTCTACTAAGTTTGAAAATCTAGGAGAAATGGATGAATATCTGAAATCCTGGGAATCACCAAAACTCAACCAAGAAGAGATTGACAGTTCAAACCGACCTATAATATATGAAGAAATTGAAGATGTAATAAGAAACCTCCCAACTAAAAAAAGCCCAGGCCCAGATGGTTTCATGGCAGAATTCTATAAAACATTTCAAAAAGACTTACAACCATTATTACTGAAACTGTTTAGAAGGATACAGAGGGAATTCTCCCAAATTCCTTCTATGAAGCCAGCATCACTCTATTACCGAAACCAGGCAAAGATACAACCAAAAAGGAGAAATATAGACCTATCTCATTAATGAAGACAGATGCAAAAATTCTCAACAAAATACTTGCAAACCGTATACAGACCCACATCAAGAAGATTGTCCATCATTACCAACTTGGTGTCATACCAGAGATGCAAGGATCGTTCAACATATGAAACTCAATAAATATCATCAAACATATAAATGGACTGAAAGACAAAAAAACACATGATCATCTCAATCCATGCAGAAAAAGCCTTTGACAAAATCCAGCATTCCTTCATGCTTAAAGTCCTAGAGGGAATTGGATTGGAGGGATCATTCCTCAATATAATCAAAGCGATATATAGGAAACCCACAGCTAATATCATCCTAAATAGGGAAATAACAGAAGTATTCCCTTTAAAGGTAGGAACTTGGCAAGGCTGCCCCCTGTCACCACTCCTCTTCAATATAGTGCTTGAAACATTTGCCAAGGCAATAAGGCAAGAAAAGAAAATTAAAGGAGTACTAATTGGAAAAGAGGAAGTCAAGCTATCCCTTTTTGCTGATGATATGATTGTTTACTTAAGGGATGCTAAAAACTCCACCAGAAAACTCCTAGACATGATAAAGAGTTTCAGTAAAGTGGCAGGATACAAAATTAACCTAGAACAATCAGTATCCTTTCTTTACACCAACAACAAGCAACTGAAGAAGGAATACAAGGAGACCTTCCCACTCATGATAGCCTCAAAAACAATAAAATACCTAGGAACAAACCTAACCAAAGACACCAAACAACTCTACAAAAAGAATTTTAAACCCCTGAAGAGGGAAATTGAAGAAGACATCAGAAGACGGAAATAAAATACCTAGGAATGAACCTAACCAAAGACACCGAAGATCTCTACAACAAAAATTTTAAACCCCTGAAGAAGTAAATTGAAGAAGATATAAGAGGATGGAAAAACCTCCCATGCTCATGGATTGGGAAAATTAATATAGTAAAAATGTCCATTCTTCCCAAACTCTTGTACAGATTTCATGCAATCCCAATTAAAATCCCCAAGAGTTTCTTCACAGGCTTGGAAAAATATGTCCTTAATTTCATTTGGAAAAACAAAAGACCCCAAATAGCCAAAGCAAACCTGAGTAGAAAGGGTAATATAGGGGGGATCTCTATACCAGACTTCAAACTATACTACAAGGCCACAGTCATAAAACAACTTGGTACTGGCACAAATCCAGACCTGTTGACCAATGGAACAAAACTGAAGATCCAAAGTTGAGCACATACAATTTCAGCCACCTCATATTTGACAAAGGGGCCAAGAAGACACAATGGAGGAAAACCAGCATCTTCAGCAAGTGGTGTTGGTATCCCTCATCTGTGGATGCTAGTGCCAATTACCTAATTGTATGGCAAACTGAGCAACGTTAATGTGATCTGAAAAATAAACAAATAAAAATAAAAATAAAAATAAAAATCCAAACCTCAGGTCTCTGTACTCTCTGAATGGTTATAATGTATGGACCAAAGACCAGTCACCACAATTCCAATCACCACCAGCCCTGGCCTAGCTGCTATACTATGTAAGAATTTAGACCCAAATCCCTCTTCAGTAAAATCCTCTTTATACACTTGGCAGAAAGAATTGCCAAAAGCATTAGAATTAAAAATTGTTGGATATGCAGAATTGCCCTCATAAATAAAAATGGCCCTGACTATAAATAAACATAAATTCTTGTTACATATTACAATGGAGCCAAAATCTCACTAAACAAAAAGATGAGAAAACCCCAAGATGGCTCCTCACATCAGAGCTACTTGGGAAAATTACTGTTCTGGAATACCACCTAATGGCCAGATAGACCTACTTGGTTTGGGGCTCCCAATCTAAAGGGGGCAGGAACTAACAGTCTCATATGTACAAGGTCTCATAAAACATGATCTCTGTTTAACTGTACTAGCCCAGACATTACTCAGGTTAGCCCCTTTCAATGCATTAAAAATATCAAGTAGACTTTTTTGAATCTAATATATATACACACATATATATTACATTTATATCTATACCCTTTCCCTACCAGCTGGAGTGGGGGGATCTCTACTATTGAAGTAATTCTACCTGGTTTCTTCTAATTGCCAAACCAGAGTCCTAGGGACCTGTGAGTCCCCTTATAGGAAAATTTAGAGTCTTTATTTAGAAAGTAGTTTCCTACCTTTGGAGGTTTTAAGGACATAAGTTTTAGAAACTGTTAATCCCTTGTCTGACTCTCCTCTGTAGGAGACATATTACTTCTATGGAAACCACTATTTTAAAAAAAAAAGAATGGCAGGGATATTGACTATTTATAAGGTCTTAAACCAAGATGAGGGTGATGAGACTTTGAGATGTAATCCATGATTAACACATATCTCAACTGGGGAATGATGCAGGGACAAATGGAAATGCTTAAAATAATATGGATTTCTCTCAGTGCCTCTGTCAGTAGAGTTCAGCTGACAAGATTGTGGTTAGAATGCTGGCACAGCTAGATAGGATTGTAGTTTTAGAAAGAATTTTGTTATGATAATGCCTTTGGCATCTAGCAGAGGGTGGGGATGTCACACCCCTACTCCCAGGCAGCTGTGGTATGCACCTGCACCTTCCTGCCATTCTTTGTAAACTTTAAAGCTATTTTGAGAAATGAAACCTTACTGTGATACTTTGGAATATGTACAATGCTTTTGAGTGTGTAATCCTATATAATGTGTGTATAGCCCTTAATTAGGGCTCAACACTGTTCAGGATGCTCTCCTGACTCCCTAGGGGATGCAGGTTTCAGGTACATGATTTATGTGATTAAATAGAAATCTCCATTTTCCTTCTAAAGTTTTATGTGTATGAGTGTTTTGCCTGCATGTGTGTAAGCCCATCATGTGGATCCAGTGCCCATGGATCCAGAAGAGGGCATTGGATCCCCTGGAATTGGAGTTACAGATGGTTGTGAGGCATCATGTGGTTCTGAGAATTGAATCTGGGTTCCCTGCAAGAGCAGAGAATGCTCTTAACCACTCAGCCATATCTCCAGCTCCTATCTCCATTTTCTTAAACAGTAATAAAAAATTAGATGTGGTGAATAGATACAACAAAAGAGTGTTCTCCAGATACAACAGCACAGTTACACATTTGAACCCATACTGTTGTGACAGCGTGCACAAGGCCTATGCAGACCCAAGTCAAACAGCACAGCACGGAGGGGACAGGTAGACATGAAGCCCCCAGCCATAGCTGAGGAAATATTGGCAATTGACAGTGATCAGGAGAGGAAGAGCCACTTTTCACCAACCATGTGATCTTTAAGGAGTAGGTTGACCATGCTCCAGAGGATCGGCCTAGACCCGAGTATTTGAGGAATACAAGTTGGACTTGAAGGTCTTGGGCTGGGTGTGGTGGCACATGCCTTTAATCCCGGCATTCGAGAGGCAGAGGCAGGCAGATCTCTGTGAGTTCAAGGCCCACCTGGTCTACATAGCAAGTTCCAGGACAGCTGGGGCTACAGGGAGACCCTGTCTCAAAAAAGACAAAAAAAAAAAGGCAGAAAAAGAAGACAATAAGCTGGTGCTGGTAGATTTGGGAGCAGATGAGGGAAGAGTTTAAGTATGACCAAAATACATTGTATGAAATTCTCAAATAATCAATAAAATATTAAGAAAAAATTTAGGGTTGGAGAGATAGCTCAACTGTTAAGAGCACTGGCTGCTCTTGCAGGGAACCTGAGTTGGGTTTCCAGCAACCACATGGTGGTTAACAACTGTCCATAATTTCAGTTCCAGAGGAATCTGATGTCCTCTTCAGACCTCCGTGGGCACTGCATGATTCAGGCACACTTACATTCATGCAGGCTGTACATTCATACACATAGAATAAAAATAATAAATAAAAAATTAAAAAGAAAAATTAAAATTGGGAGCTGAGGAGATGTCTCAGTCAATAAAGTAATTGCCATGTATGCATGGCCTGAATTTGGATCTCCAACACTGATTTTAAAAGTTAGGCATGCCCATGATCTCAGCCTGGAGAGGGTTACATAGACAGATCCCTGGAGCTCATTTGCCAGCTAAAGTATCTGAATCAAATATCTCCGGGCTCACTGAGGGTCTCTGTCTCAAAAAATAAAGTGGAAAAGCCAGCAAGATAGCTCAGTGCTTGCTGTAGAAAATGACAGCCCAAGATCTACAGTAAATCAAGCAGGACATGTTGGCATCTGTCTGTTATTCTAGCACTCCTATTGGAAGATGGGAGGCAGAGACAGGAGAATGACTCTGAAGCTCATGGGCCAGCCAGGCTGGAGCACACACTGCCAGAAACTCCAAGAGAGACCCTGCCTCAATAGGGTGGAAGGAGAGATCCAACTCCTGAAAGTAGTCCTCTGACCTCTACATATGTGCCATGGTACACACATGCTTACACTCACACACATATCATATGCAAAGATTTCATGGGCATACCACACAATAATAATGATAATTTTTAAATAAAAAATCATGAGAGGCTGCAGGCAACTGCTGCTGGAGCAGGTGGGGAGGAGCATGTGTGGACTGACATGTTGTCCCAGAGAATTCTGTGAGCTCAGAGCTGAGGTTTGAACACAGAGGCTGCAGGCAACTGCTGCCCAAGCAGCTGGGGCAGAGGGTACCAGCACATAGGCTAAGCAAGCAACTTAACCCTCCATCCCCCATGCCAACTGGAACTCCGGAGAGAGTGGCTGGCAGCAGAGGGAATACAGTGCTCAGAAAGTGTCATATGGGTTGTTACCCATCCAGTTCTTGTGGAACAGAAAGGGAAGAGTGAACTATACCTTCCAATATATAACCAAAATTGAAAGCCTGAAACCTAGACAAGCCAACACTCCATACATAAGGAGAATACAACGAAGGCACCTGAAGGAATCAAAGAAAGCAATCCTTGAACAAGGTGAAGAGACATTCAAGATTTGCGTCAGAATAAAGGCAAAAGGAAAACCACATGCAGAGAGCACAAGGGAAGAACAATATTGGAGGGCTGGAGAGATGGCCTAGCAGTTAAGAGCACCAACTGCTCTTGCAGAGGACCCAGGTTCAATCCCCAGCACCCACGTGGCGGTTGATAACTGTCTTTAAATCCAGTTCCAGGGGAATCCGACGCCCTCTTCTGACCTCTTTGGCATTGCATGACACAGGTGAGCAGACCTGCATGCAGACAGTACATTCATACACACAAAAAATAAATAAAATAAAAAAATATTAAAAAAAGAACAATGTTGGAAAAGGGCAGAATAACAGAATAACTCCACACCAAACTCTATGGAACCTGTGGAGGACTCCAACAATGGGATCTCCATAGAGGTAACCCAGGACACAGATCATAGAATAACAATTACAGATATATTCAAAGAAATCATAGAACTAAGGGGAGAGAATGAAAAACTCAGAAAGAACCTAAAGGGAGACAATGACAAACTTAGGAAAGAACTAAAAGGAAAAAAATGACAGACTCTGGAAAGAGCTAGATGGAGAAAGTGACAAATTCTGGAAGGAAGTGGAAACACTGAAGATCCCATGCTGAAAATGAAAAAGGAAACCAATAGCAAAACAAGGAGCTACAAGAAAAGGTTGAGAAGCTCCAAACGGAAGTAGAAATAGTAAAGAAAACACAGGAAGAAATGAAAAAGGAAATCAAACAGTCATCCAATCAAAAGGAAAGAATGGGAAAAAGCCTCAGAAGCAGAATGGAGGAAGCAGAAAAAAGAATATCAGAAATAGAAGCTAACACAGAATAACTAAAAAGCTCAAGTAAAGACTATGAAAAATTTAAAAATACACAAGAGTGGAACAACCAGGAAATGTAGGACACTATGAAAAAAATCAAATCTCTGTATCATAGGGATAGAGAAAGGAAAAGAATCCCAAAAGAATGGTATTGATCAGATTGTCAACAGAATAATAGATGAAAATTTCCCCAATTTAAAAAAAAGACAAACCCATACAAATACGAGAAGCTCATAGAACAACAAATAGACTAGACCAGAAAAGAAACTCTCCATGCCATATCATACTTAAAATGCTAGATGCCCAAAACAAAGACAAAATTGTGAAAGCCACAAGAGAAAAATAAATTACATATAAGGGGAAACCTATCAGAATTACAGCTGACTTTTCAGTACAAACTATGAAAGCAAGAAGAACGTGGACCGAAGCATTCCCAGTGCTAAATGACTATAAATGCCAACCCGGGTTACTATACCCAGCAAAAATATTGATTCTAGTTGAAGGAAAGAGAAAAATCTTTCATGACATAAACAAGATGAAAGAATACATGTCTGGAAAACCAACCCTTCAGAGAATACCTGAAGCAATTCAAGGGACAGAGGAGAGGAGCAACTACCTCCAGGCAACTTGAAAGAAATTAACCATGAAGACTTCACAATCATGAATATATATGCACCAAACTCTAGTGCACCAACTTTTATAATTACAACTCTACAGGACCTCAAGGCACAGATTAACCCCAGTGCACTCATAATAGGAGACTTTGATACCCCACTGAGTCCATTGGACAGATCAAACAGACAAAGAATAAACAGAGACATCTGAACTGAACATATAATATAGGACAGGACCTCACAGACATCATCTGAATTTTCCACCCAAGCACCAAAGAATATACTTTCTACTCAGCATCCCACTGAACATTCTCCAAAATTGACCACATACTTGGACACAGAAAAAACCTCAACAAATACAAAAAATTGAAATAATTTCATGCATCCTATCAGACCATAGTGCAATAAAGCTCAATATCAACACCAGGATAAGCCCTGCTACCTACAGGAACACAGGGAGACTAAACAACACACTCCTGAATAATGAATGGGTCAAGGGGGAAATAAAGAAAAATAAAAGCATTCTTGGAACTAAATGACAATAACAGTATAACACACCAAAACCTATGGGACACTTTAAAAGCAGTCCTAGGAGGGAAGTTTATAGCCCTGGGTGCCTACATTTAAAAAAAAAACAGAAAGAGCACAGATAAATGAGCTAATACTGCAGCTAAAAACACTTGAAAGACAACAACAAATAAACCCTAAATGCAACAGACAGGAAGAAATAACAAAAATCAGAACAGAAATTAATGAAATAGAAACAAAGTAAGCAACACACACAAAAAATCAATGAATCCAAAAGTTGGTTCTTTGAGAGAATAAACAAGATTGATAGACACCTAGCCCAGTTAACCAAAAGAAAGAAAGATCAACTCCAAATCAATAGAATTCATGATGAAAGCAGAAATATTACAACAGACAATGAAAATATCCAGACAATCATATGGGAATACTTCATAAACCTATACTCTATTAAATTTGAAAGCCTAAGAGAAATGGATGAATTTCTGCAATCCGGGGAATCACCAAAGCTAAACCAAGAAGAGATTGACAGCATAAACAGACTCATAATATATGAAGAAATTGAAAATGTAATCAGAGACTTCCCAACTAAAAAAAAGCCCAGGTTCAGATGGTTTCACAGAAGAATTCAATAAAACATTTAAAGAGGACATGCAACCATTACTACTCAAACTGTTCAGAAGGATACAAGCAGGGGGAAATCTTCCAAATTCCTTCTATGAAGCCAGCATCACTCTAATACTAAAACCAGGCAAGGAGAACCAAAAAAGAGAACTACAGACCCATCTCATTAATGAACTCAGATGCAAAAATTCTCAACAAAATACTTGCAAACCATATATAGACCCACATCAAGAAGATCATTCACCATGATCAAGTTGGATTCATACCAGAGATGCAGGGATGGTTCATCATACAAAAATTAGTAAATATAAAACACATAAATGGACTGAAGGACAAAAACCACATCATCATCTCAATTGATGCAGAAAAGGCCTTTGACAAAATCCAGCATTCCTTCATGATTAAAGAACTAGAGGGAATTGGACTGGAAGGATCATTCCTCAACAAAATCAAAGCCATATATAAGAAACCCACAGCCAGCATCATCCTAAATGGAGAAATGTTAGGATTCCCCATAAAGTTAGGAACCTGAAAAGGCTGCCCCTTGTCACCACTCCTCTTCAATACAGTGCTTGAAACACTGGCTAGGTCAATAAGGCAAGAAAAGGAAATTAAAGGAATATTAATTGGGAAAGATGAAGTAAAACTATCCCTCTTTGCAGACAATATGATAGTTTACCAAAGGGATGCTAAAAACTCCACCAGAAAACTCCTAGAAATGACTAAGAGTTTCAGTATAGTGGCAGGATACAAAATTAACCTGGAAAAATCAGTAGCCTTTCTTTACACCAACAACAAGCAACTGAGGAAGGAATACAAGGAGAACTTCCCACTCACAATAGCCTTAAAAACAAAAGATACCTAGGAATAAACCTAACAAAAGACACCAAATATCTCTACAACAAAAATTATAAACTCCTGAAGAAAGAGATTGAAGAAGACATCAGAAGATGGAAAGATCTCCCATGCTCATGGATTGGAAAAATTATTATAGTAAAAATGTCCATTCTACCCAAAATAATATGCCAGTTCCATACAATTCCAATTAAAATCCCAAGGACATTCTTCACAGGCTTGGAAAAAATATTCTTAAATTCATAATGAACAACAAAAGACCCCGAATAACCAAAGCAACCCTGAGTGAAAAGAGCAATACAGGGGGGATTTCTATACCAGACATCAAAATATACTACAGGGCTATAGTCATAAAAACAGCCTGGTACTGGCACAAAAACAGACCTGTAGACCAATGGAACAAAACTGAACATCCAAACTTGAGCACATACAATTTCAGCCACCTCATATTTGACAAGGGGGCCAAGAAGACAGTGAAGGAAAGACAGCATCTTCAGCAAATGGTGTTGGCAAAACTGGATCACCAGTTGTAGAAGAATGAAATTAAACCCCTACCTCTCACCCTGTACAAAAATCAACTCCAAATGGATCAAAGACCTCAATGTGAAACCCAAAACTCTGAAGGTGATAGAAGAAAAAGTTGGCAGCAACTTATAAGACATAGGCATAGGAAAAGACTTTCTAAATCAGACAGCAGCTGCACAAGAAATAAGGTCGACAATTGACAAGTGGGACCTCATTAAACTCAAAAGCTTCTGTACATCAAAAGAAACAATCAGTGAAGTAAAGAGAAAACCCACAGAGTGGGAGTAAACCTTCACTGCTGATACATCTGATAGAGCATTAACTTCCAGAATATATAAACTACTCAAAAAACAAAGAAGAAAACAAATGACTCACTCAAAGGATGGAGTAAAGAGCTGAACAGAGACTTCACAAGTGAGGAAATAGAGATGGCTGAGAAACATCTTAAAAAGTGTTCAACATTGCTAATAATTAAGGAAATGCAAATTAAAACCACTTTAAGATATCATCTCACCCCAATAAGACTGGCGAGGATCAAGAAAACAAATGATACCAAATGCTGGAAAGGGTGTAGGGAAAGGGGAACACTCATCCACTGCTGGTGGGAATGCAAACTTGTACAACCACTATGGAAAGCAGTATGGAGAACCCTTAAAAGACTGAAAATGAGCCTACCACCTGACCCTGCCATACCACTTCTGAGAATATATCCATCAGACTCTTCCTATCACAGTGATACATGTACAGCCATGTTTATTGCAACTCTCTTCACAATAGTGAAGAGCTTGAACCAACCCAAGCGCCCCTCAACCAACGAGTGGATAGAGAAAATGTAGGACATCTACACAATGGAGTTCTATGCAGTGGTAAAGAAAGATGACATCATGAAATTTGCAGGTAAATGGATGGAACTAGAAGATTTTATGCTAAGAGAAGTAACACAATCCCAGAAAAACAAAAGATGAATGGTATCCCTCATGGGTGGATGCTAGCTAGTACCAAGTAACTAGTTGTAAGACAAACTGAGCAACATTAATGTTATATTCCTCATGATCTAAAGACAACTGTGTTCTTGCATTGTGAATCCCTAAACAGGTTCTAGATCTGACCTAACATTTATTTTCAGACCTTGGGTTTTTGGTATATGATGGAGGGTATGTGTGCATCTTTTAGAGTAACATGGGATTAAAATGGAAAGATGTGAATCAAGAAATATGATATGGAAATAACGTACAGTTTGTTTCCAAAAGATACAATTTTGTTATAGGTGCAATGTAACAGGCTGGTGCAACTTAGCCTTTCTGGGTGCTTAACGACCATATTGAACGTCCATACCAATTTGGCCTAGGGACCTAAGAGAACTTTGTTCCTTGCCCTCGGAGGTCAACCAAGTCTCAGGGGACTATGCATGGGCGCATTTCTAGAAATGTCCTGCAAAAGGTCACCAGTCTTCCTGTTCAGGGAGGTCTTGGAGATCCACTAATGGGACTTGAGCCAGTGTCCAGTCTATAAAGGAAAAGTCTGCTCATGCTTCAGAAAAGGAAGTCTGGTCTAGCAAGGCCTGATTTTGTCCTCAAGTGGATGGAAATGGTAAATGAAAAGCTGAAGGGAGCAAGGCGCTCCCACCCTCCTACCCCCCCCCCCCAAATCCCGAGAGACCCCTTAGGACCAGATCCTCAACTGACCTTGAGAAAACAAAAACCTTGGTTAATCTGGACTAACTGTGTGGCCTTAAGCACCCAAAAGGAAAGTACAACCAGAAATAAATAATCAGTAAGACAAGAGAATCTGCACTGAAGACATAAAACTTGAGATCTTAGTAAAAAGACAAAAAAAATTAAGAGAGAATACTGTGGTTTGGCCTGTCTTCAATTATTACTGGCAAGTGCATTTACCCTGTGGCTGCCACCACTTTTGGCACTCCTCAAAGACATTAAACATAGCGTTTTAACCTTCCAATATGGACTGAAGACTCATTTCTCTCCAAGAATCCTCCAAACCTTCAATGCCAGGTGGGGACTACTGAGAAACCCAGCTTGTGGACTAAACAGCTAAGGGGATTTCAACCTTGTTAGAATATAGACTGCCATTGTTGGACTAAGTGGGCTGTATCATGGAGGCCAGTACAGGAGAATCAAGACAGGATGCATGCTAACTGAACTTTATTTGAGGGACCATGGGAGGGAAAGACCCCAATGTGGAGCAAAAGTGCAGGATTGATGGTTGTTTGGGATTGCCAAGGAGGAACCTTCGAGCACTTCCTTAAGGAAAACATGACATCTCTTAGGGAAAAAAAGTCCTCCAATTCAAGTGACATCTGTATGTATATCTGTATATATTTATGTGTGTGTGTGTGTGTGTGTGTGTGTGTGTGTGTGTGTGTGTGTGTATATATATATATATATATATATATATAAAACTATGTGCATATATATGTATATATACTGTAGCAATACAAGTTGGAGAGAAAACAACAAAAGAACTGAAAAAAAACTCTGGAAAGACTCTGAAAAAGATGCAGGACATGTATGGCAGAATGCAGAGTCTCGGGTGGGGTGGGGGGCATGGAAAGGGAAGCAACTCTAGATTCAACTGAGAAATGATGTATGACTTATGGAAAAAGTTTAATATTAAAAAAACAATAAAAAAATATCATGAGATTAGTGGCTAAGAAGACAGCCAATGTCAACTTCTGTCCTCTACACACACACATGCACATGCACCCATATGAACACATACATACACCACACATAAAGTTTTCTTAATGCAGTTAAATTGAACAAGTCCTAGTTTTCCCCTGGATAATGGGCTGACTATAGTTCATAATACTCTATTGTATAGTGTATGATTAGTTAGAAAGAAAAGAGGGCAAAAGCTTCAACACAGAGCACCAGGGAGACAAAACCATTAATTGCCCTGATTTTATCAGCACACACTGTCCGTATACAGAGGTGCTTTTAATTCATCCTATTTTTTATCTTTTGCTTAGTGAAATTACTTCTTTTTGACAGATACTTTTGACAAAAAAAGAAGAATGAAAGGAAAAAAAGGAGAAAATGTAATTATCTCTAGGTTCCACTCTCTAGGGTAATAACCTGGATCGTCTGAGCTTTTGCTCACCCCCCCTTTTTCAATCCAGAGTCACTAAAATATCCCTCCTATGATATTTTTTAGAAAACACTTTGATTTGTTCAAGATGTGTTTCTACTTGTGAACTTGTCACTTCTGTGACTTTCCTTTCATCCATCCAAACTGGGAATTTATTTTGAGACAGGGTTCCTTGTATCCCCAGCTGGCCTGGAATCCACTATGTAGATGAGGCTGGCCTTGATCTCACAGAGATCTGCCTGCCTCTGCCTCATGAGTGCTGAGCAATTTCTATTCTCCACTAGAGTTTTGGTAGAGGGTAGATTATCAACCATTCTGAAATATCCTGAGTTTAGGATCTGCCATAGATGATGATATTTACTGTATGGGCTGCGTCTGTCACACAGAGACAACAAAGTAAGTTTTGGACAGAAACCCAAATGTACCCAAAGGTACCATTCTAGATATGACACATGGTGTTTAACGATAATATGGAAATCTGGAGCTGGGGAGATAAGTCAGTGGGTAAAGTACTGGTCACGAAAACATGAGGAGCTGAGTCCCCAGCTTCCAGGTCAAACGCCAGGCATGGTGAATTGCATCTGTAACCCAGAACTTCAGAGGCAGAAACAGGCAGATCTGTAGAGTTTATTGTCTAGGTGTCCTAGCCAAATCGGCAAGCTCCAGACTGAATAAGAGACCCTG
Organism: Rhizomys pruinosus; assembly: GCA_009823505.1. NCBI lineage: Eukaryota > Metazoa > Chordata > Mammalia > Rodentia > Spalacidae > Rhizomys > Rhizomys pruinosus. The sequence continues at coordinate 912,923 of VZQC01010403.1, forward strand.
ACTAAAAAATAAGACGAAGAGTAACTGGGGAAGACACCTGATGGATGATGTGCAATCCTGGCCTCTGATTGCATGTGCATATATGTGCATGTGTGCACATGTGATTGTGCACTCACATGCACACACAGAAGCATTTACATGTGCATACACCTCCACACAGAAGTGTAATTAAAAACATAGCCAATGATGCTCTTTTTCTGTCTCACACGTACATCTATCTCTGTTATCTATCTACATATCTCTGTTATCTATGTATCTACCTATAATCTATCTGTATGCATATACAAAACACAGTATCTAGCTATACAGCCATTACAAAATTCAAACTCATCTTTTTCTCTTTTCTTAAATGTCCTCTGCTGTATTCCAAATTATAATTGTCCCTTCAATGCCCACATGTTGAAGGCCTGGTCCCCAAAGTATGGGTGTGAAGTTATTGGGAGGTGGAGGAAACATTGAGAGGTGGGGACTAGTAGAAGGAAGCTGAGTTGTTGAGGATGTCATGAGAAGAGTGAGACAGGTAGGATTGCCCACTCAGCAGGCCAGCCCCACCACCTGAAGACCACATGGAGCTAACACCTCACACAGAAGATAGCACTGCCCACCAGACCTGAATGTGGAGTGGAAACATGCACCTCACAAGTAACATCACCCACCCATTGGCTCAGCTCCTGCACCTGAGAATGGTACAGAGTCTTGCATCTCCCACAGGTAGCACAACCCATCTCACAGACCCCAGCCCAACCATCTAAGGATGACAGAATCACATACCTTCTACCTCCTGACTACAGGTTCAGTTTCTCAAGATCTGCTATCTCTAACCTTGCACTACAACAGCTTACTCAAGGTATAGCAACAAGACTTAGAGAGTCACAACAGAAGATATCAGAGGAGAGGGCCATCAATGAGTGTGATGATTCTTGGATAGTGTCTGTTCAGACAGACAGTAGTGGACTCTCAAAAGTCTATTTGCCCTCAATACAAGTTCCACAAAGGCAAACAAGGTCTCAACCCTTTTGCAGCTTAATCTTCTCCTGAACATTATGTACATCTCTACTGAAAAAGAGAAGGGTGATTTGAGAAAAAAGAAAGATGTAACTAACAAACTACTTCAGAAGCATAAGTCCCAGTGCAGAAATAAGAGTGACATGAAAAAGTTACCAATCCTGTAGGAATGAGCCCCAATGAGAACAAAACTGAAAGAGCTTCCAAAGAAAAGAGCTGCATAAATAAGGAAGACAATGCAAGATATGAAAATGGAACTCAATAAAGAGATAGAATTGCTGAAGAAAAATCAAATTAAATGATCTGAGAAAGGAAGAACTCAATAAACTAAATAAGCACCTTGGTGGAAAGCCCCACCCACAGAAAAGATGGTATGGTAAACAGAGAGTTGAGGCTGAAAGACAAAGTAGAGGATCAGATCACTAAGTAAAGATCAGTGAAAAGTTGAAAAACAGAACATGGAAGAGCTGCAGGACACCACAAAAAGACCTGACCTTTGTTTTACAGGCAGAGGAGGAAGAGGAGGACAACACAACGAGGAGGAAAAGGAAGAGGAGGAGGAGGACCACAACCATTACCACGGTGAAGCCATAAAAATTTTTGATAAAAGTATAGAAGAAAATTTCCTAAACCTAAAGAAAGAGATGCCCATCTAGGTACAAGAGGCCGACAGAAGACCAAACAGACAGAGTCAGAAGGGAAACTCCCCATGATATACTATAGCTAAAATATTAAAAATTATATAAACAAAGGGTAAAAGAAAGCTGCAGGAGAGAAAGTTCAAGTCACTTACAAAGGCAGATCCTTCAGAGTAACAACTGATTTTTCAATAGAAGCCAGAGGCCTGGAACGATGTATTCCAAATTCTGAAAGCTCACAAATTTCAATATAGATTATTATACCCATTTAAACTATCCATTAAAATCAAAGGAGGAGCCAGTGTGGTAGCATGTGCCTTTAGTCCTAGCACTCGGGAGGCAGAGGCAGGTGGATTTCTATGAGATTGAGGCCAGACTAGTCTACATAGTAAGTTCCAGACTAGCTGGGACTACAGGGAGACCTGTCTCAGAAAGACAAAAAGAATTAGGTAGGAATAAAACCTTTCATGATGAAACAGATTAAGAAATTTATGGCTTTGAGGCAGGTATGGGGCGCAGGCTAGGGATGCTAAGAACTTCACCAGAAAACTCCTAGAAATGATTAAGAGCTTCAGTAAAGTGGCAGGATACAAAATAAATCTAGAAAAATCAGTAGCCTTTCTTTACAGCAACAACAAGCAACTGAGGAAGGACTACAAGGAGACTTTCCCACTCACAGTAGCCTCAAAAACAATAAAATACCTAGGAACAAACCTAACCAAAGACATAAAGGATCTCTACAACAAAAATTTTAAACTCCTAAAAAAGGAATTGAGGAAGTTACAGTTAAAGAGGATTAGCTGTAAATTGCGTCTGTAATACAAGGTGTTTATCAGTTCCCTCAAATTGAATGGATGCATGTCCGTATTCTCAACGTTTTTATTTCCCTGAGTTGTATCACATATGCTTTCATTTCCATCAGTTAACAAATGCTGTGCGTTCAAACAGAGCAACATGTTTGTTAGAGGAAAAGCAGACTAGCTGGAAATCGCGTCTGTAATACAAGGTGATTTCCAGTTCCCTCAAAATGACTGGACGCATGTCCGTATTCTCAACGTTTTTAATTCCCTGAGTTGTATCACATATGCTTTCATTTCCATCAGTTAACTAATGCTGTGTGTTCAAACACAGCAACGTGTTTGTTAGAGGAAAAGCAGATTAGCTGTAAATCGCGTCTGTAATACAAGGTGATTTCCAGTTCCCTCAAATTGACTGGACGCATCTCCGTATTCTCAANTTTAAATACCTATATATCAGGCTGGAGAGATGGCCTAGCGGGTAAGAGCGCCGACCGCTCTTGCAGAGGACCCGGGTTCAATCCCCAGCACCCACATGGCGGCTGAGAACCGTCTGAAACTCCAATTCCAGGAGAACTCCAGCTCCAGGGGAATCCGACACCCACTTCTGACCTCCGCGGCATTGCACGGCACGGGTGCACAGACTTGCATGCAGACAGTACATTTGTACACATACAGAAATAAATAAAAATTAATAAAAAAATTTAAAAAAATACCTATATATCTAATTGCTTGTGCTTCATTAGTAGGATCGAAGGGTTATTCCTGAACAAACTGTCAGCCCATGAAAGGAAACAGCCAGAATTGACCAGAGTCCAAGACAACAGCTCCAGAGAAAATAGACTGTTTTGCTTCTCATCCACCTGTGTCCCTTTTCTAAACCTAGGGAACAATCTGTGGAAGAGGTGGTGTGGTAGAATGTAAGGGCTGCGATTGGGGTGAATGGCAAAACTATAGCAATATAGCCTGGACACTCATCTGATCAACTTGATTGAACATACAAGCCCCACCTGCTGGATGGTGGGACCAAGGGGCTGTGTGGGTTTGGGCACAACTGCTTGCAAATTAGTTTTACATGAAGAATGCTTGTACTCATAAATTATCACTTGTTGCTAAAAAATGAAAAAAAACTGAGAGAAAGATGCAGGACAGTTATGGCAGAATGCATGATCTGGGATGGGGTGGGGTGGGGGGAAGGGAAAGGGAAATATGCCTGGACTGAATTGGAAAATGATGTATGAAATGCACAAAGCATCAATAAAAAAATTAATTAATTAATTAAAAAAGAAATTTATGGCCTTAAGGACTCAATATGAGCCTACCACCTGACCCAGCCATACCACTTCTAGGTATATACACACAAGACTCATTCTACTGCAAAGATACATGCACATCTATGTTTATCGCAACTCTTTTCACAATAGCGAAGAGCTGGAACCAACCCAAATGCCCCTCAGCTGAGGACTGGATAACAAAACTGTGGTACATACACAATGGAGTTCTATGCAGCGGTAAAGATGACATCATGAGATTTGCAGGTAAATGGATGGAACTCAAAGCCATTATGCTAAGTGAAGTAACAGTCCCCCAAAACAAATGTGGAATGCTTTCCCTCACTTGTGGATGCTAGTACCAAATCCCCAATTGAAAAAAAAGCTGAGAAATGTTATTGTTTTATTTCTTTATGTCTGAAAGCAACTGTGATGTTATAATGTGAATATCTTTTTTTAATTTTATTTATTTTTGTATGTGTATGAATGTACTGTCTGCATGTAGGTTTGTGCACCCGTGTCATGCAATGCCTCGGAGGTCAGAAGAGGGTGTCAGATTCCCCTGGAACTGGAATTCTCCTGGAATTGGAGTTACAGACGGTTCTTAGCTGCCATGTGGGTGCTGGGGATCGAACCCGGGTCCTCTGCAAGAGCAGTAGGTGCTCTTAACCGCTAGGCTATCTCTCCAGCCCTAATGTGAATATCTTAATGAGTCCTAGAATTAACTTAGCACTTACTTTCAGGCATGGTAATTAATGTACATGGGTGGAAAGTATATATTCATATTTTAGAGTAATATAAAATTAAAAGAAAACATCTGAACCCCTGAACATAAAAAAAGTGACTTCTGGATGTTGAACCTCTGTCAGATGGGTCACTGGTGAAGAGTTCCAGTCTAAATTTGTGTTGGAATTAACCTAGAGTTTATTTTCACAGTTTGTACTTTTGGTCTATGTATGGAGTGTATATTTTGGAATAATACAAAATTAAAGGGAACAACAATGACCAAAAAAAGCACTTCAAATAATACTTGTAAATAGTAAGAACAAAGAATTTCAAATAATGCCTATATATACTAGGAACAAACAAACTGGGAGTTGTAAATAGTAAGAACAAAGAATTTCAAACAATGCCTATATATAGTAGGAACAAACAAACTGGGAGTTGTGTTACTGTGAGTAACATTCTTAAAAGAAAAACAGGAAGTGGAGGATGTTTGAAGTATGCTCAATAATTTAATACTGATAAATGGTGTCAGTTTGTCTATAAAGTAGCTAGCCTTTGCTAGTGGATAGCAGATGGAGCAACCAATTTTTCCAATCATCCCCCTGTGTCTCATTGGTGATATTGAAAGGAGCTACATAAAGAATTAAATGTAAACAACTAAAGTATGCATATTTTGTTTACTGTACTAATAATTTGTTGTACATATTGTACCATGATTTTTATATCAAATTCTACAACCCCAAGTGAAAATAGCAAGTTATTTTAGAATTACTTGTTACTTATTTTTTCTGCCCTTCCATGTGCTGTTGATTATAAATATTTATAAATACAAAATCACCTCCTGTTCTTGACATAAAAAGGCTCTTTTCCCATAGTTATTTTCATAATTGTATGTTGGGTGACCTTTGCATCTATAGCTTTGTTTTATTTATTTATTCATTTATTTACTTACTTATTTAAATACAGTCACTTTATTTCCACTTTCTTTCCCCAGTGTTGCATCTGATAAGAATCCTCATCTCTGAGAAACAGCAATTCCTTCAGAGACGAGCTGAAGAAGGTGTCTCTGTAGTTCCACATGAGAATGTCCTGGTGCTTCTCGCTCTCGAACTTCAGCATGTCTGAGAGGTCGGGGTAGTTATCTTCTAGAGGTGTCTGGCCAAGCAAGAAGACCCGCACTACTGTCTAGTTTCCCACATTGGTTTCTCTGCCCCAAGATTCCCGAATTGCCTGCCTTCTGGCAAAATGTGGAGTGAAGGACTTAATCGCCGGCAGTGGGAAGGGCTTCTTTGCACATTTCCTCGGCTGATCTATAAGCAATGAGTAATTCCGGCATCTCAAATACAAGAGAAAGTCTTGAAATCTGTCCGGCAAATTATTAAAATCTGCCACAGCCGAAGTGATCCTCCGGTCGGGTTCACAGTGATTCAGATGGCTTTTGTTTTCAGGGCCGTCCGCATCCCCAGACTGGTTGGCCAACGTGCTCAGGATGGGGTTGAACCTCTTATTGAGCTTTTCTTGCTCTCGGTTCCAGAAGGCGGGGGGAGGGGTGGATATCCTCCAGAACCTTTCTTGGGGTATTATTACTTCCCCCTTTCCATTCTTTTCTTGGCTACTGCTTTTGGAGACTTCCACAATCAGATAGATGAAGACATTTGCCCTCATCAGGATGCCCAGCAGCTTTATTCTTCGATGCCCAACACTCATTTCTCATACCTTGTCCAGGAGCAGCTCCAGCTCGACAGAGTGGAGCGGGAGACCACGGCCACATCCATGTCCCAGCCGCGCGGCTCAGCCAGGCGACCGCCACTGCTCACGGTCCATGCTCCATGCGTGGCGCCTGGCCCAGAGGCCCAGAGCCTGGCTGGGACTGGCGGGGATGGTGGCCTGATGGCTGCAGCTCGCCTGGGGACCCGCACTTGCTGCAGCCACCGCCGCTGCTGTGCCTCACTCCAGGCTCTTATTTTATTAATTTCAAAATCTGCTTTGGCTAATAAAAAAAAAAAAAAAAAAAAAAAAAAAAAAGAAACTCATGGCCACTAACCTACCTCTACAGAGGACACTGAAGGGAATACTTCAGTCTGAAGAGAAAGATAAACCCAAGAGACCAAAAAGAATAAACAGTGCCAAGGCAAAAGAGGTCTAAGAAAAAAACAAAAAGAGGATCTTTTTGTTGCCTCCAAGAAGCATACTTCACCATCAAAGAGAGATACCATCTTAAAACAAAAGTAGGTATTCTAAGCCAATGGAACTAAGAAACAAACAGGAATAGCTATTCTAATATCTGATTAGAATCTGATTAGCCTTCAAACCAAAACTCATCAGAAGAGATGAGAAGAGTAACCTCGTACTCATTAAAAGAAAAATCCACCAAAATAGTAGGACCGAAGGCAGGGGTGCCCAATTTCATAATTATAGCTAAAACCACAGATTAGCCACAAGACAATGAATATACTACTCTCATCAATAGGCATTTGGACAAAATCCAAACAGAAAAATACTGGAGTTTAATGATATCATGAATCAAATGGACTTAATATATCTACAGAGCATTACACCCAAACGCTAAAGAATACACATTCTTCTTAGCAGCCCCTGCAAATTTCTCCCAGATTGAATCTATATTAGGACACAATTCTCAACAAATATAGGAAAACTTAAACAATATCTACATCTGACTACAATGAAGCAAAGCCGGATAGCAACAATAATAGAAACTACATAAGTAGATGAACTCATGGAAACTAAACAACACAGCACCGAATGGTATTTGGGTCAAGGAAGAAATCAAGAAAGCTTTTTTTCTTTAAAAAATTTTATTTATTTATTTTTATCTTATGTATATGAGTGCTATACCTGTATCTGTGTAAGTGCATCATGTCATGCAGTGCCTGTGGAGGTCAGAAAAGGGGGTTGGATCCCCTGGAATTGGAGTTACAGATGGTTGTTAGCCACCGTATGGGTGCTGGGATTCAAACCTGGGTCTTCTGCAAGAACAGCCAGTGTGCTTAACTGCTGAGCCATCTCTCTAGCCCCTCATGAAGGAATTTTGAAAAAAAATTATTATTTTTATTTTATGTATATGAATGTATTGCCTGTATGTAAGTAGGTACATCAGTATCATGCAATGACCATGGAGGTCAAAAGAAGGAGGTGGTCAGGCAAGCTCATTCCTCTCTGAGAAAATACTGATAACTGATGACTGCTAGGAAAGGAGAGTTGTCTTCTTCAGGGACACAGCTCCTGAGAGCCTCCTACGCTACTGTAGATGGTTCTACACCCATGCTGATTCTGGTCCCATAAAATGCACTTTTTTTTTAAAGAAAAGAACATGTGAAATTGGACAGGAATAATGTTGGCTGGGATAGGGGAAGAATCAGAGGGGAGGGGATTCAGTGTGGGCTTGATCAAAGCACATTATATATATATATATATATAATATATTATATATATATATATATATATATATTCACTCCTCAGTTTAAATTAAAAGAAGGGACGTTGGAACCCTAGCAGGTCTTCTTTATCCTCTTCCCCAGCTACAGTGAGGTGAGCTATTTTCTTCCATGAGCCATACCCATAGTGTTCTGTTTCACCACCTTCCAAAAATCAGACTCAACTAACTATGAACTTTCTGAGTCTGTCCCTGGTGTTTTGTAATAGTAATGGGAGGCTGGCTGATATGCTTTTGCTTGCCAGCCTCCAGAAGACTAAAACCCCTGCTTCTGCTTTTCCTACACACTCCCAGACCTTCTGCAACCTCTTTTCCACTGTCTCCTGAAACTGCAAAATCACTGTATCAAACAGCCCTCTGTCTTCATCAGTGGCCTTGAGACCCCACACAGCTTGACATTCCCTTTCTACTCCCATCTCTGGCAGGTTTCCAACTTGTTTGGGAGATTCCCAATCATAATGATAAATTTTAGAGCTTAGTGGATAAGAGAACTTGCTGCACAACTATGAAGACCTGAATTGAAATCCTAAGCACCCATGTAAAAAGCCAAGCACCATTGTGCATATTCTGGGGCATGGCGACAGGAGGTCATGGCGTTTACCTGCCACCAACCCAGCTCTGGGATCAGTGTGAGACCCTGTGTCAAGGTAATAAGGTGTACAGGGATTGAACAGGACACCGGATGCCCTCCTTTGGCCTCCATGGATGCTCTTGGACATGCTCACCAGCATGTACCAACTTGCACACAAAGGGAAATAAATAAAAAACTTCCCGTTGGTCCTTGTGTCCTAGGCTTTTCTCTTGCTCTGCCCCAGTCCATTATTTCCCAGATCTTCCTGGCCAGCTCCTCCTATACTGAGTTTTCAGACTGAACATCTTGACTTGGCCTCTCTTCACCCTGGCTGAGATTCCCACCCACTGTGTTCTAGATCATCTCTCCTTCGGAACTGATGTCACTGGCACACTCACCATGTTTGAGTGTTATTCTGCTTGAACAGGTGGTAACATGCACGTAGACTAGCTCTCACTAATGAATCCCCAATGCCCACCATAGTGCCAAGTGCTCCAAGAATTAAAAAAAATGCTTGCCAGTATTTCTGATATTCATATTTTTGGTTTTGAGTTCAGGGGACCAGCCCATCTAAAGATCTTGAAGGACACTTTGAGGAGGGGATGCTTAGGTTAATAAGGAACCACACAGCCCACAGCCCCATCTACAGCCAGCTTCTCACTGAGCTCAAAAGTACATGACAATTTACTAATATGTGCGTTACAAAAGGGCCTTCTCCAAGATGGGTTTGCTTATTTTTTTAATTTTTTTATTAATTTTATTTATTTCTGTATGTGTATGAATGTACTGTTTGCTTATTAAGCCCAGTGGAACCTATATGGAGCTTCAGGTGTCACAGCTGAGGTCTTCTTCCTTTGAGCCTTTGGTATACCTTCCTTTCAGGTATAACATCCAGGGAGGAAGTGTCACTCACAGCCCCAGGCTCCTTATTATACCTGAGAAAAAAGGATGCTGAAAGAGAATTCTTTCTAAATGACTCCTTGAATCTCACTGTGGCAGTCTATAGCATCTGTGGATTGTTTGGTAGGAATCCCCATGTCACAGGCAGAGAAAATCCAAGAGCTCAGGTGAGGATTAAGAGCACTCTCTCTTTTGCTGTGGGATTTACTTTCAACTTCCATAATGTTTTAGAGAAACCATGCTAATAGCTCATGGGGAAGGCTGAGGGAACGCTTGTTAGCTTCTATTTCACACTGCAAAATGCCCCTGTCCATCCTCATCACAGGCAGCCCATCCAGAATCCTCTCCTCAGCCAGAAGCAGAACACACTTACTTGGCCATGTTTTCCAGTCTTCAGAAGAACTCAGAGCGCCTACTTACATCTTTTACTAGGGTGAGTCTAGAAATTATTCTGCTTAAGCACACCAAGGCAGCACTAATTTCAATCACTTTGCGACCTACTTTCTATTCATATTTAACATATGGCAAACTAAGAAATAAGCATCTCATGCATTATATATCTGATTTTCTTAGGTTAAGTTTTGCAACACTAATTTCTGCTCTGTAATTTTGTTCTTCTCAGTTTGCTTCTGAAATAGGTTTTCTACCTATATAAAATCTTTAGAAGATGGAAAATACATATGTTATGACCCAGAACTTATTTCTAAATAGCTTGCCCTTGGATCATAGATTTCTTAGATGGTTGTACTTAATATGTAACTGTTGAGCATATTTATGAGACTTTAATTGTGTACAGTTCGGAAGTCTAGGATTTTCAGATGCTGGATTTTGTGGGTGGGGTATATCGTGATTGAGGGGTTCCATGACTTCTCCCCTTCTAGCTGCTGCTGGCCCCTCCCAACACATAGCCTCACGTGGGTGCTCCTTTTCTTTTCAGTTGAGTGATCAGCAGATAGGCTCAGAAGGACTCCTTGTGGCTGGCTCCTCCTGTAGTCCAGTTTTGAAATCCAAAGTCAGCTTTGCAGTTTGGCCTATTCACAGCCTAACAACCAGGTCTTGATGGAACCAGGCTTACTCCCAGAGCTGTGTAACCTAAGAGTGCGTTCTCACCCACCTTGAGATAAAGCTTACTCAGGAGCTCTTACAAGTATTCTGATGCACCCTTCATCTTCATCCCCATCTGCAGGGATGACTTCATGGACCTGCAGTCTGTATTGGGTAGCAAGTTCCTGTGCTCTGAAGGGCCCCATCACTAGTTGGCTTACTGCTCTGCTTTTGACACCTTAAGGTTATTGGTAAGTTTGGGGTAAGGAACACTCATTTTCACTCTTCATTCATCATGGCTTCTGTGAATTGAAGGAATACACATGGTGTCAATAATGAAGGTTCTGGAGTTGCTTACCAAATATGGGACTAGGAGAAAATCTTTCAGTCACTTGCAGCTCAGTTTCCTCATCTGGAAAATGATTATTATGATAATAACACCTGTTTCAGAGCAACGTGGTAAGGAATCAGGCCCATGTACAGTGAGCAAGATGTGCTGACTCTTACTGCTCTTACAGACTGGAGTGCCTCTTATTTGAAAGGCTTCAGGCCAGAACTATTTTGGATTGCAGAGTGGGGGTGGAGGGGGAGGATTTTAGACAATCTCCACAATAATGAGCTATCATGGAAAAGGGACCTAAGTCTAAACATAAAATTCACTTATGTAGGCCTGGAGAGATGGCTCAGTGGGTAAGAGTGCTTGCTGCAGGACATCCATGTTGCCCTGTTGACTGGTCATTATTCGCATATTTGTTTAGACGGCTGTAGGGCTGAGATTTATGGGTGTGGTATCCCTGTCATGTCTAGAAGACACTATCTAGCAGCAGGCTCCTGGTCCTCTGTCCGTTAAAACCTTTCTGCCCCCTCTTCTGAAATGTTCCCTGGGCCATAGATGTAGGACTTGTGTTGTAGATGCACTGCGAACATAGACAACTACCCATGGCAGGGGAGGTCAGAGATCCTAGAGGGGAAGCCACTACTGCTGTTTTCCTGAACCCGTATAATTTCTAACTGTAGTCTAAATTCTTATACCCACGGAGAAGTGGGCCACTCACTCCTCATTAAAGAAGCTTCATTTTGCAACAGATGGAGACTATTACAGAGATCTACAACTGATCAATATGCAGAGAATAAGTGATGGTGTAGTCAGCTACTTTTTTAATGTTGGTTCAGTTCCAGGGATACTCAGTCCCTCACACTTTGTGGGGCAAGCATTTTACTGACTCAGCTTTACTGACCACAACCCAAGAAAGCTGACAATTTGGCTTCCGATAAGTAAGGCTTAATGAACATGCTGGTAAATAAAGGGTAGGATTATGACTCTTGCTTATTTCTGTTCCAGATAAGTTTCTAGAAGCAATGTTTCTAACTCATAAGGTTGATTACTTATGAATAATTCCTTTTCGCATGTACATGGCAGTAAGCCTTCAGCGTCCACTCAACTCAGTGACTCATGACAAGGCACTAAGTGCTCTTCCCTTAGGTCTGAAGAACACTGCCAGCTTGGTATAATAGTGGTATAAATAATGTTTCAGAAATTTAGTAATTTTTTCTTCACTTGGAATTTTTCCACCTTTAAAACAGTTTCAAGATAGAGTCTATTCCTGAATTCAAATCAGTGCCAATATCACTTTCATTATCATCATCAACAGTGGCATAGTTTATGTTCACTGAGTATCTTCCATAAGCTTCATTAAGACCTTTGTTTACATATGATCCCCAGTAAGTTGTCAAAACAACTATGACCACTGTCACCTAAATCCTACTGAAATACAAGATTGATTCCCAAGCTTATATAGAAATAATGACTTTCGCTACTTGTCTCTTAGATTATTTTAAGGATTTTAGATTTGAGGCTTTAGAAGAAAATTACATGATTATAGTAGAGATATTTTCCTGTATTTTGTCACAAAGCTTTGTAATACAAATTTGAGTACTGCACATGTATTTTATGGTATTATTTACAATAGATAGGAAAGAATTCATCTAACAAGTACATTTTAGCATATTTTACAATGATTTTGTAGATCTATAAGAGTAAATAAAATCAGTGTTCTATTTGACATTTAAAATATGGTCTGAAGTATACCAGAAACAGTAACCTTCTTTTAAAACACCCCCTTCATATCTCCTACCTCATAGGCCTCTATTGGCATGCTCATTATTTTGAGTCTGCAGGCCATTTAAAACTTGGTTTTCTTTATTAGAGTTAAAATACACTTCTAGGGGGATTATTATCACTTAGTGACTTGTTTGTTAATTTCATCAATGTATTTGTGAAATCAGAACTTGGTAAAGGCGTTCGATGGGGGCACAGTCGGTAAACAGGATAGGCCTTAAGAGAATTTATGTTCCTCAAGACAATTGGATCAAATTGAAAGGGAAGAAAAAAATGCAGATGAATGAATAGATAAATGTTACCAGAAATTATAAAAGTCTCAGTTTGTTTGTCCTGGGCGAGTACTGTGTGAGGACAGAGAGCATGTCAGTGCCAGAAGTTGTTCAGAAGCTGAGCGTTTAAGGGCTGTACAATGGATAACTCTTTGCTATAAGTACATTTTGAGGAAAATCCTTAGCAATAAAAAATCTTGAGCAAGGTAAAGCAATAAAAACCTACCATCCTGTGATAGAAAGGACATTTTACCAATTTATAATTGCATTCCTGTCATATAGGGGGCTTCATACTTTACAAGCAGAGCCTGCGAGGAGTCAGATCTGTGGGTGTATATAATCTGTCTTCTCCATAGTTTGCATGAGCCTGCTTTCCTTAGGAATTTTATGGCTGCTTGTGTAGTGACTCCAAATAAAAACTGAAGAAATTGATGATTTTTTCCACTATAAATATTCACTTCAAACATAGCAGAAGTAGTAAAGGATATAACCCTATTGGTTCCTTCTTGCAGATTTTGAGTTTTGCATTCATTGAAAAAAATTACGCATATTTTATGGTAGAATGTTTTTATAAACACTTTTTAAATTTTATTTAATATTTTATGTGTATGAGTGTACTGTCTGAATGTAAGTAGGTGCACCTGTGTAATGCAATGCTGCAGAGGTCAGAAGAGGGTGTCAGATTCCCCTGGAACTGGAGTTAAAGATGGTTCTTAGCGGTCATGTGGGTGCTGGGAATCGAACCTGGGTCCTCTGTAAGAGCAGTCGGTGCTCTTAACCGTTGAGCCATCTCTCCATCCCCAATGGTAGAATTTTTATGGACAGAACACAACATAAATCTACCCTCTTAAATCTGTAAGTGTATATAAAATACTGTGTAACTGTAGGCACACAGCAGATCTCTAGAACTTCTTCACCTCATAGAACTGAAATCATGGAACTTTAGACCAGTACTGGCAAGGATGTGGAGGGGAGGGAGACTCAGTGCCTGGTTGATGGGCATGAAAATGGTGTAGCTTCTGAGGAGACCAGTAGAAGGAGTCCTTAAAAGATGAAAAATGGAACTACTATGTGATCAAAAAGCATACTTCTGGGCACACATTACCTAAAATAATTGAAATATCCCTAAAAAGGATATTTATTTGTCATCTCCTGATGGTGGCATAGTTCACAAATAGCCAAGGCAGGGAAACAATATTTGTGTCTGTCAACATTAACTGAAGGTAAAGAGGATATGACAGAAGGTTTCAAACCGCAGGCTGAATTGATCTAACAAATTTTAATATGCACAGGGCATTTGATCCTCTCTCATACCTTGAAAATAAAATGAAGCCCAGGATCATAAGCAATGTGTGAAGTATCATCTCTGTAGCCTCAGACTTTTCCTATTGCCGTGTCTTTCAGATCCTCAGTGCTATGACAGCATACGGTCCCCCTAGGAACCTGTTCTCTCTGATTCCTGATTTCCAAGCTGGACTCAACAGGAGAACTACCCTCAGGACTTTGTAGCTTCAGGGAAGACTAAATACCCAGTGGAAATTCCATCCTTCCTTTATCTCGCACAAAGCCCAGCCCCAGGGCTCACTCCCCACAGGCAGTGCTGTGGGCATCCGCTTTGCAAACCCCCCACGGATCATCAGGATCATCAGGAATTTCCCCCCAAAGAAAAGTCAATATACCAGTGAACATAACGTGCTGTGGAAAATGATCTCCACTTCAGATCCTCTTTAGAATAAAGCAAGGTAGGAAGAAGGCAGGAGAGGAATTTTAAAATAAAAGACAATGGCTTTGTTTTTGTTTCTCTCATTTCATGGTAGCAAATTCTCAGAGGAGTTTCAATGGAACTGAACATAGATAATGCATTGCCAATATGCCTAGAGATACCATAGAAACCAGAGGGAAATGTAAATCTTAGCACATAATTTATTCTTTTCAACTTGAATAACAATTGTACTTCAAAAAATGTACTCAACTTTCCCAGAGTTAAATGTGTTTTCACTCACCACAGAAAAGAAAAATTAGATTGAAAAATATAGACAAGAATATTGGAATAAAATGTGTTGGGTTTAAGCCTGAAATGGACACAATTTGGAAAAGTAAGATTATTCTTTGAGACAGGGTGTCTCTGGGTGGCCAAGAGTGGCTACAAATTCACAATCCTCCTGCCTCAGCATCCAGGGTGCTAGGATTACCTCAGATTCTTTCTTTGATTTTTTTTCTTTATGCAGAGCTAGGGATTGAATAAGTTCTCATGTGTGCTGGGCAATTTTTCCTCCACTGAACTACAATCCCAGTCATAGTCTTAATTATTACTTTGTCACAGGGTCTCCCTGAATTCCTCAGGCTGGCCTCGAACTCGCTCTGTATCCCAGACCAGTTCGTGATCCTCCTGCTTCAGCCTTCCAAGTGGCTTGAATTACAGGCTTACATGATGGGCCCAGCTCCATCTAGGGTACCCTAGTTATAGAAGAGTTTTACCTGAATCCTATCCAGGTCTGAAGAGCATCAGCATCCTGCTAGTTTGTTCACTGTAGCTTACAGTCATGGTCCATTCTCATCATCAGTGTTTTCCCCAACACATATCTGCATCTCAAGATGCTCATTATCAGAAACCACCATGTATCTCTCCTACTACTATATTGTGTAACTAACTTAATACATACTTTGGAGGCAGAATTAAGACACAAATGATAGAGAAATATCCAAATGCAAGTTCCTGCAGTATTAATAAATACTGAATAACATTTTAAAATGCAAGTTATGAGAGGTAACGGTGTGTAGGTGGAAGGATGACTTATCAGAGTATAGAAGTAGCCCCTGGGATGGTGGTTCTCAGTTACAATTTAACTTATAAAATGTTGCCATGTGGAAAGAGTACAATCAGGATTCTCTGTGTTATCTTGCATCACTATGAGTGAAAACAGAAAACGAGCCTTCCACACACTAAGAAAAACAGTAAGAAAAAGAAAGTGCCAACTGAAAAAGAGGCACAATGTGGTCTAGAAAGCTAAAATCAAGAGGAGAAAGACAGAACACAAAACCAAAGCAACTTCACCTGTAAAACAAATTTCAAAGGGGATGTTTTTAAGCCAATGTTTTATTGAAGCTCTGTGCATTTCATACAAATCAAACTACATTACAAATCAAATCTAGACCCATGCCCACTCCCTACCCCCCCACCCCACCAGAGCTCATGCATTCTACCAAACATGATTTTCATTTTTTTCTCAGTCTCTCTCAAAATTCTCGATGTAGAAGTTTACTGATTTGAGCAGAAGTTCACTGTTTCAGTCAGTTCTTTGATGCAGACTTTTCTCTTGTTGTTATTGTTATTCCTTTCAATATCCATTACTCCAAAATATGCACATATGCATGCCACATATATCATAGGTTTTAGCATCTTCAGCTTATGATTTTTTTTCTTCATTAGGTTGAAAGATGTCATGTTTGAAGTCTCCTCCTTGGCAAGCCCAAACCACCATCAGTTCTGCCCTTGTGCTCCACACTGGGGTTTTCCCTTCCCATGGTCACCAAATGAGGTCCAGTAAGCACCACATCCTGTCTTGATCTTCTGTTCTGGTCACCGTAATACAGCCTGGGTAGTCCAACAATGGCAGTCTATACTATGAAGAGGCTGAAACCCCAGTAGTAGCTCAGTCCACAAGCTGGATGTCTCAGCAGTCCCTATCTGGCACTGAAGGTTTGGAAGATTCTTGGAGAGACATGAGTCCTCAGTCCATATTGGAAGGTTGAAAAGCTGTGTCTTCTCACATCTTTGAAGGATGAAA
The DNA here is from genome assembly GCA_009823505.1 of Rhizomys pruinosus. Classification (NCBI taxonomy): domain Eukaryota; kingdom Metazoa; phylum Chordata; class Mammalia; order Rodentia; family Spalacidae; genus Rhizomys; species Rhizomys pruinosus. The sequence continues at coordinate 929,508 of VZQC01010403.1, forward strand.
GCAGTGGGAGCCACAGGGTAGCTGCACTTGCCAAGACAGTCAGAACAACTGTGCTCTTTTGTCTTTTTACTAAGATCTCAAGTTTTATACCTGAAGTGCAATTTCTCAGGACTTATGAGCCAGGGGCTCCCCCCTCCCAAGAAACCTGAGTGACCCTTGAGGACCATATCCTCAACTGACCTTGAGAAAACACAAACCTTGGTTAATCTGGGCTATCTATGTGGCCTTAAACATCCAAACGAAAGTATAACCAGAAATTAATAAATAGTAAGTCAATGGGGATTTTTTTTCCCCATGGAGATTGTCAAAAATTGCCAGTGCTGACTATATTTCAAGATATCATGGTGGGGTATTAGGAGAAGTTTTCAATTAGCAATAATCACACCTCAGATAAACCTCATTGGCTACAATACTGCCACTGCCCAAAGCTCAATGGGGAATTTTTAAAAAAATTTTAATTTATTTTGTATGTGTATGAATGTACTGTCTGCATGCAGGTTTGTGCACCCATGTGGTGCAATGCCATGGAGGTCAGAAGCGGGTGTCAGAGTCCCCTGGAACTGGAGTTCTGGAATTGGAGTTACAGACGGTTCTCAGCCGCCACGTGGGTGCTGGGGATTGAACCCAGGTCCTCTGCAAGAGCAGTTGGTGCTCTTAACTGCTAGGCCATCTCTCCAGTCCCTCAATGGGGATTTTTTTTAAATGTAATTTTGGACTGTGGTAGCTCATACTGGGAGACTGAAGCACGGGGGTGACAAGTTCAAGGCCAGCCTGGACTACATAGTGAGATGCTGCCTCAAAACAGAACCCCACCCCCAAATGAAATCTTGAAATGGCAGAGTAGATTCTAACTAGAGAGAACCTAGTGTGTGGGGCTCAAGCCACCAGTTTGACAAATGAGGTAAGTGGGAGCCTTCAGCCCCTCTTCCTCAGCCTGCCAATCCGCAAAGATGGCTGTGTCCCACTCTGCCCTCACATCCCTTACCTCACCCTCTTCCAACACCTCCTCCTTTTCTTGTTTGATTCTGACACTGGGATATTTATCTAGGACCAGATACTTGGGAGGGAGGGCTTCCCCATCCTTACCTGAGCATATCAATATCCCTTCAGGAAGCAGGGGTACATTTTACTTAACACTGAATTCCCCCTCGTTAATGAATTTCAACCCTAGTGAGAACAACAGGGCCTGGTCCACACTGGGCCTGGTCCACACTTGCTGGCCTGGTTCATTGCCATGTAGCTCCATGAATAGGTTCTTGGTCTGAACAGAATCGATAGGAAAACCATGGCAATCCAGAATTCATTTCAGAACCCTGATGCCATCAGTCTCCCCAGGCCTCTTACTACCCCTGACATATTCTAAGACTGTAGCACAGGCCCCCAGATCAACCTATCAGCCCCTGTACTCTCAGCTCTCCTATCAGCAGGGCATGTTTTCCTTTCCCCTTATAATTCTTTCTTCTGGACACTGTACCCCTCGGTCTTTGATAAGGAAGGAAGAAAAGGAAGAAGAAAGAAAAGAAGAGAGGGAGGGAGAGAGAGGTGGAGAAAGAGGCACTTAATGTTATCTAAGAATACTCCAGGGTACCAAGATAATTGAGATGTGATGTCTCCAGTTGAGCTACCAAGATTTCTAAACTCCCACTAACCAATTATTGATACAAGTATACCACTTAGTCTTTCTGAACTTCCATGCCTTCCTCCAAAGTAAGATTGGAAAAGACTAAATAATATCATGCTCTTAAATTTTCCATCAGAATATCTGATAGTAAGCATTCAGTGATCTTGGGTTGTTCCTAATACGTACATTCTTAGGTTGTATCCTAATAATGAGCCCTCCCCCACTTTCTGGGATTTTGTCTTCAGCAGTGAGTTTCTCTCTTCCCCATTCATCACACTGGGAAGAGAGAGGTGGGAGCCAGCTGGGGCCCCAGTCTTCCAACACTCTGTACCCATATACGAAAGCAAGGGCCCCATGACAGCTGCTTCTGCCTGTCCACCAAGGCAGGGGTTCTATTATGATTACTTCAATGCATGTGGACTGAAGCAGAGACTCAATCCCTGGAGCAATGAGTCACTGGAGCATCTTAAGATCCATCGGAGAAGGAAAGAGGGCTCACTCAACCCCAGGAAAATCTCAGACCCCCTTAGGCTTAACAGTGTCCAATTCTCGGATGCCTTCTCCACCTGAGATACCATAGGCAATAAACTTCGCTTTCACCTTGCCTTGAGAGTTCTCGTATCTTTTAATTCTTTAACTGATGCAATAAAAGAACCTACCAGCCTGTTTGGTACCTATCATAGGACAGGTCTCTTGAACAAGACTGTCCAGTGATTCCTGAGAAAGCAACTTCTTCATTTCCTCTCTTTTTTGTTTGCTTGTTTGCAGGACTAAGGATTGAACCTCAGGCTTCATGTACGCCAGCAAGAGCTCTGCTCTGAGCCCAGCCCAGCTCTACTTCTCCCTCATTTTTTCTCATATTTTAGTAGTGAGCTTTGAAAATATTTTTTCTTTATTCTTTGACAGGTTTACACACATATAAACAAAAAAATCAATCTCAAGCCAGGTGTGGTGGTGCACGCCTTTAGTCTCACACTCTGGAGGCAGAGGCAGGAAGATGTCTATCCATTTGAAGCCAGCCTGGTTTAGATAGTGAGTTTACATAGCCCCAGGCTACAGGGAGACTGTTTCAAAACAACAACCGCAACAATAGAACAACAACAACAAAAATCAATCTCCTATCAATTTTGGGATACTGAAGTCTCCCCGCCCTCCTCATAATGAAACAAGCACAAAAAAGAAACAAACTTTTCTTTAAATATCATTTGACTATCAACCCCCCATCTCTTTTTCTGGACTGCTATCTCTCTCTCTCTCTCTCTCTCTCTCTCTCTCTATCTATTTATCTATTTAACATTTAGTATGTTTTATTAAGCAAAGAATTATAAAACAATACATCATTCAAGAATATCCATCAAGACCTCAAGCAGGCTCTGACAATTTGGGCCAATAATGCAGTCAGATGGCATGTATACAAAGTCAGGGGTGAGAAGTATACAACTTGGTCGGCTATAACCTAGTATTGTCCTGTTCTAAACTCCCTACTCTCACCTGTGTCACTATCCTCTTTTCCCAGCTCTACAGCTTGAGCATCCTTGAAGAAGACCCAAAACATCAGATCACTGACCTCATGCACTCCAGAAGTGAGAACCAGCTGCTTCCCTCCAGGGTTCTGTCCCACAACCACCTTGGTCATGATGTGGCATGTGGGTGCCATCTTTGAAATCTTAGCTATTTGATTTCTATGTGTAGGCACATGTTTGTCAGTATTTCCATATGTGTCACTCTCATTCTGTATCTGCTTTTAACATGTTGCCTTTTTCTAAACTCAGACGGGAGCCTTGATCTACGCTCCACAGCCTGAGGTCCTTACGCTACCACACCACCAGCACAGTGATTGTTTCTCTACGTTGACTGAACAACACCATCATTAGGTGGATTATCAAAGATGCTACCCTGACATTCAGGTGAAAACAACTTTAATGAGGGTCCATGTAAGTGTTTCCAGTGTAAGAAGTTATTATTCCAGAAGATTCTCCTGTCAAAGCCTCTCTCTAGTTCATATCTGATGTGATAAAGACATTAGACACCCTGTCCCAACCCCATGTTAGTCCATCATTCTTTTTTTTAATTTTTTAAAATTTTATTTCTGTATGTGTATGAATGTACTGTCTGCATACAAGTTTGTGCACCCGTGTTGTGCAATAACATGGAGGTCAGAAGAGGGTGTCGGATTCACCTGGAACTGGAGTTCTCCTGGAATTGGAGTTTCAGAGAACCCCACATGGGTTCTCGGCCGCCATGCGGGTGCTGGGGATCGAACCTGGGTCTTCTGTAAGAGCGGTTGGCGCTCTTAACCGCTAGGCCATCTCTCCAGCCCTAGTCCATCATTCTTATCCATAACTTGGATCTTTCAAGCATCAAGGGCATAAGGAACAGTCAGAATCCCTAGTGGAAATTGAAAACAAAACACACATAGTGGATTCTCCCTCCTGTCTCAGCAGGAGGGAGAATTTCAATAACCCTCTGTGTTCTGGATCCTTCTTCCTACTTCCCTTTGATCCTCTGTCCTTGACTTTCGGCCACTCCACATGTCTCCCATACCAGCCTCTCAGATTTCCACCATCACCCCCAGTGCCGTGGCTGATTACAACTGCCCCCCTTTTGAAACTCAGTTTGAAACCTGAATGTTCTTGTAGTGAGGCTGGAAAGTGAAGCTTTAAGGAGGTAGTTAGGCCATCCATGGAGAGAGACTAGTGCCTGTCCTGTGGCATCTTAGCAGTTACCCCAGGTTGGCTGTGATACAAGGCTACCCTTGTTTTCTGCCTCTTCCACACATCCTTGCTTTCTGCTGAGATGAACAGCACAGGCCCCTACCAGAAGCTGAGCAGATACTAGAGCCATAATCTTGGACTTCCCAGCCTCTAGAGCCATGAGCCCAACTAATACACACTTTGTATTATAATATAACAATGTTCTTTATAACTCACCCATTCTCAGGCAAGTCAAACATGTGCTACGACAGCCAGGTTGCCTCTCAGGCTCCACTTCATCCATTATTCCAAACATGCGTCCCTCTCACTATTTCCATTCTAGTCCCCTTCCCAAAAGATCTAGGATTTCTAGAGTGTTCATTATTTAATGCCTCATTTTCATTTTCTTTATTATTTCACTTTCTTTCACAAACCCACTACTGTCCAGCATCTATTGTCAACAACCAGCAAAATTAACTCCTATCATTCATTCATTCATATATACACATTTTCATTCATTCTGACAATAATCCTAAAAGTGATATATCTTATATACATGAAGAGAAAAGATACAAGGAGTTCAAGGGACTCCCCAATTTCATACAGCTGGAAGTGGTAGACCCAATATTTGAACTCAACTGACCTGAATCTGAAATCCATATCTGCATCCAACTTCTCAGTGTGCCCTCCAATTCACCTCACATTTGTTCTAAAGATAATACTCTGTCCTCCCTGATTTTTTTAAAAAAATTTAATTTATTTTGTTATGTGTATGAATGTACTGTCTGCATGTAGGTTTGTGCACCTGTGTTGTGCAATGCCGCGGAGGTCAGAAGAGGGCGTCAGATTCCCCTGGAACTGGAGTTAAAGACGGTTCTTAGCCGCCATGTGGGTGCTGGGGATTGAACCCGGGTCCTCTGCAAGAACAGTCGGTGCTCTTAACCACTAGGCCATCTCTCCAGCCCCATGTCCTCCTTGATTTTACATTCCTGGGATTCAAGTTGGTCATGGGTTGACAACAGAGGTAGGCCTGCATTTGTCAGTAGTTCACTGTTACAGGCACAGAGTAAGGCAGTGTGTCAAGGCCTCTTACTTGTCTCTTCACACATTAGCTAGAGTATCTGAAGCAAGAGGATCTGGTCCAGCCACAGCCACTGTGCCATCATCCCCAGAGCCCGAATGGTGAGGATCAGCAGAGAGGAAAGGGGAGGAGGAATACCAAAGATGGAGAGAAAGAAAGAAGGGAAAAGAAATATTGAGGGTTGACTAGCCAGCACTGAATGCTCAGGTGCTCTGGCAGGAAGGAGTTCTTTGATCCAAGACTTGGTTTCAAGTAATGCTAAAATCAGTATCACATACAAATCTGGGGAAGAAATAGAGCAAGTAGACTCCTGAGCTTGAATTCGGATGAATCTAGAACCTCCTCAATCTGATCATGGCACACAAAAGTAATTTCTTTTCAGGAAAATAAAATTCACAAATTATTTTGTCTTATATCATAAAGAATTTAACTCAGGGAAACATGTCTTGAGACTAAGATTCTACTAGAGCAATAAAAGAAATGTGTAATAGTTTTGTGGGACTTCAATATAAGTATTCAGATATTTGTCTACAGAAAATCTATGTGGTGTAATAGTGCTAATTCCTGCATGCCTTTAATCCTAGCAGTTGGGAAGCAGAGGCAGGTGGATCTCTGTGAGTTCAAGGCCAGCCTGGTCTACAGAGTAAGTTCCAGGACAGCCAGAGCCACAGGCAGACCCTGTCTCAAAAAGACCAAAAAAAAAAAAACAAAAAACAAAAACAAAAACAAAAAACAAACAAACAAACAAAAAAAAACCCAGATATTCTGTTGGGAGTTGTCAACTCTGGTACACATGCACTTTTCACCTGAGCTTCCCTAATTAACTAGTGAAGTTAACCTGAGTCAAGGGTAAGAAAACCACTGCGAATGGAAATTTATTGACCGTTTTATTTTGTATTGTTCTGGAAAGGGTGGGAAATAAATGGACAGAGTAATTTTATGTTAAGTTCTTGACATATTTTATAGAAATCATTACAAACTTCCTTACAATACGAACAAGCCTTTCCCAAATGTGAATTCACTTTTCTTCTTAGTTGCAAGTTTGGCTGATAAAGCTTTTGCTCCCTTCGAGTACAATAGCTCCCCAGGGATCCCTTTCCATTGCTCAAGTGATTTTTTTTCTTTCTTTCTTCCCCTCTCTTAAAAAGAATGATATTGTTTCCTTAGAATGTTCCAGTCTCAGAAAGAAAGACAAGTCATCTGATTTGAGTGACTAATAAGGACATTAAGGAATACAAAATAAGAGTCAGAGTTCAAATCCAAAGAGTACTTTCAGTTTTAGATTGTAGAACAAAATTGATTTCTTCTTGCATTGTTCCTGTTTGATAGACGTAGCTCTGAAGCCCGGTGGTGATGTCTTGATGGTTCATCTTTTCTGTTTTTCACATGCCCACAGCTACTTTAGAAGTGATGGCTTGGCATGCGGATGCTTTCCAAAGGATGCTTTCCCATTGAAACCAAAGTTTACTGTGTAAGGACATTTGTGAAAGGAGAAATATGGTCCTTTTTTTCTGAGATAGGGTCTCACATATAGCCCAGGCTGACTTCAAACTCTCAAGCCTTCTGGGTAATGGGGAGGGGGTAAATATGACCAAAGCATCATATGTACTTGAAAATTTCATAACAAATTTTGTGCACTATTTTGTGCAATTATTTTGTACCACTAAAATATACTTATTCATATCTATTTTATTAAAAAGAATATACTATAAAATAAGCATTGTAATATGGATGACTTAAAATTTAAGATGATTTAAGATTCCGATTAAGAAAAGGCATTATTTCCTAGAATTCATGGTTGGAAAAGAATATAAGAGTTTGAATAAAAAAATTAGTCTGAGCTGCGGTGTTGGACACCTATTATCCCAGCATGCAGGAGGCAGAGGCAGAGGCAGGCAGATCTCTGTGAGATTAAGGCCAGCCTGGTCTACCTAGGGAATTCCACCAGGGCAGTTGGGGCTACAGTGAGACCCCATCTTAAGGAAACAAAACAACCACAACAGAGGAATTCAATACCAGCCTTGTTACATAGTAGGTTCTAGGGCAGACTGGAACACATGAAACCCTGTCTGAAAAAAATGGAACAAAAATACAGCATAAATGAAATATTTATTTTAGAGAGTAGTATACACAGATGCAATATTTAGCATTAATTTGTGCCAGGGATACAACAGGGAGGGTCAGGTGGAAAGGCCAATACAGAACTACTGTAAGGCAGAATGGAAAAGTAACTGAATGGCTCCTAGCCACGCAGAAAGGTTGTGGAAATAGACCCACCTCTGCAGACAGTAGTATGGCAGAGGAGAAACTGAGTTGATACTTTACAAACGGAGCCTACTTGGCAAATACCTGTCTTTACTCTTGGCTCAAGGACCCTATTCAGAGGTGATGAGGTTTGACGTGAACATGCAGAACCCAAAGAGAGTGACAACAGGAGAGTGGCCACGAGCATCGCACTCTGCATCACCCCAACATAGGTCTAGGACAGACATCTAACAGCTGAAATGAAAGGAAGCTGCTCTGGAAGGAAGGGATGGTTGACTGGACAGAGCTGGCTGCTCCAGAAACAAAGCCTTACTATGTTCTGCAAGCAGTGAGGAGCCACTGTGTTCTCACGCTCACAGCTAACCCACTCTGTCATGACAGACTTGTGCATTTTCCCCCTTTTAAAGGGATCATCTACCATCATCGTAGGCATCTGGTAACAGTAGGTCTGACTCAGATAAGGTCAGAACAAAGCTGGCTTACTTTGAAAGTGAATAATCCTGTTCTGGTTTGGATGTGAAATGCCCCTCACAGAATCGTGCTTGAACATGGCAGATGGTGGTGCTGTTTTGAGACACTGTGGGAACTTCAAGAGGTCGAGTGCAGCTTGTGGAAATAGGCCAGCAGAGGTGGGGGCTTGGGTTATGGCCCGGCCCAGCTCTCTCTTCCTGACTGACACTGTTGTGAGAGCCCGTCTGTTCTCATCACCACACCTTCCATGCTGTAATGGTCTGTACCCTTGTAAACCATGAACTGAAACAAATCCTTCCTCCCTCAAATTGCTTCCCTGAGATTTTCTGTCACAGCAATGAGAAACATAACTAACACAGAAAGTTGGTACCAGAAGTGCAGCCAGAGCTTAATGGACATTCTGGTGTGCAGCGGGGAAGACAGAATGCTGGGAAATTTGGATAGTGAGGGCCAGGCTTGTGAGAGTCAGGTTCCTGAAGTTTCAGAATGGAATGCATACCGTACTGGGATTTGAGCTAGAGGCCATTCATGCTGCATTCTGGTGAATAATCTGGCTAAGTTTTGCACGTGTCCTGAAAAGATTGAGTGAGGCTGAATTTAAAAACAATAGCAGAGAAATTTTCAAAATAGCAGAGCACATAGGCTAGGGCAGGATTACTACTTGCCCTTGCTAAGGAATTGAGACAGGGCCTCAGCGGGAGTCCGGCCCCAGTCCCTGAGCTACTGGTTCACAGCTCCTGCTGTATGTGACCTCAGGAAAATCTACCCTGTGAGTGTTCAGGGCTGGGACAGCTGGGGGCAGCACTAGCCCAGCCACTACATTTCCACACTGCTGCTCTCTCAACAGTTTTCTCCAGAAATATTCAAGGTTGTTTTGTCTAGTTCTGTTCCGTCTGTTTTATCTTGTGCAGTTTTGTTTTGAGACAAGATCTCACAGAGCTCTGCTGGCCTGGAATGCACTATAGAGCCTAGGATGACCTTACACTTCTGATTTTCTCACCGCTACCTTGAGTCCTGGAATTGCAGGCATATCCCACCCACTTCTGGATTATGAGGTGCTAGGAATGGAACCCAGGACTTTGTGTATGCGAGGCAAGCACTCTGCCAACTGAGCCATATCGCCAGCCCTATAAATACTGTTTTAAAAACCTGATGAGAACCAAAGTCTATTAGGCTGACTTAAATGAAATCCCTATTTATATAGGTGAAAATACTCTCACTCTCACAAGGTTCTGCCTGTAGCACATGACTTTGTAATAAAAGAAAGGAAACTGCAGGCACTGAGCACCAGGTGTGGGATCGAGTGCTTTGCTACTTTAGGTTCAAGATCCAGTTTCCCCTTTAGTTGGGAGCTGTTTCTGCCACGTCCTGAGATGGTCAAAGGTTTAGATAACTCACAATATGAATAAATACCACTCATTAAACAAACAAGTCAAAGAGTCTTGCTTTTGAAAACAGCATCAAGATAAATATTAAGTCTAGAATTTGATATGTCAGATCTATTTACATTGGGTCTTCAGTCACAAATAAAGGTTTCAAAGGTTTCACATTCTTCCATGAGATCTTCTGGGTTTTCTCCTGAGTGCAGGCTACTTGCTCTCATGGGCTTTGTTTTGTAGAAAATTCTGTGATACATGTAGTGTCAACCATTCATGGATCCACTTATGCAAAGCAAAAAATGGTCTTATGATTTTTCTTATGAATCATTAAACAAATATTCTTTATATTGTACAGGCATATTATACATATATGTGTATATATTCATTTTGGGAATTTCAAATGGGAGAGTACCTTATTCTATTCCTTGCCTTTGAAAGAAACCTTCAAGGGCTGGGGCTATAGTTCAGTGGTAGAGCATTTGCCTGACCCAAAATTTGGGTTCAACACTAGCAATACAAAAAGAAAATTTCAAGTTTATTACCAATAAATATGTTTACCTCAAGTTTTTTCTCTGTTATTCCAGAGTATAAATATTATCAATTTATTCATCAACCACCGTGATGGTTAATCTTGATTATCAACCCAATGGGCTTTCAAATCACCATGGAAATGAACCTCTGGCCATGTCTGAGGGATTGTCAGATTAGGTTAATTGAGGAGGGAAGACCACCAGGACTGAGGTCTTAGACTGAATGAAAAGGACAAAGGGACCTAAGTGCTTGTAATAATTTCTTTCTGCTTCCTTATTGTGGCTGCAATGTGACCTGCTGCCTCAAGCGCCTACCACCCTCACCTCCCCAACACGATGGATGGACTGTCCCCTCAAGCTGTCAGCCAACAGAAATCCTTCTTTTGATAAATTGCTTTTTTTGAATTTTTTTTGGAATCATTTTTTTGTTTTTTTATTTTTTTATTTTTTTTAATTTATTTTTTATGTGTATGAATGCGCTGTCTGCATGCAAGTTTGTGCACTCATGTCGTGCAATGCCACAGAGGTCAGAAGAAGGTGTTGGATTCCCCTGGAACTGGAGTTCTCCTGAAATTGGAGTTACAGATGGTTCTCAGCCACCATGTGGGTGCTGGGGATCGAACCTGGGTCCTCTGCAAGAGCACCATCTCTCCAGCCCTTTTGTTGAATATTTTGTCACAGCAACTAGACCAGATACTAATGCAGCTACCTACTGTTAGAGAACCAAGTCTATATACTGTTACTATTCAAAACAGTAAAAATCTTTCTATCCATTCATATATTCATGTTAAAGATTAATGGAACACATTCCTAAAAGAAGAACCACTGCTTAAATGTGAGTTGTGCAGCAAGAGGAACTGAAAACATTGCTCTCTCTGCATGACCTTCATCCAGCACACTGCAAGGTGATCTTTTATGGTACAAGACATTGTACAGATATTGACAAATATCAGTTTTCCTGGGACTCTGGGTTTGCTTATGCACACCCTGCCCCTCTAGTAATAATGTACCTGGTAGCTTAGCTCCTTTATCTATACGTTCTATACACACACACCTCTCCCCAAATAATGCACCAAGCACCCTCAGAACTCCCTTGGACCCCTGCCTATATCAGACTACACACACACACACACACACACACACACACACACACACTCACACACACACACCTTTTCTGAACAGTGATATAGGTTTCTCTGGCCCTAACATCAATCAAATTTTGATAGTTTCTATTGAAGTAGTCCAACTGGTTTGGGGTAAGATAAATTGTACCCTTCACATGAGCTTTCAGAGAGAATCCTTATTCATAATCGTATGCCTATGCCTAATTGGACATCTATGTGATTAAGATCAGATGCATTATGAGAAGGAACATGCACAGTATGAAAAATGAATGCATAACCTAATCTATCAATCAAAGTGGAGAACCATCCAGACTATGCCCCTTAGTAACCAGCTCCTTAAGGGAACCTAATTTGTAACCTGGGGCCCTCGAGTGCCCCCACTCATGTGGCCTGCTGTCAACCTTGACAATGCTAGTTTTGACAGCTCTCTCATCTGTACTTCATTCTGAATAAAGTTATCTTGCTATCTGTGTGAGTCCTTCTTTTCAATTCTCTGGCTAAGGGGCCAAGGACCTGGAAACACTTGGCCTAGACACTGACCAGGATAAACATTGACCACCAGCAACACCAGATTCACAATGTGGTTCCCTGAGCTACCACTACCTTATTCTGTAATTGGAACAAATAGACAAAGCTTGTACTTTCCCTTCTGACTATCATCTGGGTTGAATACTAGCACCAGCCTCATACAGTTTTGTGAGAACTTAAGCATAACCAAAGCACAAAGAATTGTGCCTGGTTTGCTCTGAGCCCTCAAGAGAAACTGATGCTGTACTTAAAAGTTTTTCATTAAATCAATTTTTAAAACTTGAACTTTAGGGTGAGCAATAATACATGGGATGCCATTGGTTTGGCATACTCTATTTTTTAAGAGACTTTAAATAATGCATAACTGTAAAAGTCAAGGAAAATAAGTTTGTACTGAGTTACAGCTTGAAGTTCTGTCCTTAGCAACAGAGCACTCTGTGTTCTGGTCTGCTCCAGTCTGAAGGGGGTAGGGGGTGGGTAGTGTCTCATTGCTGCTTTAACTTGCCTTTCTTCACCTTGTCAGCAAGGTTGAAGATGGCCTCATGCATTTATGAAGTGTCTTTCTTCAGGTGGACTGATCATGAATTTCCATCTTTGTCTATCAGTGAACAAAGGTGCTTTTACATCAGGAAATTAACTGTCATGTGTATCAGAATCTTACTTCCATTCTTAGATTGGTATCTACTGGTGGCATCTTTTTCAATAACCCTAATATCTTACTGACTTCACTGTGATCTGGGTTTTGTGTTTTGCTTAGACTCAGATGCTCAGTGCAGAATTACACATTCAGTTATTCTCCCAAACCTTCCAGTATTTTGTGGAGACTTTAGAATTTTTAGCTATATGATGTGTACTTTGATACAGTGAGAGAGGGAAGCATTCAGCACTGGTTTTCCAGATGAAAATCTTGTCTCAGCATTATTTATTGAATAATATTTATTGAATAATTCATTTTCTTTTTAATTTAAAATGCGATCATTTGTACTTGGTACCTCAGTGACCATCTTTTTCCTCCACTGATCTTTGAATATTGAACATCAATGAGGAATAATGTTGATCATCCTCTTTTGAGGTAAGTTTCTTCTCTAAACATAACTCTCAGAATTGCTCATTCTGGGGTGCTATGTGTGTCAATTTCCATTTGTCTAAAGACATTGAAATTTCTCCTTCATATTTCTTTGGTTTTTTGGCTGTGTAGGATTTTAGAGATTTTTCCTATGAGTTCTCTGAAGTTTCTCCTATTTTTTATTTCAAAAGAGATACTTCACAGGATTCCAGACTTGTTCATTTTACTGTCTGGTTTCATGCTCTAACACGTGATCTATTCTACAGAATGTCCTTTGTGCTCTTATGAACTGTATGTTCTGCTGCTGTTAGCTGAGATGTTCTTTGCATGACTGTTGGGACTATTTGATCTAATATATCGTTTATGTTTGATTTTTTCATTATCTGTCTAGATGATATGTCTGTTGCTAAAGGGGGGTATTGCAGCCTCTACTGCTATTTATTACATTCTGTCACTCTGGTCTATTAGTATTGGGTACTTTGTATGTTTATATCATATTTTATATGCTCTTGGTGAATTGATTCCATCATACATCAATGGCATTCTCTGTCTCAGGACAGTTTTGGCTCAGATATATTCCTCTGATACAAATACAGCTATGCCAACTCTACTTGCTTCCCATTTGCATAGAATAGCTTTCCTCCATCTTTTTTATTTCAATGTATATTTTCTTAAAGGCAAAGTGAGTCTCTTATAGGCAGCATCTAGTTTTACTTTTGTTGTCATTCATGTACTTTGTTTTATAGGTCCATTCAGTAACTCTATGAATTTGGCCCATTAGTTAAGGTAATTATTGATAGGCAGGGACTTACTACAATAATTTTAATGGTTTTCTGTTGCTCCTTTTCTTCTGTTGCTATTCTCTTTATGGAAGGGGAGGGTTTCTCTAGTAGTCAGTTATGATTCCTTACTTTTTATCCTTTGTATGTCTCCTGTAGAACTTTATTTTGTGGCTACCAGGAGACAGAGAAACCAAACAGTTTCAACTGGCCTTTGGGGCTAAAAATGACTTTATTTTGGTCACATAATAAAATTCACCATTTTGACTTCACTCTTGCAATTTTGTGTGTTTGATGCCATAGTTTGCATGCTTGCATCTTGTGCACTACTATCAAATTTTTGTAACTATGAATATTTTCAGCAGTTCTCTTTTTAAAATTCATTAAAGCCATAGTGATTTACACATCACTATCCATCTGAAATTAGACTGAATTTACAAACATTTTCCGACAAGTTTCATATTCTTTATGTTTTTGTTACTAATCAACATCCTCTTGTTTTATTCTTTTCCCTAGTTGAAATGTATCTTTATATCTGAGGAAAATAAGGATAGACACTAGTAAAAGTGGGATTAAGATTCTATTTTGTAGACTTGCAGGAATAAAAGAACCTTAAAAATTTTTACTCTCACAAGTAAGGAAAAAGTCTCCAAATTCAGTTTTTATGACAAATGTATGTTAAAATTGATAACTAACCTTTGAGTGCATGGGGGCAACATTATAACAAAGAAGATTATCAAACACTGAATTGGTACTAGAATAGTGTCCCTATGCCCACAGCAAATGTGTTTCAAGACCATCATAGATATACTGAGCCCTCTATTTATTGTGTTTTCCTATATATGAAGCCTTGGTAAAGTTTAAGGTATAAGTTAGGCACCATAAAATGCTAATGCAATAATAATGTGATGATGGCCACAGCCTAGATGACTCCATTTTGTTTTAGTGCCTCCATCTTAGTGGTAGAATCCTGGCCCAGAACAAATTCAGGAAGTCCCAGGTGTTTATCTTGATCTTTGGAATCCCCTCTCCAAGAAGTCTTGTGACTAACTATCTACCTTATCTTTTGTCAATGTTTTACAATTGCCTGCAGCCCGGTCTTTCCCAAAATATCATCCTGTACTCACTGTCCTTAAAATGACATAAAATTATGCAATGCTTATGTGATGACATGAAGTGAGTTGAAGACCTGGGCTTGTGGAGGCTGTGAGCAGCTAGTACTGATCCAGCATGTCAAGAGGAGGACCACTGCAGGTGATCCTGGACCGTAGTCTGAAATGATGCTGGGCAGACAGTACGCACGGCATTGATTCACAAGACATAGCTTATAGTTCAAATCACAGGAAGGATGGAGTACAAAATATCCTGAGATTTTATCACACTCCACAGAGTGATTGCTTTCTAGAGCCTTCATTCTTTCCTCCCTTCTCTTGGTACACTCTTTGTGATGTGCTTTTTTTTTTTTTTTTTTTTTTTTTGGCAATATGCTTTGTTTCTTGTTCTAGTTTGCTTTCAATTGCTGTGACAAAACACTGACCAATACCAACTTGGGGAGTAAGGGTTGATTTGTCTTACATCTTCCCAGTCACAGTTCATCACTTAGGGAGCCCAAGGTAGGAATTCAGGGCAGGAACCTGGAGGCAGGAGCTTAAGCACAGGCCATGGAGAAACGCTGCTTACTGGCTTGCTCCCCTGGCCCATGGTCAGCTTGCTTTCTTATACAATACAGAACAACCTGCCTGGGGATAGCATTGCCCACAGTGGGATGGGCCTCCCACATCACTCAACAATAAAAAAAAAATACCCCACAGACATGGCTACAGGCCATTCCAATGGAAGCAATTCCCCAACTAAGGCTCCCTCAACCCAGGTGTGTCAAGTTGACACTAAAGCTATCTAGTGCATTTCCTTATTTAAAATGTATGAGATGTTTCTGAAATTTTCTACTTGATGTCTGAAGACCACTGTTGACCACAAGCAACTAAAACTTCAGGAAATGAAACTGTAGATAAAAGGAAACAGCTATGTACTATGAAATGAATTTGAATATTTTTATCTCTGGAGAGCAAACTGGTCTGATGCCCCTTCTTAAACATCCATTCGCTCCTAAAATGGGCTAAGCTTTAGACTTTCCCTAAAAATTATTTTTACTTTGCCCTAGAGATTATGTTGAAGAAACATATGCAATATATGCCATCTTAGGCACTATTAAGTATATATATTATATATAGTTCTATCCATGTATGTTTATATATTTTATACATCAATGTACAGGGAATCTGGAATGTTTATGAAAACTGGCATAACATGCTGTAAATGAGCAAACTGTATAAAATAGCAGAATGTACTGTTTGATAAGAAACATTTCAGTGATACAACAGTGCTGCATAAAAAATAACAACAGAAAGAAAAATAACAACCAACTCCACATGGAAGCTCATTAAAAGAATTACCTCATTTTTCCTCACAAAATTACACTAATTTAACAAAGGACGAAACTTTGAAATGCTAAATTGTCCATATTTACATAATTTATAAGATGCTTGTTTTCAAAAATAGCTCTGTATGACTTAAAGGCCCAGCCCAGGCTCCAGTGTAGACATGTAAAGTGCATTTGCATTTTTGTATAGTAGCTAAGAAAACATAGGCAACTGTTCTTAAAAGAACTAAGAATTGATCTTAAAGAACTAAAGTTAAAAGTAAGTTGTTTAAATAATGATAGTACAATACTCAATAAAAATGAAAGTAAGTGAGGAAAAGTAATACAAATGATCATAATGAAAAAGGAAAGATTAAGGGGCTGGAGAGATGGCTCAGAGGTTAAGAGCTCCGACTGCTCTTGCAGAGGACCTGGGTTCGATTCCCAGCACCCACATGGAGGCTAAAAACTGTCTTTAATCCAGGTGAGGGGGTGCACACCTTTAATCCTAGCACTTGAGAGGCAGAGGCAGGTGGATCTCTGTGAGTTCAAGGCCAGCCATCTGGGGCTATAGGGAGACCCTGTCTCAAAAATTAAAAAAAAAAATTTTTTTAAGAAAAAAGAAAGATTATATCTCCTGTAAATTTTCTACAGAGCTACAGAAGCATATCCTCTGAAAAGGGAACTCATTATAAAAAAAGGGAACTCATTATCTAAAGAACAGGTATGTACAGAACTAGAATATTTTATGATTGTTTTAGTAGAACTGTCAATAATTTTATGGATGGTTCTACATCCTATTCACATTTGTTGCAATTAGTCATTCTCTATAGAAAACAAAACTACCTGTTTACTCTAGTTTCTTTTGGTTGCAATGGCAAACAACACAATCTAAAGCATTTTAGAGGAAGAAAAGGTTTATTTGGCTTACAATTCCAGGTTACAGGAATTCACATAGGAACGGAAGCAGCATCCATGAGGGAACAATGCTTCCTGGCTTGCCCATCGGCTCCTGCTCAGATAGCTTTCTTTTACAGTCCAGAACCACCTTCGTAGGCGTTGTCTCACCCACATGGGTGAGCCCTCCTACCTCAATACAGTACCTCACACACATTCCACAGGCCAGTCTGATCTAGGAACTTCTCCAATTGAGCTTCCTTTTTTCCAGTCAACTCCAGACTGTTAAGTGGACAGTAAGAGCTTCTAGGACACACCATCAATATATTGGATATATGGGAAAAGAATGATGCTGCTTAAAAGAAACTTGTTAGAACAGTGAAAAGCTTGGATCTGTCGATACCAGTGGATTCAAAGCTGCCTCTTCCAGGGTCTGTACAATTGCAGGGTCACTGTTTCCTGGATGCTAGAGGACTTATCAATGCAGAACCTAGAGGGGAATCCAGGATCTGGCTAGTAAACCAGACTTTCATTAAGAAGGTCCCCACTGGGGGAAAGATAGAGTTTCTTAAAGAAATTGCTGAGAATTTCCACTATTACTACCCTCAAAAGACGGACTGAATGGCCTCTTCAATTTTAAGGTTTGTCCACCGGACAGACTCTCTAACACGTCACACTCAATTCTCCACAAAATAAAGCAGTTAGATTATGAGTTAGCCCAGTTGATCCTGATATTCTCACAAATGTTTCAGTAGTTTGGGACATAGAATGGGGAGAGGGCTGGCAGAGTAAGAATCTGGTGTGCACCATGGGAGTTGTGTTATTTTACCTCCATCTTCGATCATTTCGTGACTCACCCACTGCTGCCACTTTGAGCTTCTGTAAAGTTCTCAGGTAGTTTATTCATTCAACCTAGATAAACACGCTAGCTCGAGTCTTTTCTACCATGCTTTGCCCTTGGGGCTTATGGAATCAGCCCCTCACTCAGTTGGTCACTTCAGGAACCACCTCAGTCATTCTGAGCATAGGCTAAGAAGGTTCACCTTAACGGCTTTACAAAGACTTTAGTTTGCAAATTCAGACCCAACTAGAATCAGAGAGGAAAAATTAAACAGTGCTATGCTACTCTCTCACCACATAGCCTACTGACTACCTAAATAATCCATTGGGTATTGCATAAAAGATGTTTTCTATTATGGCATAATATATATTGTATAAAATTTAATATTTCAACCATTGTTAAGCATACAGTTCGATAACATTAAGCACATTCACATTGTATAAGCATCACTGTTAGCCATCTCTGGAACTTTTCTATTCTCCAAGTCAAACTCATAAGTACTTTATATAAGAAATGCTCCCCAAGGGCTCATCCCCAACTGGCAGATCCAGTGATTAAAGTGTTCTTGGATCATGTAGCCTCCAGCTGCACTGAAGGGTTCATATCTTGGTGGCATTATGGGAAGTGGTGGTTGGCAGGGGCGAGCTTGGCTGAAGGTCACTGAGGGCATGGGTTTGAATGGTGTCTTGTTCCTGGCTCTTTCTCTTCCCTTGCTTCCTGGCCCCGACTGTGTGAAGCCATGCCTGCCGCTGTCACAAGCCAATAGCAAAGGAATCAAAATGGACCAAAAGCCCTGAAACCAGGATCCCAAACAAACATTTCTTCCTTTAAATAATTATTTCAAGTATTCGCAGTGAAAACCAAGTAACGCAGATACCTTTGCAGTAAAGCATGCAGTTGACAACACACCTATCTTGTTATTCAATGGCCACTGAGTCACTGCACGGAAGAAGGCACAGGAAGATTGAAAATGTTGGTTTGTGGAGATGGCGCTAGAAATGTGAACCCAGGACCGGTACTAACACATGTCGCATGTCAAATGAATTTCCAAAGCTTGGGCTGCTCCTCTATTTGACCAAATCCAATCCAAGAAATATATTCCATGCAATTGCAACACTGTTTTATTGTTCTCTTTCTCTCATTTGTTCTGCATGTACGTGTGTGTGTGTGTGTGTGTGTGTGTGTGTGTGTCCCCTTAGGACTAAAATTATCCAAGAATTTCATAAGGACAAATGCAATATCCAGTCCTTCATCCTTTAGTATCATAGAAATAAAGGTAGGAAATAAGGTGAAGGGCAACTTTTTACCCCTGGTGGACTGTATACTCACCTTCTTGAAACTCACAACTCTTGCTAGAATTGTGAAAGATTAAATGTAGATGTATGGAAGAGCCCTGTGTCCATAACCCAGTGTGCGCAGGTCTATTCACAAACGGAAGATGGCCTTACAGGTTCAACAGTAAACAAAATATGTGTCTTTTCCCACTAGCTTCCATTCAGGAAAAGCCCTTTGCGTTCAGAAAATGGTATCACCTGGCCTTAAAGTTTCAGTATGTTCACATGGATCTCCTAAGGTATATGTTCATTATAAGGATATTTTGCCTGGTGTGGTTTTAGAGAAAGGGAAGTTTTATGAAAAGGTGTGCAGATATGGAAGGAAGCAAGCTATAACATTAATAACTCAAGGGTTACTTGAGGTAGAAGCAGAAAAGCAGAAAAGGGTATGGAGACCAGATGACCTCCCTGGGCCCAGAGAGTGGCAGTCTGGGCTACCCCTTACAGAGCAAGGACTAATGCTATCCTGGAGACTGCTCTTCCTCTGCCTTTCTGTGCCAGTGCCCATCTCTGCGTAGGACTTGCTAGCTCCACTGTCAGCCCTGCGCCCCGTGTATGTTCAGCTTGTCCACATTACTGAACAGTAATAAGGGCCCTTCTGACTTCACCTTGTGCTAAGAGCAGCATCTTCATCCCCTACCCCCTCGGCTCTGAGGTGATTCACTGATCTCACTTCTCTGAGCTTCACTCTGCCTTTTCTACTAGCTACCTTCACCTATGCCCCAATCAGGACGGAGACTAAAGGAGAGCAAGCATGGCTGGAGCCTTCAGTGTAGTGTCTACTGTGCTCAGAAGGAGTTGTTTTGGAGAGCCCAGTTTTTGGATGGTCATGCATTTTTAGACTCTGAATTCTAAATGTTGAAGAGAAAGATATTTACTAAAGAATTCTGAAATATATAATGGAGAAGATTGCTCCTTACAGTAACATTGCTTCACACACAAAAAAACCTCCTAGGACTTGAGAAAAGAAATGCATTCTTGTGCATTGCTTAACAATGGGAATGTGTTTAGAGATTCAGTCTGATGATTTTGTACTTGTGAGAACATCAGAGCTACTTACACCAATTAAGATAGCTACAACAGCACTGGGTGTTGGAGTATTCTGGGACCACTGTTGTTATGTGGTCTGTCCCTGATAGACATGTGTGGAACATGGCTGCATTTTCTTGGTTTAAAGTCACAAAAATACTATGCTTGGGAATGGAAATAATGAGTGATATAAGAAAGTGTAAAATAAGACAAGGTGTGTGTGTATGTGTGTGTGTGTGTATGTCTGAATCTGTATACGTGTAGTCTGTATGTGTCTCTGTGTGTATGTGTATGTACGTTCTATGTGTGTATGTATGTATGTCTGCGTGTGTCTGTGTGTATGCATCTACGTCTATGTGTGTATGTGTCTGTGTGTCTGTGTCTATGTGTATGTGTCGCTGCGTGTATCTGTATCTGTATGTATGTGTTCTGTGTTTATATGTGTGTATATGGGTGTCTGTGTATTGTCTGTGTGTATGTGTATGTGTATGTCTGAGTGTGTATGTGTGTGTATTTCAGGGTTGTCTAGAAACATTTTGTTAGGGAGAGCTAGCTTATGTGAGAGCTGGATTTATAAAGGAAATAGAAAAATGCATCGGATGGTTGCTAGAAGACTTTGCAATGTAATGGCTGCTAAGAACGTTGGACCCTAAAAGGTCACAAGATAAGAAATAAGAATGGGGAGGTAAATAAGAATCTTTCTGAGCCCTAAAAGAACCTTTCTTGCCCCTAATAGAAGTCTTTATCTTCCTGTATCCTTTATGACCACGTGTTACCTGTAAACCACTTACTTAATTACCACATATGTATTGTTTGTTCTTTGCTTGCATTCCTCACATGAATACAAAGGTCCCCCAAAACTTGAGGGAGGGTGCTGGCTCCTTTACGGAATGATCTGTGTGTCAATCACCCTAGCATAAGAATAAACTGCCTTTTCTCTCCTGACTTTGGCTGTTGGTCAGTGATTTTTCTGTAGCAGACTGAGGAAGTTATGTATGCTATCTAATTTATCAAGGGAAAAACTTCAGAGGGACTAATAGCTACTACGACAATGGGATACCTGATCTTTCTGTAGAGCTGCTAGGAACAGTAAAACAGGGAAGCCAAAGATAAGTGGAAGGATGTGGCCAATGTTGCCTCTTTTTTAATCTAAGCCAATCCTCTCTGAGAACAACTCCACTCATGTGGCATACAGATATATGGTAATTTACATGAAGAATTAAATTAATTACAGGTTCTATCATTTAAGCCAGTTGTAAAGGCAGAAGAAGTGTGCACCTGAAGCTGATGCAATGTTCCAGGAAGGGTTGGTTGCCAAGCCATGGTGGTGGTAATGGAGGTGCTGAAAGGCCATGAGATTTGCATGTCCATTGAAGAGCATCTGACAGGATCTGCTGAGGAGTGATGAGTTGACAGGATATGATGATGGATGGAATGTGGGTGTGAAGGGATGTCACTGGTGACTAAGGGTTTGGTCCCAAGCAGCTGGTATGTGTGTGCTGTGATATTTACTGAGAGCTAGAAGCCTAAGGGAGATAGATTTGGTGTCAGGGGTGAGGTAGGGATTGTGGAACAATGCTATATATCTTGTTTAGTTGACATCAAACCGAAGTAGAGTCTATTACTCAGAGGAACCACTTGAAACTGTGTCAGGACTAGATAATGGTCCAAATATACCCAGCTACAACTGCAGCCAATCTCACAAAAGAAAAGTTTCTATGTCCTTAAAGGATTGAAAAAATTCACAAACAAGTGAAAATCACACACAAAGGAAGAGGGCTTGTCAGTATTGCTAATCTGGTACTGTGGTTTGTACAATGTTATTGAACAACTGCTCAGCATGATTTCCGGGGACATTTCTCTGCCCCTGGTAGGCTACATTTCTCTCCTTAATCCTGGGCATTTGTTTTTATTAGGCTGTTCCTACAACTACTATTACTATTAGTACTACCACTGAAAACACATTGCCATCTGGGATGGTTAATATTGATTGCTAACTTGACACGATCTAGAATCAGTCACCTAGCACCTAGGAGACAAGCCTAGGTCACACCTGTGAGAAGTCATCTACAGTAAGTTAATTCAAGTGAGAAGACCTCATAGTTCATGGGCTATGGTCCTGGAATCTCAGCCTCTCTCTCTCTCTCTCTCTCTCTCTCTCTCTCTCTCTCTCTCTCTCTCTCTCTCTCTCTCTCTCTTTCTCATAGCCTAGGTAACTCCATTTCTTCTGATGAATCCGTCTTAGTGGTCTAATCCTGGCTGAGAAAAAACAAGTCCAGGAAGATCCAACGGGTTATCTTGACTTTTGTAATCCCGTGTCCACAGATGTCTTGTGACCCCTTGTTAACTGCTTATCTTAACTTGGACAACTGCCTGTTTGTGACTACCTGGTAACTGATTATCCTGGCTGCAGGAACTAAAGTTTTTGCTTTTTTTAAGTATTTTTTTAAATTTTCTGACTGAAATTTCTCAACAAAACAAAACAAAACAACCAAAAAAACCTCCACCAGGATATGTTTTTTCCCTATATAAGTGAAACACACCCTGAGTCAGGGCTCCACCCTCTGAATCCTGAACAGAGTGTAGTCACTGACTAGTTTAAATAAAGCTAATTTGGCTGACTGGCATCCTGGAGTCTGCGTGGTCTTTCTCCCAGTGGTCTCAACATGGTAATTCTTTCTCTATGTGCTTTTTGACTGTGGATGCAACGTGACCAGCTTCAAGATCTGTCCTTCCTGATTTCCTTCTCATCAGAGACTACTGTACCCTCCCACCATGACTAAAATAAACCCTTCCTCAAATGAGTTGCTTTTGTCCAGAATTTTTTCACAATGAGGAAACAAGTAAATATCAGATTTTCCCAGAAAATAATATTAGTTTTATGTGTCCTTAACCAGGTGTGTCTGTCCTCTTCTATTCCTTTGAATTCATTTGAATGATGACACCTTTTCAAATGTAATAGCACAGAAGCTTCTCAGTGGTCTGGTCCAGGTACAGGCTTCAAATGCTGTCACATGATATTTCTTTTCTTTTTAAAAATTATTTCAAATTTATTTTTGTATGTGTATGAATGTACTGTCTGCATGTAAGTTTGTGCACCTGTGTTGTGCAATGCCGCGGATGTCAGAAGAGGGTGTCAGATTCCCCTGGAACTGGAGTTAAAGACGGTTCTCAGCTGCCATGTGGGTGCTGGAGATCGAACCCGGGTCCTCTGCAAGAGCAGTCGGTGCTCCTAACCGCTAATCAATCTCTCCAGCCCTACATGATATTTGTTTTCACACCAAATGAGTATGAAATACATTTTGTTAATTGAAAATGTAATACATGGTGAAGTTTTTTTGTTATTAAAGTTTTTTTCTGTTTAAAGATCAGGGTTACTTTGGTGCACAGCATTTATTACTTGGGGAATTTTATAAATCTGGAAATTACTTCTAGTTTTATTGAGTATTTCACATTACAAACCCAGTCCAGCTCTCAAAGGAGCCAATGTGAGGTATATAGTAACATAGTTTAAGACATTAATCTATTCAGATATGCGAACACCAGCAATTGATGAAATAAGTTCAGTATTCTTTATCTAAAGTCTTCGTACCTGATTTGTTTTAGATTCAGGGTTTTTCTGCTCAGGTTTCAGAAAGGGCACACTATGTGTACATCATTACTATCACTTCAATAAAACATATGGATGTTCACACTAAACCAGCTAAATAATGTAAACAACACCAAAGTCAACATGTACAGATTTTACCTCTGAGTATGTTTGCTCTGCTTGGGTTTTATCATCTTAATAACTTTACTTCTGGAATTTAGAATTATAGATAAACAACTGCAAATCTTTAATAGTAGAGAACGGTGTGGATAACTGATTGGACCACACTAAAAATTAAAAGAAAATCCATTAAAAAATAGAATAAGGAAATGGTCTAAGAAACATAAGACTGTATAATGAAATTTGAATGTGTCCTAATATAAGAGTAAGATAGTAGTTTCTTAGAATAGAGTTGGGAATGCATTTTGTGCTCCTTGGGAAGAAGGTTAATGTAACGAATTTAAGGCAGGTGATATAGCTGTAGTCTGAATATGTGTTAGGAAATATGGTAAAAAGGGTTTTTTAACTTTCAATTCCTTATTAATAATGTCAATATTTTCAGTAGAGAAAACAATCTCTTCAAGTTAATTTATTCTTTAATTATGACTAAAATGAATGGTGAGGTGTAGAGAAAATATCTTATGTACTATTTATTCTTAAAGTATCAATAAGAAGACTGGGTAAGAGGGTATGGAGAGATGGCTCAGCAGTTAAGAGCACTGGCTGCTCTAGCAGAGGACTAGGGTTTGCGTCCCAGGATCCACATGGTGGTTAACAACCAGTTACAACTCCAGTTCGAGGGGAATCTAATGCTCTCTTCTGACCCCTACAGGCATTGCACAACATGGGTGCACTTAAATACTTGCAGGCAATACACTCATACACATAAAAGAAAATAAATAAAAAATTTTAAAAAAAAGACTGGAGAGTTACTGGTATCAGCTCATTTCTTTAGGAAAACAATGAATAAAAATAAGGCAATCAACTACTGAACTGTATTCTAGAAAAGCAGCAGTGACAGAAGGGCGAGGTCCACCAATACGACTGAACTGTCACATCCATGGTACTCCTAAGAGTATACTTTTCTCTTGTACTTATTTTATTACTTGCTGAAATAAAGAACAAATGAAGGAAGAAAAGTTCCTTGATATGCTGAGGTAGTACTTGAAGAGAGCCACCTATCTGGTGGTTGTTTTATGGTCCAAACTCAAGACCCTTGCTCTCTGGAATTCTATAACTTTGGTCAAAGCCTACAATCCAACTTGGCATGACCTCTCAGTGCTGCTGTGTGTCTCATGTCTTACCCATGCTTCTGATCACATTCCTTCAGCCGTCTGGGATGTTCTCATTAATTACTTTCTAACACTCCCCATCATAACACTGTCTTCAAGACCCGTGTAAGTCCCACTTCATTTGCAAGTCTTTGAATCTGTGTTGCATTGATGAATTCTCAGAGTGAACATCTCCAAGTTCTTTTGTGGCATTACTGTTTTTCTCAACATAGAAAATTCTGTGCAGTGAATCAGAGTAGGAACTGAATTCATTATTTAATAGGGGCATTTGCTGGTCATAGCAACAGAAGATGAAGAAGAGGCAAAGTTTAAGTCCTATCCTCAAATACCATTTAGCACAAAAGTATGACAGAGCCCCAAACTCTCCTAAGCATCTTGGTCATTGTTTTAGTTCTAATAACCCCTGAAGAGGGCAGAGTCAGGAGGGATCACTTTCAGTGTGCTTATTTAAGAAAGGCATCCTGGGAGAGGCTAGATTTTGCTCATTCATTCAGCAAACGTGTCATCTCTTAGCTGTTAGCTGCTTCCGGTGCTCCAAGACTCCCAGCTTCCTTCATCACAAGACACTCCCCCTGTGAGTCTTCACCCCATTTCCCGCTGCATATGCCTGACTTTATGTCCCATCATCCCCTCTTGTGAAGACATCAGTAATACTGGATTATAGCAAACTGTACTGACCTCCTGTTTACTTGGTTACTACCTTTAAAAGCCCCTTTTCCCAAGAAAAAGTCACAGGTCTGGGTAGGAAGTTAGGACTCCACCATATCTGGGAGGACTGCAAATCAACCCATTACAGATGTCCAGATAAGAGACACTGTGATCCTCAGAGGATGCTCACACTGAGATGGGGCACCAGAAAAGGAAGTCACCATTCCAAAGGACAGCCATACATCCCCACAGAGGTTGGGATGAGGAGTTGCCTCTGTTGTTACTTTCTAACAAGAACCTTGCCATTTAATTTATTTCTTCACAGATATATATATATATTCAGATTATATATATATAATCAAGATATATATATATCTTGATTCTAGATTATATATATATATAATATATATATTCTAGAATCAAGAACTAAAAGGCAGACACTGCTGCCATTAGGCAACAGAGCAGAAAGCTTCCTCTGAGCTTCAGAACTGAATCATTCATGGGCCTTCCATCATTTATTTACTTTTGAGGAGGAGAAAGAGAGTCAAATTATAAATATGGTACAGAATTCATATGCTCCACCTTTGCAGATTCTCTTTTACAGGGAAATTATCTGAAACATTTTAAATATCATCAATCAGTGTAAGATAAGCCTTTAAACACTTTTGAGTAACTTCTACCATGATCTAATATACATATTTTTAAACCTAAATTAATTTATAATATTCATGAACATTAAATAAAAAGTGATTCCTCAAAGAGGTACTAACATAGACTCAGAACTATAAATGACATCACTGCTCTGAGGAAACCTAAAAGTATTCAAGAGTATCTTGTTCAAATCTGTAGCCTATGATATATCAAAGCAGTGTGTTGTATAATGAAGAAGGCTGATTCTTCAAGTTCAAAGCCCATGTTCCTGAACTAGTCAAACAAATTGTTCATTTATTAAATTATAAACTTTCTATATCTTTCAGAAGAATGACATTAAATCAGAGGGAAGAAAAGAATATATTTAAAATATTAAAGAAATTATTTAATGCAGAAGAATTGGTGAATTTATTAAACAAGAGAAAATAAAATATGTGTGACTTATATTATTCTTAAACTTCTATCTTAGGAGCATAATATCTCTGGGATCTTTCAATGTTTTCTTGAAGTACACTTGCTGATTTCAGTTAGAAAATATTTTTAAGTAATCTTTAAGATTCTCTTGTTCATTGTCTATTAGTTTAATTTTCTCCTTTCATTCTGAGTGTTGTCTCCTCACTCTTGATTATTTCCTGCATTGTGCACAGTATTTTAGGTTGGTAGAATCTAAAACATCTACTTCTGCTTCTTTGCTTTTGAGATCTAACCCAAAAATATTTTTACCTAGATCAGCATCCTGTCAGTTATTACACAATGTACACATGTATCAAAATATCAATCTGCTCTCCATGAATATGCATAATTATTACTTATCAGTTGAAACACTGTTTTGCTAACAATATGTATGCAGCAACATACAGCTATTATTCATTATTATTAATTATTATAAAACATACCTGAATGCTTTCTTCTTGCCGATATTGCTTCCAATTCCTTCCGGCATCACTGAACATCAGGAGGTAACTGGTCACCCAGTCAGAACTCCCATATCGTCCCTGGGTGGCCACAGCAGTGACCTCCATTCGCTCTCCAAGGTCAATCTGCAACCATTGATATTTATTTGACACAAGTGGGGTCCAGCCACCAGCTCCTTTTTGGAACAAAAAAAAAATAGAAAAATGGTATAAAAGGAGGAAATTACTGAACATATCTCTGACAAGGGATTGAAAGCTATAGGATTATAAATAGTATATTTAAGACAGTCACAGATTCACATTAGAAAAAGAGGCAGAAGAATTACTTAAAGAAGTCATTAAATGGAAGAGCTCTGCCTTGTTTTCACAGTCAGATGGGTGACCCCCTGACACTATGAAAGAAAGCTAGCTCTCCCCTGAGTGGAGAAAGTTTTCGATAGGACATAAGTGGTCAATTCATCATTCCTGTCACTTCTGAGGCCTAGTGTAGTTAACAGCCTGTGTCCCTGGTGTGCCGTTTGCCAAATGCAAGAGACTAATCTCTATACCAGCAATATACAGTATTGATAGTTATGCAAACAAAAGTACTTACAGATTTATTGAAAACAGACCTGTTCAAGGGGTTGGGCTGAATGCTTTTCCCTATGTGAGGCCATGCATTAGATAGAGGTGCAAATACTTAAAATTAAAAATAGAGGACTGATTCAAAGTACAGAGTGATTTGTGAACTGATCTCACATGGTGTAGCAGTAGGTCTTGACAGAAAACTTGGAGGGATTTAGAGTCACCATGTCCGTGAGGGATTTTCCAGATTAGGTTAAGTGAGGTGGGAAGACCCACCGTGCATGTGGGCGGAGCTGTTCCATGGGCTGGGGTCCTAGACTGAGTGAAAAGGTGAAGGCTCCGTGCAGCAAAGTTCATCACTCTCAGCCTCCTGACTGTGGAGGCAATCTGACCACCCACCTCCCGCTCCTGCAGCCATGCCTTCCCCATCGTGCGGACTACAGCTGAAGTGTGAGCCAAAATACACCCCTCCCTCCTTAAATTGCTCTTGTCAGATATTTTGTCACAGTGACACATAATACACACGTAGACTCTAAACAAAGTCAACTCGGAAGCAGAGAATAAAAACACTGGTTACCAGAGACCGAGGGTGAAGTGGAGAAACCAGGAGAAAAAAACTATAATTAGTGGAGTGGCAAGTGTTCAAGTGAGTTACAGGCAGGCTGAGGTCATGTTTCTCTCTTGAGCCCTGCTGCAGGAAGCCCACAGGACATGTTAACAGCATGCTTGGGCTTCAGGGGACAATGACCAGGAGTCTGTCAGTATGAAGATGGATCTAGAGTGAAGTGTTTGGCCTCTTTCTTTTTATTCATGCCATGCCACACTGCAAGCACAAAGGTTTCATAGGTGTGCCAAATGATGTCGTATTGATATTTGGTATTTTTCTGCACTGCTGAGTAAATTAGAG
The DNA here is from genome assembly GCA_009823505.1 of Rhizomys pruinosus. Classification (NCBI taxonomy): domain Eukaryota; kingdom Metazoa; phylum Chordata; class Mammalia; order Rodentia; family Spalacidae; genus Rhizomys; species Rhizomys pruinosus. Next base: position 958,130 of record VZQC01010403.1, read on the forward strand.
AATTTTTATGTTATTTTCTAGTGTGTGTGTGTGTGTGTGTGTGTGTGTGTGTGTGTGTGTGTGTATGTCTGGATGTGTGGCACATGAGTGCTGGTGCCTGGGGTACCAGAAAGTGTATCAAATCTTTTGGAGCTGGAGTTACAGGTGGTTATGAGATATCCTATGTGGGTGCTGGGAACCAAACCTGGGTCCTCTGCAAGTTCAGCTCTTAACTGTAAAGCCATCTCTCTAGCCCCTGAACCACTGTTTTAAAAATAATGAATGTAAAAATTACAGCTAATTATCAGTCTGAGGAGATTAGTACACTTTTTCTTTTCTTTGGTCCTAACATTTGCTTAGAGTCTCTGATAGAAATGTCTGAAGTTCTATCCAGCTTATTATATTTGACTTATATACTATATCCTTTAAATAAATTATTTTAAAAATAATTTATTATTTTTAATGTCCTTAATGTCATGTCCAACATAAAATATATGTTCCAGTAAGTTTGCTATTACATTAACCTAGCTAGGAGAGAAAATGAGTAAGGGGAGCATTATTGTGTGATATAAGGCAAGTGCATATATATATATATATATATATATGTATGCATATATATATGTGTGTGTGTATATATATATATATATATATATATATGGGGAAGGGTTTGAGAAGGGTTTGAGACAGGGTTTCCCTCTAGCCCCAGGTGTCCTGGAACTCACTATGTAGGCCAGACTGGCCTTGAACTCACAGAGATCTGCCTGCCTCTGCCTCTCGAGTAATGGGATTAAAGGTGTTTGTTTGTTTGTCTTTTGGTCTTTTTGAAACAAGGTTTCCCTGTAGGTCCAGCTTTCCTGGACCTCACTATGTAGACCAGGTTGGCCTTGAACTCACAAATATCCATATAGGCACTTCTTCTAATAGGTGATTGTCTACTATTTCCTTCTACTTTCCAATGTCACAAATTCTTTAGAGCTCAGACTTAACAATTTTTCATTTCAAGAGACAATCTTTGTTTAGAATTCTGTTTTCCTTTGAATGTACCATAAGCAGAAATCATTTTGATCCAGACTATCAAGACATACATATGTTTTGTTTTGCTTGTTGTTTTTTATATTTTGACTTGACAAGTCTGGGAATTGTCCCAGTAGATGGCTGGTAGCCAATACTGACATCTGATTGATGATGAAAAGGTCTAGCTTTCCTCTGCTCACATTGAGGAGATGGGTAAATCTTTGTTCAAAATGGGGTGCTCTTTTTTCAATGAGGCATACCTTCCATTCTTGCATTTGATTTTCTATATGGGAGAGAGACTTATTACAGCGTGCCTTTCAGAAATATCTGCATTTGTCCTAGCCAGAGAGAGTGCAGGGATTGCTTCAATGCTCAATGGAACTGCTGACCTCACTTCTGCCTCTTCCTCCTTCCAACTTCACTTACAGGATGCAGTCAAAGCTACATACCCACTTCCATTAGTATCCAGGTCAATAACTAATACTGACTGAGGATTTGAGGAGTTTGTGCCAGATGCAGAGTCTATTCTATTTTTTTATTTTTATTTTTTGGTCTTTTTGAGACGGGGTCTCCCTTTAGTCCCAGCTGGCCTGGAGCTCACTATGTAGACCAGGTGGGCCTTGAACTCACAGAGGTCCACCTGCCTCTGCCTCCCGAGTGCTGGGATTAAAGGCTTGCCCACCACGCCGGGTACAGAGACTATTTTAGGTTGTGTCATTTAATTCTTTTTTGTCTAAACTTAATGGAATTTTTGTGTATTTCACACATAACATCTCAATCAGTCTTAATCACCTTTATACCCCCTTCTCCCCTGGCCCCTCCCATAGGCCTCACCCCACTGGAATTCATACATTCTGTCATTGTGTTAAGGCCTATTGTGCCAAATTAATTTCCCTGGGCATTTCTCAGTGCAAGTTCATCCAATGATGCTCCAGTCAGCGTATCCAGAGTCCTTCACTTTAAAACCAGCTCTTTCTCACCCAACAGTAATCAGCTGCCAGTATTTCTTCAGCTAAGGTTGGGGTCTGCTGCCCATTTCCCCAGTTCCATGCTGAGTTTTTGTCTGGCTGGGTTTGCATGGGTCTTGTGCATGCTGACACAATTGCTGTAGGTCCATATGAGCAGGGTCCCAGGAGCTTGTAGGATTTTATTTCCATATGGTCATGCATCATCTCCTTGGCTCTTACGACCTTTCCACCTCTCTTCTTGCACTGGTTCCTGAGATGTGGTTGACTGAAGCTTAACACAGGAGTCCTATCCACGGCTCCATACTCTGGGTTGACATCTATGGTCATTTAGGAACTAGGAATACTTGAGTTCAGGCTCTTGTAGCTTTCATAGTTTGCATTGAAATGTCAGCTGTAATGCTGATGGGTTTTCTTTTATATGTGACTTGTTTGTCTTTTGCAGCTTTCAGTAGTTTCTTTGTTCTGACATTTAGTGTTTTTACTATTATATGACATGGGGAGTTTCTTTTCTGGTCCTATCTATATGATGTTCTATGCGCTTCTCATATTTGTATGGGTATGTCTTTCCTTAATTTGGGAAAATTTTCTTCTACATTCCTGTTGAAGATCTGGTTAATACCATTTTTTCTGAGATTCTTTACCTTCCTCTATGCCTGTGATGTGTAAGTTTGGTCTTTTCATGGTCTTCCTCATTTCCTGCATATTCCATTCTTGTTTTGTTTTTTCTTTTAATTTTCATAGTCTTTGCTTTAGTGGTCCAATTCTTCAACTTTATTGTCTGGTCTTGAAATTCTGCTTTCTATTTCATTCATTCTATTGCTGAAGCTTTCTCCTGTCATTTCCAGTTGGCTTATTGAGTGTTTCACTTCTTCATTTCAGTCTGAGTTTTCTTCAATATTTCTATCTCTTTTGTAAATTCAGCCAGAAGTTTATCCTTATCTTCTTTTAGTTCTTTGACATGTTAGTTTGCGTGATCATGTTTATGATTGTTCTTTTAAATTCTATGTCCTGGGTTATCTCTAGGGGGTCCTCTTTGTCAAACTCTTCAATAGGACTGGTAGTGTTTAGTGGAGACATATTATTTGGGTTTTCCATATTATTTTTTTTTCATTGTGATTTTGGCATGTGAATTTCTTCTGTTGTTTGTGATTTGGGTATGAAACTCACATATCCATTTGTTGAGTTGAATACTGATTTTGCCTGTATTCTTGATGCATCTTGGTTGTTAGCTTATTAGGTATGAAAGGTTGGTTGGTCTAGGCTTCAGGTTCTCTTTTGATTTTTTTATTGGAGGGAACAGCTGGTTCTCATCCAGGTAGTCAGGCACTCCTATAGAGGTCCAAGTCAAGATTCAAGCAGATATTCTCAGGCTTCCTTCTAAGTTCTTGGCCCCTACTAGCCAGCAGTACCAGCACAATTTGGGAGGATTGCTAGGTGGAGGCTTGATTCAGGTGCTCTTGGGAAGTCTACAAAGGTCTGGGCCCCTAGTAAAATGCAGGGGGTTTAGCTGCGCAGCAATGGGAGGGGTCTCAGATGATCTCAGGGTCCGGGGATGAGCATAAGGCAATTTGGGAAGCTTACTACCATTCAGAGGCTGGATTCAGGCACTCTCAGGAAGGCTTGTAATGTCCAGATCTGTGCCCAAGGAGTCTAGTCCTAGAGCAGTGGGAGGGCCTTCTCATTTGATTCTTAAGGAAGATCAAGGATAGGCTTTATTATTTATTATACCTTTGCAAGGATGTTGGGCAGTTTGCCTGGATTTACACAGCTGGCAAATAGCTAAGTATTTGAATTCATACTTTTTGCTATTGACTATTCTTATTGTATCATTTTATACATTATTTTTTGAGACAGGTCTCACGTAGTCCAGGCTGGCCACAAACTTGCTATATAGTCAAGAATCACCAGTTCTGATTGTTCTGCTTCCTCCTCCCAAGTGCTGGAGTTATGTGTACAAACACCACTGTGCCTAGATTTACATAGTGCTGGAGATTGGACCCAGAACTTTGTGCATGGAGGCAAGCAGTCTACCAACCAAGATGCATTCATAGCCCCTAATTTTATATACTGTACTGTACTGGATTTATTGATGGGATGCACTAATGATGTCCTAAATAAATGAACAAGGGCTACATTCAAAGTTTGTGAGTTGGTATGGCTCCCAAGGAAGAATGCGGCAAGGAGATATTTCCGTACTCTGGGCCAGGCTGTGTTTCCTAGTGTGGATGTGTGCTCATGGCAGTGGTTTTTCCTCTGCCTCCTTCTGTTGAGATAATTGTTCTCTCCCACATCCTTGTAAAGTTCAATGGTGGGAACACCTCCCAAGTTCTGTGCTAACTAACAACCAAGAGTCTCAAGTACACTGCTGAAACTGCATAATTCTTTTGCTATTATTTTCTATTATTACTTCAAAGAATAGTGGGGGCAAGGTACATAAAATGTTAATAACCAATACATCTCACCCAAATGGTACCCTGGGGATTTGATACATACCAGTTGAAACCTCTGAGGAACTATTACATATTTTGAATTTTCCCCCTCAGCTCATTAGTTACTGCTGATGGTACCTTCTTTAGCTTGTATTTCTTTGTAATCTTTCTGTGTTGCTTTCACTCCCTCTCACCACAGGTCCAGAGAAGCAATTAACATGGAAACACACATAGAGAAGTAGTGGGTGGGAGAGGGATGAATCAATAGGACCCTGGCTTGCTGCCTTGGAAACCTGGGCCTTTCCCTGGGGGAACTCAGGAGGCCGCTCCCCTCCTGTCTTCACATCACTTGGTATCTTCACCTGCTACTCAGAGATCATGTTCATATGCAAACCACCCATCCTTTTCAGCCATTACTGGTAAAGAAATAAAATGATGACATTGTCAGAGACTCTCCTCAGGGTGTTTCAGCCCCAGGAAATTTGCAGTCCCAGCTGGGGCTTTAAGGATATGTCACTATACAACATTGAATTACACACTGCATAGCAGTGTGAGGAATGTTAAGTTGCTGCTGGACAGATAGCATCAGCCTAGTTGCCTTTATTAAAGGCTATTTGGGTGGTTTGAATGGAAGGTCACAACGAAGTAAGAGGGGTGTCTAATTTCACCAAAGACTTAGGAGTTAATTGCCCAGTCTCAGTCCCTGAGACAGCTGTCCCTTCCTTAAGAATGAGAAGGAAAAGAAGAAAGAAGCAAAAGAATAAAGAGAAGAGGGATGAGGAGGAAGTAAAGGGAAGAAGAAATAAGAATAAAGAAGAGAGAGGATGGGGAAGGTAGGATAACAACCATTACATCATCTCACAAGATTGCAAGGGACACTATGAATTAGATGTTACATTCAATTTTTGTTTCCTTTAACTCTAGATTGATAAAGAATTATCAGTTATTTATTATTCTTACTATTACTGCTGTTATTATTATTGTACAGACAAGGTCATACATCCTGACCCTTCTCTACCTGGCAGCATCTTTTCATACACCCTTATAATCTGTGGTCACTAAAGCTTCATACGCTAAATATGGGGAACAGGTGTGTCATCTGTTCAGTCTTCTCCTTCATCATAGTCATTACTTCTCCACCTCAGCCCATTACTCCTCCCCCTGCTTCTGGCATGACACTGAACCCCAGGCTAGGGAAAGTGCTACAATTGGAAGTGACAGAAATATTTCTAGAGGGCTCAGCATGTATGGATCTCCCAAGAACCTGTGACTTACAGCACCACCCCACCCACTCATCGCACATTCTGACATGTGCACTTCAGTGTGAGAATGAGACTATGCTGAGCAGCCATGGATTTCTCTCCTATTTGTTCATGGTTTGATGAGCAGCCGAGATTATTTTCTGAAGGGCTATTATCTTCCTGAAGACTGATCTGAGCGTTGTGGCAGGAATGCCAAGGTCCGCAACTGCTTTGTTCTAACAAGATCATACATGAGCTTGCTTAAAGTTTGCCATGTATTATAAGGGAAGGAAATGAAATGAAAAACTACAAAATCAGCATCATTTGCTGAGAAAGCTACCAGAAATTCCATTCGCATTACTTTTTTATTTCCCAGAGAATCCAGTAGTTTGGCTTAATCCCATCAATTTTATTGAGTAAAATAGCACAGCTGATCTACATATGTGTAAGGATATTATTTTAAAACTCTGCTCCCCTGTTCTTTCTTGGCCCTATGCAAGAATATATTCCTGGGATTCATTAATCACTTGGTGTTTCTTATTTGTACATGTATGATTGAATTGAGTCTCTATTTTATAAATTTTTCTACCTTGGTGTTATAATTCTGTATTCGCTTCAAGCTAGATAGTCTTGTTTTGCTACTTGGAGGATATGAAAGGAACAAACTGAAAAGAAACTCCTCCACTGATCTGTTGATTGAAAAAAAATGATCACAGCACCTATGGTAGGCAGTGATGTTTAGACTGTGAGTTGGCTTTATTCACACTCATATTGAACATTACAGGGAGTTTACGATCACCTCATCATCCTATGACTGACTTCCTCAACATTTGATGAGTTCTTGAGCCAAATGATATCCAAGGGCACAAAATGTAAATAAAGTAAATGTCAAGATAAACACCACCAAGGGCTCCTGTGTGTCAATCAAATAAATAGCAATTGACTTTATTGCAAAGAAACATTTCCCTTTATTTCAAATATAGTTTTATCTAAATATGCTTGTTTTTTCCCCCATAATGAATCTCAATTCACAGCAAAATGACTAATGATTTAAGATATTGCCAGAGGAAGGAAGTGAAATATGTGGTGGGAGCATCGCCATCCCATAATTCCAGCGTGATCATAAGCATTTCCATGGAACAGACAGAAGGTTGCTTATAAATGAACTCCGTTATCCCACTTCTGAGAATCTTCCAATCTTTTAATCATTGGTCAGCCTTTCTGTTGAGGGGAATTAAGCATTTCTTTTATGTCTAACTTTTATTAGAAAAAAATTCTAAGTACATGTCTAGATAGCATTTCAGGTAATTCAGCCTTTTTGACCATAATATTTTAAAGTAAATCTACAAAAATCTGGCCCCAGAATGTATGTCTTCATGTTTCACTTCCTTCTTTCTTATTTCTGGCAATTGACTTTATTGCAAAGAGTGGTCAAAGAAGGCTTGATCTCTACTTGATCAGGACAAACAAGAGTCAAAGTGATGTCTGACGCTCACCAGGGCACATTAGATGGGGTTGGAACAGAATCTAAGCACCTAAGACTTACTCTATTCCTCTCCACATTTTGAATTCCACCTCTCTTCTTGGTTTGTTATTTTCTTAAGAGAGTGATGAAACACCTCTTACATTGAAAAAAATTCATATCAGGAAACTCTAGGGTGAAATGCTTAGAAATAACTATTTCACTGAGTACTGAATTAGCCATCTGAACATAATGGACTTCTCAATGAGCTAAATGTTTTTAGTCCACCTTCCTCTGAGATATTTACATTTTCCATAAGGATATTATATAGTTAAACCAATCATCCTTTGTCAAGTTGCCATGAAGGTCTTATAAGAGTCATTTACTAATATATTATTGCAGATGATTGAATCTAATATAAGTGAAAAAAGAATATGCTCCAAATATCTTAATAATGGATGTGCTATTAACAAAGAAATATTCTCTGAGGTAATGCACGATAGGAGAAAACCTGGCAGTACATGCCTCCAAAGTTTATGTTCCTGAACTCCAGAGAAAACACAACCTCAGAAGAATGTAGCTGGCAGCTCCCTGGGAAAGAACGTGGGTAAATCTCTACAATGCTTGCAGGCAATCGGGAAGGCCTCCTTCACTGCTGGCTTTGATAAGTAACCACTCCCTTCACTGGTCATGGTCCTTTCAGATCAATGTGTGGCAAAAACTAAACTACTACTCAGAACTACAATCTAATGTCAAACATTGATTTTGAGATAATTAGCTATTCTGGAAGTAGTAAAGTTAACACAGAGAGGTCACACGTGCTCCTCACCTCGTTTCTCAGGAACAACCCATCTTATATAATTATTGTGCAATGTTAAAAACAAGACATCAATATGTCCATGCTGGTCTCTAACACTCTGACACTTTTCAAGTCCTATAATCACCACTAAAATCAAGAAAGAGGACCAGCCCATTACCCAAGGACTTTCTCTACTGTTGCTCTGTATTTTAAACATACCAGTCACTAATTGGCTTACCCTTTCTACTATTTCCTCAGATCCTCAGATTCCTTGCTGATCTTTTTCATTCTTTTTTCTTCATTACATTTGTTTAACATAGAATGCAATGTTTTTGAAATGCATAGATCAGGAGGAATAAGACAAATACATGGACTTTATGAAGCAAAAGGCTATACAATGGCCAATACCACATCTACATACAGCTGAATTATTATGTTTACCAAGAAACTTTTATGAGTAGAGGAGTATTACAGAACAGCATCTTCAGATGAAAGAATACAGCTGTAAGAGAATTCAGTGACAGTCCTAAAAACTAGTATGGAGACATTCTTACACGAGAACAATTCATAACAGGAAAGGACAGTTCAGGACATAAAGACATCAAGGGTCATCTGCAGCTGTTTTCAGATTTTACTGCTAAATAAAACATAACTTTGTTGTGTCCACTGAATAACTCCACTCCATGAAAGTTTATATACACTTTAAACATTAAATGTTCACAGCCACAGTATTCATACTAGAAAAATAAAAACCCTCAGGACAACCTATATGTGCACCAAATAGTGAGTAAGTAAAATAGAACTGATTAAGGGGTAGCAGAGGAAGCCTTCCCCAGAACAAAAGAATTTCATATTTGGCTCCATTTGGGGTTGTTGTAAGGAGCAGAATGATGAAAACTTCTAATAGTTAAGGATCATATGCTATAAGAAACCATTTAAGGGTCAGTTTTCCATGTCAGGACATTTATTTGGTAATCTGATTTAACGGTATTGTGCTAATTTTCCACTAGGAGTTATAATTTCTAACACGGGAAGTAATTTTTTAATGTCCAGCAACCCCTATTAATATCCCAGCCATGTTTTAAATCATCAGAAGCATGAAGCCAGTATTTTATATACTCTTTGATCATATAAATTAGTGTTTTAAGGAAATATGATGGACTGCATGGCCACTCGGGTGGGCAGGGGGGGCAATACCCGGCATGGCTCCACTTGCTATGAATTTGCAGTAAGTCGCATATGTTTCTGAATGATCTTTTTTTCATGAAGTTAATTCCCAAACACCAATGCTGACTTCCATCCTAATCTGTGCCTGGCTGCTGGCTAGACTCCTCCCATCAGAATTCATGGCTGTCAGTATTCTGAGCTCTCCTGAGTCACTAATAAATTATTGCTTCTGGCTACAACTGAGAGTCAATGCAAGCATTTACTAGAAACAGAAAAGGAGGACAGAATCCACACACGCATCAGTTAGCCAGCTTCAAATCACTTCTGGCAAGGGTATTCATGTCATCTCAGTGCGTGCCTTCCATTTCACACTAAGAGAGGAAGACATATGACCACAGAAGTGGAAACAGGCCTTATGAAATGGTGCTGGGCCAATCCAATCCAATGAAGGATATACTAATCCTAAAATAAAATAGCTTGGGTAAGGTAAAAGAATCATCAAATACTAGCAGGATTATTATAATTTTCACATATTATTACATTTTAATTTATTTTCTTATTTATTTAGTGTATACGCGTGCGTGCATGTGTGTGTGTGCATGTGCGCATGCACACACTCATACACACTATGGTATGAAAGCAAGTGAAGGTCAGGGACAACTTATGGCCATTGGCTCTCTCATTCTACCTTTTTGAGTCTTGAGGTTAGAACACAGGCTGTCAGGCTTGGAGGCAGGTACCTTTACCCACTGAGCTACCTTACCTGCCTACATCTTTACTTTTGAAGTATCTGCCAAAGCAACCTTGGATCGTACAGTTTTCCCAAAGAGACAAGAAGAATGAAAATGGAATTTACATTTTCTTCTTGTTTGAAATGTATTAACCATATTTTTAAAACTTGTGGCTTTGTAAAAACATTGTAATCTGCACTTCTAGAAACTATCCAAGTAAATTTACAACAACAAAGGTAGGTTTAATGGTCAAACTCAAATTTCAAGAAATGTAGAAGATATGCATTTTTCTGCTACCTGAGGACATATAGAGAGAGCACATATGTAGATATTTACAGAAGTTTAATATCAGTTTCATAAAATTTTATGGACAGAATTAATCATGTCTTTGTGACTAACTTTTCATCCCTTTTCTTTTTTTACATAAAGAAGGAAGGGCCTGTGGTAGGAGGCAGTAGAGAAGAAAGCAACACTGTCATGCTCAGATTTCAAGCAGGAATTACTAAAGGAACTGTGAAGAGATTTCAACTGCTATTCCTGTAAACTGGGAATATCAGAATTATACATTTGCCCCCAAAGGCTCTGTATAACCACAACTCCTCACTTTGCTTGTTATTCTTGCTACCTCTTCACAGTATCCCTCTAAGGAATCTGACATCAAGGTTGAGAAGAATTCTAGGTGGTTCAGAGTGGGGTAGAGGCCCCACGCCCTGGGCCTCATTTTTGGGCTCCAAGTCGCCATCTTCCTGTTTATATAATCCATCCTCCTCAGGTCTCATTGACTTCTTCTCTCTTCCTGAAGCAGCAGCTTTTCCAAAATGTATTTCACATTAATTGATCTGGTTTTCTTGTGTTTAAACAATGTATGAATTCAACTTTATATATACTAATACCTTAAGCCATAAATTTTCTTGTTCTGGTTTGGGAAAATTTACAGATCAGTTAAAAATTAATTTCACAGGCCATCTAAACTAATCATAGAATATCTGTGAACAGCTTTTCCATACTAAGAAGGAAGCAGTCATGAGATGTTTCATGAGATGAGACATATGAAATTAGGCAGTATTACTAATTCTGAATCAAAATATGCAAATTAAGCAACTTCGAGTATGATAAAAATATAGGAAAGGGGCTGGAGAGGTAGATCAGTCAGTAAAATGTATGATGCACAAGCAAGAAGACCCAAACAGATCCCCAAGCATCCATGTAAGACAGAAGGCAGGCATGGGGATGGAGAAATTGCTCAGTGGTTAAAAGCACCGGCTGCTCTTGCAAAGAACATGAGTTCAATTGCCAGCCACCATCTTTAACTCCAGTTCCAAACACCCTCTTCTGACCTCCATGGGTATTACACAACACCTGTCCATTTACATACAGGCTGGCAATAGACTCATACATTAAAATAAAAGCAATAAATAAAATATTGAAAAAAGTAGCCAGACACAGAGGTATGTGCCTGTAATCCCAGCATCGGGGAGGCTGAGTCAGCCTAGCTAAATCTGTAAGGGATCAGTAAGAAACCCTGTGTCAAAAAATAAGATGGAGGGGCTGAAGAGATGCTTCAGCAGTTAAGAACAATGCCTGATATTGTAGAAGACCCAGGTTCAATTCCCAACACCCACATGACAGCTAGCAACAGTCCATAACTCCAGTTCCAGGGGATCATCAATGCCATCTTCTGACTTCTGTGGGCATTGTACAACACTGGTGCACTTATATACCTGCAGGATATAACTCATACACATAAAACAAAATAAATAAAATACTTTTAAAAACAAGATGGAGAGTTGAGATGGGCATGGTAGTACATGCCTTTAATCCCAGCACCCAGGAGACAGAGGCAAGCAGATCTCTGTGGGATCAAGCCCAGCCCACTCTACATAATGAGTTCCAGGTTAGCTAGGGCTACAGGGAGATCCTGTATCAATTAAAAAACAACTAACAACTAACTAACAAATTAATTAACTGAATAACTAGCTAGCTAGCTAAATAAATAAATAAATAAATAAATAAATAAATAAATAAATAAAAGTGCAGAGCAATAGAGGAAGCTCCCAGTGCCTCTGGCCTCAACTGTGTGTCTGTACCCTCACATACATGTATACATGCATGTGCAACTGTGAGAGAGGGAGAGAGAGAGAGAGAGAGAGAGAGAGAGAGAGAGAGAGAGAAAGGATAAACACAAGTATGCTTTCTAATATGGTACTGTAAACTTTCTAAATAGAACACAGCTTTTGCCAGGCATGGTGGCACACGCATTTAATCCTAGCACTTGGGAGGCAGAGGCAGGCAGATCTTTGTGAGATCAAGGCCAGCCTGATCTGCAGAGTGAGTTCCAGGACAACTGGGACTACAGGGAGACCCTGTCTTGAAAAGACCAAAATAAATAAATAAGTAAATAAATAAATAAATAAATAAATAAAATGATTTTTTTCAGATTTTTATCTCTGTGAGCTCTGTGATCAAAGATAAGAGTTAAACATTAGTTTAAAATCAGAAAGTTTTATAAGTATGATTTACATATAACTACCAGAACAACTGCCACCATCATAATCACCATTTTATATCCCACAATGTGAACCAAAAGGAGACTGTGGCATCCACTGACATGTGTGAGATCAAATGGGACTGAGGCTCCAAGAAGAGTCTGACCTAGCTAGCTGATTGTAGACAGAGATACAGGGCCAGGGAGAGGCTCATGAGTAAAGTGCTCACTGCACAAGCGTGAGGACCTGAGTTAGGAGCCCCAGCACATTCCTAAAAAGTCAAGCGTTGTGGTGCACACTTGAAATTTCAGCACCGGGGAGAAAGGCAGGGCTAGGAGGATCCTGAGTGCTCACTGAGCAACCAGCCTAGCAAGTAGGCAAGCTCCAGGTTCAATGAGAGACCCGTCTCAAAGGCGAGGAGCTGGTATGAGATGACATCTACTGCTGACCTCCACATGTGCAGACATGGGCAGAGGTACCACACACACGTATGTACACATCACAGGAGCATTCACACATGAACCTGTATGCACAAATCCACACACACAAAAGGAAAAGGAACACTATACATATGTATATGCATGTATATATTGACTGGAATAAATAACCCCTAATGTTATTTTCTACAAAGTATTAAGTATAAAAATGGACTTTAATTTTCGGTGATGTAATAAAATAAAGTTCTCCAGGTTGATAATTATAGTAGCAATTTTGGAACTATCATCTTATTGGCCCTTATATGATTAATTAATATGCACAAAAAATATTGCACTTCTAATATAGAAGTTAAAACTGGTTCAATTGTTTTATAACAAAACATAAGAGAAAAAACACATTCATCTTATTATTAGGGTTTTCTCTTGAATTTTTCAAAGCTGCCAGTGTCACAAAACACTGTCACACAGTGTGCATGGTGTCACACAGTGTCACATAGCACAGTGTCATAGCACCGGCAGAGTGGTGGCCAATTTAAATGAGACCACAAACAGATTTAGTCCACGGAAAATAATTGTACACCGCAGGAGCCCCGTAGGGTGCCATAACATAATTAACACTCTCCTTCAGGGTTTCAACATTGCTTTAGTAACAACTGACATTATTTAGCATTGTTTCATGCCTTATTTTGGAGTTTGCTACTACAAAGGCTTAGAGTGAATTCTGTCATTGTGTAGTCGTTCCTTTATGAGAGGCTCTGAAACAAAAACAAAATACTATGAAACGAGTTTCCCTCCTCCCATATTGGTATTGTCAGTTATTTTTGCCTTCAAAACACTTACTAAAACTTAGCTATGTGGGATCATATCATACACATATTTTTACTATTGTAAAATACACGTAACGTAAACATTTTAAGCACAGATCCTCTCCAGAGCTTTTTCATCTTCCCAAACACAGCACCGCTGAACATTAACCCTAGCCTTCCTGGCTTCTCCCAGCTACTGTTGTACTTTCCGTCCCTAGGGTCTGAGTATTCTGGGTACTTCATACAAATGGAACCGTGCCGTGGGTCCTTCTGGATCTGCTTTGCTTCACTAAGCATAATGCCTTCAAGGCTCATCCACACTGCAGCAGGCCCCCCCAAACTGCCATCCTTTTATAACATGTATAGATCATATTTTGTTCATTTGTTCATGCACCAGTGGACATGTGGATCATTTCTAATGCTGGGGCTCTGGTGAATAAAGCTGCCACTGTCAATGCTGGTGCACTATACCCTGGGCTAGGTGGAATAGTTCATTTAATCCACACACAATCTATTTCTCAAACTAACTCCTGAGAGATATAACTTAACCAATCCCACATCATAACTGTGGAGACAGTGTCTCAGGAATGTAAAGGAATTTATCTAGTCACACAGATGATAAAAGATTAAAGAATCTTAGAGCTGGGGCTGGATAGGTGGATCAGCAATTAAGAGCACACACTGCTTCTGCAGAAGACCCAAGTGTGAGCCCCAGAACACACATGCTGGCTAACAACCATCTGGAACTCGAGTTCCAGGGGACCACTTTCTGTCTTCTGTAGGCACTGCATGATATAGGTGCACTTATATACATGCAGGCATGACATAAGAATAAATAAATACCTAGAGCCACATGCTTTTAACCTTACCTTATGGATAAGACTATGCCCTTCCGTCAAGAAATTTAGAATTTGACAAAGAATAAAATTGTAAATAGTGTACTGGGTGTTAGGTGCTAAGTGTTAGAAGTTCTGGGGTTGTTTTAGCATAGGGAGGAGGGTGTTATACATGTTTAGTTTGCATGGATCAACAAAGTTTGGCCTAAATCTAGACTATGACCTGTTTTTATACAAATAGAAAACTAATAAAGAGATTTATCATTTTAAAGATTGGAGCAGATAGAAGTGTAACAGAGACCATATGTGCTCCTCAAAGCCAGAAACGTTTTTATCTAAAAAAGTTTGCCAGCTCTTGATTTGAAGGATGCCAAGATTCTTATGAACTATGGTGAAACGAAACAGGCTGTGTTTCAGCCAGGACCTAGTGTAGTATTTTCAGATGAAGTGGGAGCTAGTCCTTTTGAAGAATTCAAAAAAGCTAATGACGTAAGAGTAGGTAAATGCAGATCAGATGGATGGGAGCTCAGAGGGCCGGAAGAAAGCAAGAAGTGTGTGCAGGGAAGGACGGTAGAGACCCCAGGAAAGAGTCCTTCACACAAAGGGACGGATGAATGCTCAAACTGCTAACTCTATGAGTATTGTATGGACACGGGTTAAAGATCTTAGAAATTCGGAAAGAGAATATGCACAATTTCATCTAAAAGTGAACCAGGGGCGGAGAGACAGCTCATTTGGTAAAGCGTTTGCCTCGCAAGTACAAGGACCTGAGTTGGATCCCCAGAACTCATACAAAAATGCCAGGCATGGCACATGTTTGTAATCTAGGCACTGGGAGGGGAAATAGGCAGATACCCAGGGCTCGCAGGCCAGTCAACTTAGCCTGTTTAGAGAATCCTAGGCCAGGGAGATACCCTGTCTCAAAAAAAGATGGAGGGCACCTGAGGAACAACAGTACCAGAGGTAGATAGACCTCTGGCCTCTGAAGTACAACAATACCAGAGGTAGACAGACCTCTGGCCTCCATCCATACATACATGTACACAAACACACACACTCTCACACATATACAAACGTGAATAAGCCAATATTTTCATACTTCTTAAAGCAAGCTCAGTGATGAATTGCAGTGAATTCTTCACATCACTCCTTAAGCCATGAAGAAGAAAAATCTACTTTCTGACTACAGGCCCCTGGGGATGGCCCTGGGGTGTTGTCAGATAATTACGAGTGTCTCAGAGACACAGAAATCACACAGAGCTGTCTCACTTTCAGCAGACAGCCAAATGTTGAGATGACTAAAATGTCAGACATGAAATCTGCATATAGCTGCATTTTTCTCTGGGAAGAAATAGCCTACAAGGTTTGATTCAATGTCTGTGATATGCCTCATGTAAGTGGAGCTGTGGGAAACTGGAATGCTTTTCTGCTACAAGCATTTTGCATTGTCTTTCAGTCATTTAAGGAAAAGTTTTCTGCCTCAGAAGTGAGAGCTCCGGCTACTGAAGACATGGAATGTCTGTCTGCCTTACCATCGAGCGTATCTGGCAGAATCTCACATTTTCAACCAACATCCTAGTGGGAAAATGTAATTTCACTTTTCTATCACCCAGAGAGTTGTTAGGTGCAAACTCTGATTCTGGCTGAGACTGAAACTGGTCACACTGGTTAGGGGTCTCACAACAGTTCAGAATATTTGGAGCTCTCCTTGCCTGAGCTTGATGCATTATGCCCCACCATCATAGGTTACTGCGCAGACTTCTTTGGAGGACAAGATATCTCATCTGATGAGACACTTGAGTATGGACACATGAACTTAGGTGGCCATTCCTATTAATGTGACACTGGAGGACCCAGGATGAGGGTGGAGCTTCAGAGGACCTGTTGTAGTTTGAATGTAAAATTTCCCTCACAGGTAGATGTATCTGAATACTTAGTTCCCAGTTGAAACCAGGCTTTGACACAATTCTGGAACATGTGAGACATGAAGTCCCACTGAATAAAGTTGGTCACTAAGGCTATGCCTTGAGATTTTATAGCCTGACCCCACTTCCTGACCTTGGATGCAACATAACTAGCATCCTCCTGACCCTGTTGCCATGCCTTCTTCACCTTCAGAGACTGTGTATCCTAAAACTGTAAGCCAAAATAAGCCTTTATTCCCTTAAGTTGCTTCTGGTCAAGTGTTTGATCACAAGAAAAGTAACTGATACAGGACCCATGCTACAGTCTAATCCTATTGCAATTTCCTAGTTTTCTGGGAACTTCAGTCACCTTCACATTACTATGACATAAAATCTGAGATGATTATTATAATAACTTAAAAAAACAACAGGTTTATTTTGGCCCACAATTCTAGAAGTTCCAAGCTATGATCAAGTGATCTCATTGTATTTGGCCTCTGGAAAAACATAACAGATTAGACACTGAATTCATGAGCTAAGAAGCCAAAATAAAGAGGAGAAAAACAAGGTTCCACAATATTTTTGGCATGGTTCTAAGGACATCCTAGCAAGGCCCCATTCCCTAAAGGTTCCAACAGCTTCTTACAGCACCACCCAAGCCTTTGGGATACCCCAAAGGTTTACTCATGTAAACCACAGCAGAAAATGTATTGCTTCATGAGAAATACCCTCTTCAAACCACAGCTGGAGGAGAGCAGGGAACCAGTGCATCTTCAACAGGCTCAGTTCATTTTCAGTCCTTTGTCTTCCTCACATCTGGAACACACTTTGGAACTTAAGAACTGAGATTTTCTGCATTTGCTCACAGTCTCTGCAGCAATATCATTTTCCTCTGGACTAAGTTCTCAGGGCAGGTGTGGTGGTTTGAATGAGAGTGTCCCCCATAGGTTTAAGTATTCAGACATTTTGTCTCCAGTTGGTGGCACTGTTCTTGGAGGTCTTAGAAGATGTGGCTGTGCTGGAGGAAGTACGTCATTGGGGGCAGGCTTAGTGAGTTTAACAAGCCTTGCGGACTCCAGCCTCTGGCTCTCTCTGCTTCCTGTGCTCGTTGCAAGATGTGGACCTCGGCTTGCTGCTCCAGCTCCAGCCACCATGCCTCCCACCACAATGGACTCTAATTCCCTGGAACCATCAATTGTAAGCTCAAATAAACTCTTTCTTTTATAAGTCCCCTTGCTCATGGTGGTTTTATCACAGCAACAGAAAAGTGACTAATACAGTAAAGAAATTCAGTTAGCTTCATTCCAGAGTCACTTACATTGACCATGCACATGTCATCCCCACATAGAAATGGTCCTTATAGGAAGTAGGAATGTGATGAATAAAGTTTTATATCTCTTCCATTTTTCCAGCAAGCATATATGATGAGATTTTATACAACTGAATAATACTCTATTTGTGTAATTGTACCATGCTTCCATTATCCATTCATAGTTGATGGACATTTAGTTTTTCATTTCCTGGCTATGAGTTACATATATGAACTCCAGCGTGATGATAGCACGCACAGAATACATGTAAGCTCAAGCTAACAGAATCCCATCATAGAACTGGAGAAGTGGGATGAAGCTCCACCCTAGCTGAGGAACTATGGGCCATCGATAGCTGCCAGGAGAGGGGGAGTTGGTTTTCTTTAAGGGTGTAATGGTGATAGGTTAATCAGGTTCCAGTCGATGGAGCCATTGCCCATACCAAAGGGCATTGGGACACAAATGACTCTACAGGTCTCTCTGCTTCCTGAGATACAAACACACACACAAACTATTATATATATATATATATATAATATATATTATATATATATAATTTTATATATATATAATATTATTATATATATATAATATGTATCTCAGAGAAGATATATATATATATATATATATATATATATTATATATAAAACTATTGGGGATATCAAGGGATGAGATAAGGGAAAGGTTCTAAATATGATCAAAATATATTGTACTGAAATGGTGAAGCTGACTCCATTTTACTCTAGCTGACCTTTTTAAAAATTTTTTAAAATTTATTTTTTATGCGTATGAATGTACTGTCTGCACGTAGGTCTGTGCGCCGGTGTCATGCAATGCCGCAGAGGTCAGAAGAGGGTCTTGGACTCCCCCAGAACCAGAGTTCTCCTGGAACTGGAGTTACGGACGGTTCTCAGCCGTCATGTGGGTGCTGGGGATCGAACCCGGGTCCTCTGCAAGAGCAGTCGGTGCTCTTAGCCACTAGGCTATCTCTCCAGCCCTCTAGCTGACATTTGCTTTACCTTGTGTTTCTGCCCAATCACTCTCCCTTGCTCATGCTTACTAGCTGCAGTCAGCCAGCTAGAACCAGTCCCATTAAGACTGTAGCCATTAAGTTTCAGGGGGTACATTGCTTCTACAATACTGGGACACATACAAGTGGCCAGGTAGCATGTCTCCTACCCAGCTATACTCATTGTTTCTGCAACTTGTTTTTCCTAACCTAAACTTTTGTCAACTGAAAAACTCTTTGTTCACTGACCTACCCAGGTCTGGTGTAACTTCCCTGATCTGATGTAATTATGGTTACTGGCTTTGCCCCTGCATGATGTAATTGTGATTTTAAGCTTTAAAAGAAACCCTGCCTTGCTTCTCCTTGGAGTCGAGAGTTCTTCTGCATATTAGTCCCCTCTCTGACCACTGCCTAATTCAACTCCTGAGTCGGTCATCACTATGTGGCATTCCTCTGTACCTTGCCCTCTATATTACAGCATGAAGTTTGCAAAAGCTCAATAAAAAATGGAAAAAAATAGAATGACCGAATCAAAGAATTGTTCATATAATTTGTCAGTAATGTCCCTCCAAGGGGGGGGGGGGACAAAATACATTCTAAGCATAACAGAATGGCATAGAAACTTTCTTGTTGGCTATGCAACTGTATTAGTTACCTACCTATTGGCTATGTCAAGATGGCTGACTAAAGCAACTTGAAACAGGAAGGGTTAATTTGGCTTACAATTTGAGGGTACAGTCGACCATGGTAGGAAGGTCATGGCTGCAAAACCAGAGGACAATCTCATGATCTCCACAGTCAGGAAGCAGAGAGAGATGAATGCTAGTGCATTCTTTATTTTTACTTGCATCTTTATTTTTACTCAGTCCAGGACCCCAAGCTATTCAGACACCATTCAGGGTGTGTCTTCTTCCTTCAATTAACCCTTCTCTGGAAATGCCCTCACAGACATCCCCATAGCTGTGAGTCCAAGATTATTCTAAACCCAGTCAAGTTGACAATAAAGATTAACCATCATGATTGTATCTTTAATATTTCCCCCTTTTCTCTCTCTCTCTCTCTCTCTCTCTCTCTCCCTCTCTCTCTCTCTCTCTCCTCTCTCTCTCCAGAATTGTGTGGACCCTCTCTCAACATTTGCCTTACATGCCTCCTTCCCTCAGTCACCCAAGTGAAACTGTACATGCAACAACACTCTTCGTTCAGGTTAATAAAGGCACTTTTATATATGTATTTGAAGACTGGTCACTAATTATACTTGTTAAAATAGATATTTCTAAATCTTCATTTCTATTCCTCACAGAAGGATTCAAAATCATTGATTTATTTTCACAGGCAGGAGCACAGTGAACCTTAGCAATAAGAGTTAAATGCAAATCTTAAAAAAAAAATCAATAACATTCAAAGATGTAAAATCTCCACTGAGACAGCATATGATGGGCTCTTAATTTCTGGCCATGTTATCACTTTTTATTTAATGAAATATGAATTTATTTTTCTCATCAGTTTCCTGAGCCACCTGCTGCGGTTGTGGGGCGATCATTGGAAGGCTCACGAAGAGCCAGGTGAGAACTGCCCAGTGCAGAGTATTAGCAGCTGAAACTCACAGAGAAAACAGGAGACAAGAGAAGACCCATCCATCAAAGATGAAGTAAAGATTCTGCTCAAGATTTATTTAAGTAAGCAAAGCATCAAAAATAGGTCGAGAGACTGCAGAGATGGCTGCATGGTTAAGAGCACAGCATCAAAAATAGGTCGAGAGACTGCAGAGATGACTGCATGGTTAAGAGCACAGCATCAAAAATAGGTTGAGAGACTGCAGAGATGGCTGCATGGTTAAGGACACAGCATCAAAAATAGGTTGAGAGACTGCAGAGATGGCTGTGTGGTTAAGGGCACAGCATCAAAAATAGGTAGAGGGACTACAGAGATGGCTGCATGGTTAAGGGCACAGCACCAAAAATAGGTTGAGAGACTGCGGAGATGGCTGCTTGGTTAAGGGCACAGCATCAAAAATAGGTCGAGAGACTGCAGAGATGACTGCATGGTTAAGGGCACAGCATCAAAAATAGGTTGAGAGACTGCAGAGATGGCTGCATGGTTAAGAGCACAGCATCAAAAATAGGTCGAAAGACTGCAGAAATGGCTGCATGGTTAAGAGCACAGCATCAAAAATAGGTCGAGAGACTGCAGAGATGGCTGCATGGTTAAAGGCACAGCATCAAAAATAGGTCGAGAGACTGCAGAGATGGCTGCATGGTTAAGAGCACAGCTCTCAAAGATGACCCAGGTCCAGTCTCCCAGAACCTATGTCAGGCAACTCAAAACCACCTATAACTGCATTTACAGGGGGATCTGACAGACACATTCTTCTGACATCCAGGGACACCCACACATGTGTCATACACATACACATACATAATTAAAAGTTAGATCAATCATGAGGCTATTAAGGCAACAACTGAGACATTAAGGCACTGAATTGGAGCAAAACCCATGGAATGGAAGTAGAAGGCTTTTAAGCATAAAATATTTCAAAGGGAAAACACAAACAATCTGGCATCAAATTGAAAAGGCAAAAAGGAGAGGCAAGAATATTGATTGGATTTTATTTTTTACACATTATCCACCTTTATAACTTCCTTGGCCACCTTTTAGGGGTTCGTATGCTGTAATCTCCCTGAAGTATGGGTTACTTCTATAACAAATTGATATTTGTATTTTTTAAAAAACTATTTTTATTTATTTTTTTGGAGACAGAGTCTCCCTGTAACCCCAGGTGTCCTGGAACTCACTATGTAGAGCAGACTGGCCTTGAACTCACAGAGATCCACCACCTCTGTTTCCCAAGTGCTTGGATTAAAGGCATGCGCCACCATAACTGGTAGTCTTTTTTGATGTTGGTGGTTTGGTCTGCTTTTGAAAGTTTTAAAATTACATTTGTGTGTGTGTGTGTGTGTGTGTGTGTGTGTGTGTGTGTGTGCATGCAGAGGGCAGAGGACAACTTGTAGAAGTCAGTTCTCTCCTTCCACCATGTGGGTCCCTGGAATGGAACTCCAGCCTTCAGGCTTGGCACCAAGCACCTTTAACCACTGAGCTCTCTCACAAGCCTTGACACTTGGATTTTATTTTAAAAGTTTGAATTTTTTTTTCTGTATGTATGGCACATTTATCTTCAAAGAAGCAGAGAAGACTATTTTTCTTAGTATCCTACATAGGCTTATTAAGTAAAAGAAATCACTGTTCGGCTCTAAAATATTTACAATTTGCATGCAAAAAAAGCATCAAATATGCTTTCTGTATCTGTGGGAAAACCACCAACTGTCTTGTTATTTTAAGATAAAGACAAATTTAGGCAGTGTTTTCAGGACAATCCAGCACAGGTTGCCTTTTTCCCCCCTCCAACTTGATTAACTGTGCAAATAAAAGGATATATACATCTATTCCAGGAAGGCCATATGCTGTGTCTGCAGAACCACACAAAGAGATGATTCCTGGCCTAGTCCATCAACTAGCACAATGGGACACACTTGTTCCTGCACTGCAGCTCACAAAAAGTTTCCTATATTTCAGATACTTCATTTTCAACCCTGGTCCTTCTTATACAAGCATTAAAAATTCCGTTACTGACTCTCACATTCTTCCAATCATTCAGGATTACAGTCACATGGTGATCCTTCTGCACCATGGAACAAGTCTAGCCTTAACTAAGTTTCATGCCAAATATCATAACTAAGTTTCATGCCAAATATCATCCTAAACAGTCTTAGATTTGTGCTTATATATTTATAAAATGACTTTGTAATTTTTAGAAAGATCTATCTCAGAATTGTCAACCCATGAATAATAGTATTGTCCAATTTCATCAGATCATGAGAACATATGGTTCTCTTTTCAGGTAAAACATACATATTTAATTTCTTGCTGCAGACCTTGAGTTATGCTCATAATAAAATATAAAATAACAGTATCTTGTTTTTCAAACATTATTATTTTTCCTGTTCACTTTATATTGTACTCTGGAAAACACGTAGCACCTGGATGGCTCCCACAACTAGTAAAGCCAATGTGGCCAGTGGTAAAAAGGGACACTGATGACCCAGAGTTCACACACAAAAAAGAAGCCTCTTCAGGTACACAAAGCTGGAGAATGTGACAGGGAAAGGCGAGTGACTCAGGATATTATAATGAGGCTAATTCTTCCTTGACTCTAACCATTTCCTTGGCTTTATATCTGAAAATTCATCATGTACAGACAGTCTCTCTCCCACTAATTCTTTTAATAGCTGGCATTATTTTAGCCTAAGGTAGAAAACATAAATGGGAAAGGAAATCCTAAAAATGACTAAGTGATACAATGCATTAAGACATTCCTACTCAAAGATGCAGAGCTCTATCTATGTCTATCTTACAGCAAAGTTGGAGTTCATTAAGAAAAGCTCTTATAGGTTTGAGAGAAGTACTTAAGAAAAGGGCATCTGTATACACCCAAAATGTGGGCATGTGTGGCAGGCCAGTACAGGGAACAGTTTAGCAAGCTGGGACTTGGCATGGCTTGAGTTACGTACAACCTCCTCCTTTACTAATGCATTTAGCAATCTATCTCCTTCGCCTGCATGAATCTACACACATGCTTCTCCAAAGAGTGCATCTAGCAATCTTGGAGCATTACCTGGACCCAGGATAGGTGGGCAAATCTAGCCTGAACTGATTTAGAGCACATATGCAGTGATAAAAACTTGCTTCCTCAAGCCAAATTTTAGAAAGAATCACGGGTTTGCCATTTTATGCCTATGCGCAATTCGGTGTCCATATGATTAAAATAAAACATATTATGGGAAGGGGCATAAGCAGTATGAAAATTTACTATATGACCTGATTTATCAATCCAAATAATAGTGAGCTGCCTATACTATGCTCATTAGCAAAACGTCCTTCTTCTCTTTGAATTCTATAAAAGGAAGCCCAAAGCATCATCTGTGGCCTGCTCTCAATCTTGTCAGTATACTACTCCCTGTTCTCTGAACAAAGATATCTTGTCTCCTTTGCAAATATGTGTGAGTCCTTATTTTCAATTCCAGGATAAGAACCTGGGAACACAAACTCTGGGTTCTGACCATAGGTAACATGTGAGCTTCTTAACAGAAAGGTTCATTTAAATGCGATAATGATAGCTATAAACATGATTTTGGTGGGTTTTGAAGTTGCATTGTTCAAAAGTTTAAAAGATAAGTAACCTGTATTTTATCTCCTTATCTCAAAGTCTATTTCTTGTGGTTTGCATAGATGTGTCCTAAAGGCCCTTGCATTTCCACAGTGATGCTAATGGAAAGTGGTGGAATATTTGAGAGATGGGGCAGTATGGAAGGTTCTTAGCACATCAGAGGTGTGCCCTGGAAGTAGACTGTGAGCCCTGGGCCCCCTCCTCTATCAGTCTCACCTCTATAATAATGAGGTGAGCGGCTTTGTTTGATTCCATGTTCCTATCATAATAAGACACCACGGGGCCAAAACATATTGGGAGAGACAATGGAGCACAGATTAGAACTTCCAAAACTCTGAGCCAAGGTAAACCTTTCCCTTTTATAAGTTCATGCATTTTGTTACAGGGTTAGAAAGCTCACACCCCTGCCTGTCCGTAAGTAGCCAAGGCGTAGCTCAAAGAGAAACCATTGACCCCCTCCCCTTTATGGCAAAACAGTGACAGTGGGCTATAAAACACAGGTCCTCAGTAGTTCCATTTGAAACCTCAGAGGCCTTATGACTTCAGACTTTAAATGTACCACAAGAGAATATGTGCTTTCTGTATGACTGAGATTTTATTATTTGTTTGTTTTAGTGATGGTTATTTATTTTTATTGAATCTTTATGATTTTCATACACTGTAGTTTGCTGGTTATTTAGCTCCTCTTCCCTATCTGCACTGCCTCCCACTGCCCACACCCAATTAAATAAATATATATGTGTGTGTGTGTATATATATATATATATATGTCTATAGAATCTGATTTGTGCCCCCAAATGTCCTTCAGTGGCTTTCATCTTTCATCCACTAGCCCCACCCCCACCAAGAGTCCTATACCTGTAAGACACTGCCTTTCCCCCTTCCCAGTACCCTTCAATTGCCGAAAGTTCCTTAGGTTGGGTTGGGATTTCTTAACTACTTCCTCAAGTCTATGCTGAGATTTTTGTCTGGTTTGAGGTTGCATAGGACTTGTGTATATGAGCAAATGACCAACTGTCTGATATACTTTGTTTCCTTGTGATCTCTCCCCCATGCCCTGGCTCTTAGAAGTTTCCCCCTCCTCTTCCACAGTAGACAGAGGTTTGAAATAGGTGTCCTATGAAGGGATAAGCACTCTGTGGCCTCTTGTTCTCTCTCCCTGCACTTTGGCCAGTTGTGGGTTTCTGTGTTAATCATCATTTGCTGCATAAGGAAATTTATCTGGTGAGAGACGCAGTCATCCTATGTGTAGAGTTTTTTGTTTGTTTATTTGTCTTTGTCTTGTTTAGAGACAGCTGTCCTGGAACTCACTTTGCAGACCAGGCTGGCCTTGCACTCACAGAGATCCACCTGCCTCTGCCTCCAGAGTGCTGGGATTAAAGGCATGAGCCACCACACCTGGCTCATGACTAGGTTTTTAAAACTGAATGTAATTTCAAACCAGAAGATGCCTCATTTGGACAGGACCAGAAAACATAGATGAAGNCTTTTGATCACATTCAAAACCCCCCTCCCATCACCTCTTAGGTCCACCCCACCTCCCTGCCCGCCCTCACTTCATGTCCCCTATTATTCTTTCTTTATGTCTATAGAATCTGATTTGTGCCCCCAAATGTCCTTCAGTGGCTTTCATCTTTCATCCACTAGCCCCACCCCCACCAAGAGTCCCATACCTGTAAGACACTGCCTTTCCCCCTTCCCAGTACTCTTCAATTGCCGAAAGTTCCTTAGGTTGGGTTGGGATTTCTTACCTACTTCCTCAAGTCTATGCTGAGATTTTGTCTGGTTTGAGGTTGCATAGGACTTGTGTATATGAGCAAATGACCAGCTGTCTGATATACTCTGTTTCCTTGTGATCATCTCCCCCATGCCCTGGCTCTTAGAAATTCCCCCCTCCTCTTCCACATTAGACAGAGGTTTGAAATAGGTGTTCTATGAAGGGATAAGCACTCTGTGGCCTCTTGTTCTTTCTCTCTCTGCACTTTGGCCAGTTGTGGGTTTCTGTGTTAATCATCATTTGCTGCATAAGGAAATTTATCTGGTGAGAGATGCATCATCCTATGTGTAGAGTTTTTGTTTGTTTGTTTGTTTGTCTTTGTCTTGTTTAGAGACAGGGTCTCCCTGTAGCCCCAGCTGTCCTGGAACTCACTATGTAGACCAGGCTGGCCTTGAACTCACAGAGATCCACCTGCCTCTGCCTCCAGAGTGCTGGGATTAAAGGCATGGGCCACCACACCTGGCTCATGACTAGGTTTTTAAAACTGAATGTAATTTCAAACCAGAAGATGCCTCATTTGGACAGGACCAGAAAACATAGATGAAGATGGAATATCTTAGCTGCTGGTGAGAGAGCCTTTTTGATCTTGGAAATTTTTAAAAGAACTTCAGCTTTCAAAATGAGAATAAATAGCCATGCAAAGAGGGACAGGAGAAAATTCTTTGGGTACCTTGCATTTTCTTCCCTTGAAAATAAATTACTGATTAGCCCAACATTTTATATAAAAACAACTCAAGATCGAAAGACAACCCCAAAGAAAGCCCTCTCACATTATCTTAGAATAGCTTATCTTCATGAAAATCAGCATAAGAACTAGAGAATCTGAAGTAAGGTAAAATGAACTTTGGCTGAATCTGCCAATAAAATATCTGCAGAGGAGGCACAAGGCCTGACCAAATAAGTATGTGTCTTTATCCAGCACAGGGAAAATACATATAATTGTTATGTCAGTTTAAACACAGTCACAGATTAATAATGCTCACTAGTTATTGAAACTGCCAAAAATGAGATATTAGATTTTCACAAATTCTTTTCACACAGGCACAGGAGGGCAGACCTGACAAAAGATGAAACCAATTCATCTACAAATGTGTCTGCTAATTAAACAAGGCATGGGTCACTTTACTAATAAGTGGAAGCCAGTGATGATGAATATGTAATCAACTGGGCTCTGGAAGCGAATTACTGATCATGGAGGGGGGTGGGGGTGGTAACCGGGCCATGTAATGCATGCATTTTTCATACAAAGATCTTATTTGCCTAAGCAAAGCATATAATTATCCAAAATAGCAAGGATTTCTTATGCACTATAATATTATTTGAATTAGCCTGCATTATATAAAATCATGTGTTAATTTTCAGAAATTTTCATTTAACATCCCCACCACAAGTCACATTATAAAATGAATAAAAGTTCTCAAGAGACTACTCAGTCAGATTCAGAACGTGTGCAAGCTGGAGTATCTGAGTTCAATCACCAGCACCCCCACAAAAAGCCAGACATGGCAGCAGGCTTCCATGTCTGCAATTGCAGTGCTGGGGATATGGATACAGGTGGACTCCCGGGGTTCACTGTCCAGCCAGTCTAGCCTAACTGATGAGCTCTTGGTTCAGAAAAGTAAGGTGAAGAGTAGCAGAAGACAAGAGATGGCAAATTCTGGCCTACACACATGCATGACATGTATATATACACCACATGTAAATAAAAATAAATAAATGATAAAGCAATAAAAACATTATGTTGCTATAATTCAACATTTGGTCTCAATGACTATACTGCATACTGTTAGCAGCACATTTTTTTCCAGTCAGTCCTGCTAAAAATCTTATTTCTTATCCTGAGGCTTTGTCCATTTATTTCATTTTCTTTGCATGAAATATGCTGTACAGTTATTCTTAGCTCCAAGGAAGTGCAAACCAATTCTGAGCATCTTAAAATTTACAACAGGTCAATTTCTCTTCAAATGAGACAATCTCTTAAAAGCTCAAGGCTATGAAATGTGTCAATGAAAAACTCCAGCAAATATAGCTCAGTCACTGTGCTGACCAGCTTTGGATTCTACAACAGTATTGCCTATACTTCATTTCTTATGTTTAATGTAATGAATAATATTTCACAAAAGTACAGATGGCTCATATTTTCTAGTACTGGATAATTTCCACTCCAAAATTCTCCTCCTTTTATTTCCTCTAGAATGCTTCAGGTATAAACAAGACTTTATTTGGGGTCTGGAAATGAGCTCCCCAGGGCATTTCACTGTGACAGAATAGTTGGAGAAATAAGCGAAATAAATTAATGAGGTTTCTGAAGCCTAACTAGCTGGCCGCAAACTGTCTATCAACCTGCTACACAACATTCAGGTCTTCATCCTGGATCCCGTGGGGATAATTCTGCAGGTGAGCAGGAGACTGGAGACCAAAACTAGAGGAGACTCTTGGAAGGCATGTTGTAGCAGGGAGACCCTGGAGTGAGGTGGCTCAGCCGTGTTTTATTAGATGAAGAGTGACACAAAGAAGCTAAGGTGGAGACATCTAGAAATCCACAGTTTAAAAGTTTAGAAGTGAGAAGATGTAACCCTGAATCTGGAAATATGGGGATCCTAATCTTTAAAGATGGTGTGCTGGGTAGCTTTAGTGTCAACTTGACACACCTGGGTTGAGGGAGCCTCAGTTGGAGAATTGCCTCCATTGGACTGGCCTCTGGCCATGTCTGTGGGGCATCTTCTTGATGCATACACACGCATGGCATATACTCACATAGACACATGCCTACACACACATAGCATGTACTCACATAGACACATGCATGCACATGTGGCATGTACTCACATAGACACATGCATACACACACGTGGCATGTGCTCACATAGACACATGCATACACACATGTGGCATGTACTCACATAGACACATGCATACACACATGTGTGGCATGGACTCACACAGGCACATGCATACACACATGTGTCATGTATTCACATAGACACATGCATACACACATAGTATGTACTCACATAGACACATGCATACACATGTGGCATGTACTCACATAGACACATGCATACACACATGTGGAATGTGCTCACATAGACACATGCATACACACATGTGGCATGTATTCACATAGACACATGCATACACACATGTGTAGCACGGACTCACACAGACACATGCATACACACGTGTCATGTACTTACATAGACACATGCATACACACATGTGTGGCATGGACTCACATAGACACATGCATACACACATGTGGCATGTACTCACACAGACACATGCATACACACATGTGTGGCATGGACTCACACAGACACATGCATACACACGTGTCATGTACTTACATAGACACATGCATACACACATGGCATGTACTCACATAGATACATGCATACACACACGTGGCATGTACTCACATACACACATGCATACACACATGTGTGGCATGGACTCACACAGACACATGCATACACACATGTGTGGCATGGACTCACATAGACACATGCATACACACATGTGTCATGTACTCACACAGACACATGCATATACACATGGCATGTATTCACATAGACACATGCATACACACACGTGTGGCATGTACTCACGTAGACACATGCATACACACATATGGCATGCATTCACATAGACACATGCATACATACACATGTGGCTGTGGCATGTACTCGCACAG
Source organism: Rhizomys pruinosus (assembly GCA_009823505.1). Classification (NCBI taxonomy): domain Eukaryota; kingdom Metazoa; phylum Chordata; class Mammalia; order Rodentia; family Spalacidae; genus Rhizomys; species Rhizomys pruinosus. The sequence goes on from VZQC01010403.1 coordinate 987,400, forward strand.
ACACATGCATACACACATGTAGCATGTACTCACATAGACACATGCATACACACACGGCATGGACTCACATGGACACATGCATACACACATGTTGCATGTACTCACATAGACACATTCATACACACATGTTGCATGTACTCACATAGACACATGCATACACACATGTGTAATGTACTCACACAGACAAATGCATACACACATGTGGCATGTACTCACATAGACACATACATACATGTGTGGCATGTACTCACATAGACACATGCATACACACATGTGGCATATACTCACATAGACACAGGAAATGAATCCTACGAGCTCTGGGGACCCTGTTCATATGAACCTACAGCATTGGTATCAGCATGCATAAGACCCATCCAAGCTCAATCAGACAAAAACACATTATGGAACTGCAGAAATGGGTAACAGAACCCAATCTTAGCTGAAGAAATGTTAGCAGCTGATTTCAGTTGGGTGAAGAAGAACTGGCCTTCTATAAGAGAGGAACTCTGGGTAGGCTGAATGGAGCTCGGAGAATGAACTGGCATTGATGAATGGCTGAGAGAGTAATTTGGCAAAATAGATCCTAACAAAAATGACATAACGCATGAATGGGGGCAGGCAGTGTGGGAGCATGCCAATGGAGAAGTGGGTATAAAGGTGATCAAAACTCACTGAAAAAAATTCATTAAAATTTTTGAAAAAAAAACACTAATTGTGGTGGCATCTGCCATAATCCCAACATGGGGAAAACAGTTGAACAGACATTTGAGGCTAGCATGGGCCATATAGGTAGTTCTCGTTTCAAAAATGCCAAAATGAAAATAAATAGACTAGAATTGAAGAGTGAAAGTACTGGTAATTTTTGTTTTAAAAGAATGCACATTATTGAAGACTAACATTCAGGAAAATGAAAAGAATGCACATTAAGTTCAGGTGAGGTGGCACAGTGGGTTAAGTTGCTCCACAAGCCACACAGTGACCCGAGCTAATCCCAGAACCCACTTAAAGGTGGAAGGAGAGAACTCTACAAATTTGGCCTCTGACCTAGACACACACACACACACACACACACACACACAGAGTGATGTGTGGATATTCATGCACCTACACATCGTTATACACAAATACACAATAATCATGATTAAGTGTGAAATGTGCACTTTTACCACTAGCACATGAAGTTCTAACAAAACCTTCAAATAATTACATTTGAATCTGTCCAGAACTCACAGTGATTCATTTTCACAAGTGGAAAGCACATCAGTTGTTTTTCTCATCACTGCAACTAAATAGCTGCAACTTACAGAGGAAGGAGGCATTTCGGTTCAGTTTCACGGCATAGAGGACACCAAGGTGGAACAGCTCTGTCCATGGTAAACACCCCCCATTCACACACATACACATATACACACATACACACATACACCCTACAAATGCAAAAGTTTCCACCTCTAAAAACAGTTCCACCACCTGGGGAGTAAGTGATCAAAGACGCAAGCCTGCAGGGGACATTTGACATTCAAACCTAACTGAAAGCAGCTTTCAATCTTGCTTTCTAACTTGGAATATCTTTGAAGGAAGAATTCAGTCTTCCCCAGGAAAAGAGAATAAGTAACTTGGGTTTGTAAATATGTTAACTAAGTATGTGTTCCATGGGCTGTCCATTTAACAGGGGAAGTTTTTATTAGTTTCCAAGAGGCATGAATGGAGATAATTTAAAGATGTAGATTTTGGTGCCTTCAAATTAGTCAGAGAGAATTCATTCAGTAGTCACCGTCCTGATGCCCTAGGCTGTGTTTTAGTAACAACTACAGATGCTGTCATGGCACATCCTAACACACGGGGACAGAATGCCAGGCTGTGTAACTAAAAGGTTACTAATTTTCTGCCTATTGAATTTAACCTTGCAATCTTTACAGACAACTGGGGAAAGGCTTTCCTGTCTGTGACGTGAATTCATTTACTTGCTGCTTTAATTATTTATGATCAGAACACTTGTTTAGTCACTCTTCCAAAGACCATTGTAAATCTAATAATGTCTAATTAAAACCCTAGAGATAATCTGTAGCCCTCAATATATCATTTCTAATTTTAAATTCCTCTGTTGAATACTGCAGGCTAAGCTATGATAATAGAGGGGAAATATCAAAAGCCAGCCAAAAGGTGGCAACAATGAATTGTCATCAACTCAGTTGATAGCTAACTCAAGTAATAAGAGTAATAAAATAGGCCTATTTTTCTTTCATTCACATGAAAATAAACTTTATTAAGATTTATATCATGCTTTTGCATTTTATAAGCTGAACGAACTTGAACTAAGAATAAAAACATTCCTTGTTATGGAGAATACTCACAGTCCTGCCCTTTAACACAGAATTTGATTTGAAATCGCAAAGGGTTTTGGCTGGAGATGGCCTTGCTCTCCCTCAACCCCTGTACCCAGTGGCCAACTCTACCTCAGTGATAATGGTTATGCTAACTCGAGCTCTGTAGGAGTGCTGCCTATGGTATAGAGTCAGAACCCAAATCTTAGCAAGGAATGAAATAACAGAATGGAGCACATTTTACCAAATGGGTTTCCTCGTGTATTATTTGCAGATTTCTAAATTATGCTTTTTTGTATGCACTTTGTAAGTGCATATGTGAAAATTAGCATAAATGTATTTGAGCAAAATGAGAAGTTATTTTGATAAGTATGTTTTCTGTAATAAAGACCATGCCTCTGTTTTTAGGATATATTTTTATGTGTGTTTCTATCATGTATGTACAGGTACCAGTGGAGGCCAGAAGAGAGGATCAGACACCCTGGAGCTGGAGCTTCAGACAGTTCTGAGCCATCTGGTATCAGTGCTGGAAACTGAATTCAGGTCCTCTGAAAGAACAGTGAAGGCTCCTAACCACTGAACCATCTCCCTGGCCCCAAAGCCATGATATCTTAATTGGACTCAACATGCAATGCAGTAAATATGCTAGAATACTGAAAACAACAAGGAAAGTTGTAGAGGGTAAAAGAAGAGAAAGGCACAAATAATGACAAAGAAGTGCATTTTTTCAACTTTTTCATAAAATTCTACAAAATGTTTTATTGGTAAAACGAATTCAAATTCCTAAGGATTTGCTCAAAGAATTTTTATCTTAGTTTTTGCTTGAAAAATACCAGGATGGTACATCGTAAAAATTACTATTTTAAAGTTTATTTTTTATATAATAGGTTAAACTTTTACTATTATAACAATATACTGAGGTGATTAAAAAGAGAAGGTTTATGTTAGCTCACAGTTTTGGAGGATTCAGTCTTGTTTGACTAATAGGGTCAAAGTAAGATCATAGTAAGATAGCAAACCATGTTGGGACCATAATGTAAAGAAAGTCCTCATATTACAGTGTCCAGAAATGATGGAGGAAGGGCTGTGTTCCCTTTGAGGTTCCGTGCCTATCATCTAACTTCTTCCTGCTGGGCCCTTGGCTTAAAGATCCCCTCACTACCCAATATTGAAATAAGTTATTGATAACCCTTTAACACAGGGGTCTTTAGAGAACGGCTATACAAAGCACAGCACCCAGCAAGTTAACATTTGATTTCCTACACTTCAGTCTAAACATTATAAGCAAAGGCACTCCTTGTGAGATCTGTTTACAAATATAACCACAATAGTCACTGTGGGGCATGAATAAAACATCATATACTTATTCCTCCTCAGTGGATGCTAAAAGGAGTCAAATAAGCTGCAATAAGAAACCAAGAATTGTACTTAGCACATAATAAAAATCTTTTTAATGCTTCATTATTCTTCCAATTTTCTTGTCCAAATAGAACTAATTAAATTATCCAGGGACAATGTATACAAGTAATGAATACTTGAAGTAGAAAAAAAAGCAACCTCGAGATAAGCAGGACATAGCAGATTCCAAAGCCTGCAGTGAATCCTTAGGATTGAAATGATTCAAAAGCTCAAATGCTGTCATGGTCAGGAGAGAAGCTGTTCCAAGGGAGGCCCGGCAGACCTGGATGGAGCTGTGATGTCTTCATGCAAATTCATCCTCAGACTTTCAAATGTGAATCAATGTCTTATTTGGAACTTTATTTCCTTCTACAAAGTATCAGTCAACTATGATTATTTTATCAAATGAAAATCTGACAAGATTTGCCAAGGATCAACATTAAACAGAAGTACACTCACCATCTCTTCGATTCAGTCTCGCAAAGCCTGGGCCATGGCTGCTGGACAGCTGGGAGGAGCTGCTGAAGGAGGACGGGGGCAAAGCAGAGGCCAGTGGAGCATCGCAGTCATCTGCCAAGGAAAAGCACGGGGAAAAGTCAACACAGGGCTGCAGACTGGAGAAGACCAAAGCTTCAGAAGCCCAGTATGGAAGCTGGGGAGAGGTTCAGCTGGTAAAGTGCTGTCTGTGCAAGCACAGGGAGTTCAGATCCCAGCACCTCACAAACGCTGGGTGTGGCAGAGCCTGACTGTAAATCCCTGACTGTAAAAGTGGAAACGATTGATGTAATCTTGATGAACCAGTGAGTTCCAGATTCACTGAGACTGTCTCAAAAAGTAAGGTGACACAGGTGCCAGCACCTACTCACAGACATCTGAATACATGCAATCACATCACACACACACACACACACACACACACACACACACACACACACACACATACACAGAGAGAGAGAGAGAGAGAGAATTTTCATGTAAGATTGTCATCATTCTTTCACTTTAAAAAAGTTTTAATGCCTGTGTTACATTATAATTTAGAGTAAAATTATCGAGGAATTTTTTTAATTTATTTTTATTTTTTTGAGGAAATTTTTTTAAAGTTCAGTTCTATTAACTTTGACTAGTGCATACAGCTATGTAACCTCTACCCTAATGGAGATAGAAAGCAGATCTGTTAGACTTAAAGTTTTCTCATGCCCTACGTTTTCATTATTCTACAAAGTATCTGGGTATATCACTAACACAAGACCATTTTAAATTAAACTTGACTGTGGTTCTTCAGGTACACAGACAGTGCCCCTGCACTGAAACAAGACAGTCTATGTTAAAATCAGATTTCCCCATGGGAGGCCAAGACTCACCTAGGGCAGCATCTGTGGAAGAGACCTGGAAAGCCCTACTCTGCAGACCTCTGCAGAGGCAGTCTCTGGCAACTGTAGCCTCTACTGTTCGCAGGCTCTTACTTTGCTCTGTAATCTCTATCTTCCTAGGGTCCTCCTACCCTTTCATCCACGCCCCCCACTCCCCACATGCCACTCTCATTGTGGAGCAAACTTCAATTGCTTGTGTTGTGCTTTTAAAATTGCTTATTTAGGCAACGGGTATCTGAGACAAATTACCGGCCTTTCTATCTACCTATGAGGGTCCCCAGGACCTCCTACTTCTGGTGTCCTCCTGCTTCAAACTTTGTTCTAGTTTGCCTTCTTTCTGCAGCTGTGACAAAACACTCTAACCAAAACCAACTTTGGGAGGGAAGAGTTTATTTGAGTTACATCTCCCAGGTCACAGTTCATCACTTAGGGAACCCAAGGCAGGATCTCAGGGCAGGAACCTGGAGGCAGGAGCTGAAGCACAGGCCATGGAAGAATGCTTCTTACTGGCTTGCTTCCCTGGCCCATGCTCAGTGTGCTTTCTTATACAATACAGAACCACCTGCCCAGAGGTTGCACCACCCAGCAGAATGTGGCAGGGATGTCCCTGCATAAGGAAGGCCCTGATAGGTCATTGCATGAAGCCATGAATGTGAAGTCTGGTTGGCAGCGGAGACCTCAAGAAGACATTCGAGATGCCAGACCTGTGAGATATTTGCCAAGGAGAGCTGCTTACAGGGAGTGGTACCAGCCTAAGAAAGAGATGTATGTTGCAAGCAAAGTTGGAAGAGCTGAGCCAGCTAAGCCCTTTGGAAGTCAAGTCCCAGAAGTTGCACATGGACCTACTGGACTTGGTGTTTGCCCTGCTGGTTTTTGGTCTGGTTTTTGTCCAGTATTTCCTCACTGTGCCTCTATTCCTCCCATTTGTAATGGAAATGTGTATTCAGTTCCACTGTATGTTGGGAGTATGTAATTTGCCATTTGATTTTACAGGAGCTTACAGTAAAGAGATTGGCCTGTGTCTCAGAAGAGATTTTGGATGATAGACTTTTGAATAGAATTGAGATTGGTAAAGACTATGGGGACTTTTAAGGTTGGACTAAATGCATTTTGCATTTTATATGGTCATGAGCCTATGGGGGCCAGGGAGTGGAATGTGGTAGTTTGAATGAGTGTCCCCCATAGGCTTTAAGTATTCAGACATTTTGTCTCCAGTTGGTGGCACTGTTCTTGGAGGTCTTAGAAGGTGTGGCCATACTGGAGGAAGTACATTACTGGGAGAAAGCCAATGAACAGCATTCCTCCATGGCCTGTGCTTCAGCTCCTGCCTCCAGGTTCCTGCCCTGAGTTCCTGCCTTGGGCTCCCTAAGTGATGAACTGTGACCCAGGAGATGTAAGCTGAATAAACCCTTTCCTCCCCAAGTTGGTGTCGGTCAGAGTGTTTTGTCACAGCAATGGAAGACAAACTAGAACAGAAATTGGTACCAGAAGTGGGGTGTTGGCTGTGAAGAACCTGACCATGTGGATGTTTGGAGAAATGTGGAAGACTTTGGATCTTTGGGCTAGAAAAGCTGTTGACTACTGTAAGAATTGAACAGACAGTTCTTAGCTGCCATGTGGGTGCTGGGGATCAAACCCGGGTCCTCTGCAAGAGCAGTCGGTGCTCTTAACTGCTAGGCTATCTCTCCAGCCCTGATTTTATGTTTATTAAGTAAAGTTGCATTCCCTTTTTTTTTAAGGTTTTTTATTTTTTTATTTTTGGTCTTTTTGAGACAGATCTCCCTGTAGCCCCAGCTGGCCTAGAACTCACTCAGTAGACCAGGCTGGGCTTGAACTCACAAAGATCCACCTGCCTCTGCCTCCCAAGTGCTAGGATTAAAGGCGTGCGCCACCACGCATGGCTAAAGTTGCATTCCCTTTAAAAGTCTCATGTATTGGACTTGAATTGGGTGGCTCCCTTGGATTCATATCCAAAATTACAGGAACTAGGCAAGAAAGGAAGAATTGGAGATTATATAATAGCATACATAATACTTTATATAATACTACATATATGTTGTTATGTGTGATATATAATCATATGTATAATCATACATATGGAGAGAAGGAAAGTCAAAGAGGACCAGAACGAGTGGCTGAGGATCCATCAGTGTCTGAGGTATGCAGTTAATTCTGTAGGAATCCACCTGTCACCTGTATTCAGAGCTCTCTGGTTACAACTCAGAGATGGAGCTAGAGCAAGATGTCCTTGGACCCCAGCCTCTTCTGGATTGTTCATTTGATCTTGGTGATTAGTCCTTCCTGAAGGCGTCCTTACCCCACTCTGTGGTCTGGGTTCATTCCTCTGCCCCTACTGGAATCTCTCTGGGTTAGCCATCTCTGCTTAATAGGCATACCCACCTGCTTACTGATTTGGACAATGCTGTCTATGAAATGTTTGGGGTACAAACATTTTTCAGTATTCCATGGTGTGGAATGACAGATATACTAACCTTACAGTTCATTTTGTCATGTGAAAATAAAAAATGATTTTAAAATGTACTTGAGGAATTTCCCTTGCCTTCCTAAATCAGGCATACTATGCTTTCAAAGCAGCACTTCATTTGAATATATTAGTTCTGTCACTTATTTAATAGAAGTTTGTTGAGCACCTTCCACACACAGAGCATTGTAAAGGATAAACACACATAACTCTAGGTTCAAGAGATTAGAAGAAGGTGTGTAGACATGTTTTATGTGAGATAAATAAGAACAAAAGAATAGATAACCCTTATCTACTTGAGATGGAAGCATCTTTTTTTTTGAGATAGGGTCTCCCTATAGCCCCAGCTGACCTGGAACTCACTATGTAGACCAGGCTGGCCTTGAATCACAAAGATTTGCCTGCCTCCGCCCACTAAGTGCTAGGATTAAAGGCATGCACCCCCATGTCTGGCTTTAAGACTAAGGTTCTTAGCCATCATGTGGGTGCTAGGAATGGAACCCAGGTCCTCTGCAAGAGCAGCTGGCACTCTGAACCACTGAGCCATCTCTCTAACCCCTGGAAGCATCTTAACTGCTTAGGAACAAAAGTGACATCTGAGAGGACATACCTCAGGCACTGTTATCAGGGATAAAACCAGAATTCTGAGCCAAACAACTACCACTGAAGAGCTGCCAGAAAACACAGGTTAGGATGTATATAATGGTACCTCCGCAAAGGATATGACCTAAGAGTTTTCAAACAGTAATGCACTGCTTTAAGATCTCATGCTAAGTGAGTGAGAAAGGAAGGAAGGAAGGAAGGAAGGAAGGAAGGAAGGAAGGAAGGAAGGAAGGAAGGAAGGAAGGAAGGAAGGAAGGAAGGAATAGATACTCCAAATCAAGTGTAAATTTTGCCCACATCTGCTGAGGGAACAGAACAAGCTGACAGCAGAGGGGACTCCTGACCCTCAGGGAAGTCTTTACATTTAAGTGAGGACACATTCTGGCATCTTTCTACAGAGCTCTGAATTAAAAGTTACACTATCAAGTAATCATGGTGAGGCACACCTCTAATCTCAGTGCTTGGGAGGCTGAGGAAAGAAGTCATAAGTTTGAGGCCATCCTAGGCTACATGCTATGGCCCTGTTTCCAAAAACATGCAAAGTTGCTTGAAGGTTAAACAACATTCTATTTCTGATTAAATGTGGAGCTGGAGATATGGCTAAAAAATGTCTTGATGAGATGAATCATACATACCATTTGTGTTTGGCTGATAATGACCCCTAAAGTTATGCCCACATTCCAATCTGTGGAACCTGTGAATGGTACTTTATAGGGTAAATCTTTTCTATAATTCAAGACATCAAGTCAGTATGAAAGACAGGCATAAAGAAATATTTTTTTTCAAAACCTTACTCTGAGTGTGTGTGTGTGTGTGTGTGTGTGTGTGTGTGTGTGTGTGTGTGTGTGTAGCTGAAGGTTATATAACAAAAACCACAGTGCTGGTCAGAAACTTCTCCTCAAGCTGTTGGTCAGGGTAGTCCAAGATACTCCAAAAATAACACAGGTTATTGCCCCAGCCCTTGATTGCTTCTCAGAACTTGAAGATAAAACCCTATTTTTGAAGACAGGACATGCTTCAGACACAGGTCTTGAAGCAATGGAGCTGGAACTGACCTGGGAGCCACCTCCCTGAAGGCTATCTCTCATAGTAACAGAAGGTACTATGCGAGCTGCCAAGTCAGAAACTAATCAATGGTCCTACTTTTGTCACATCCCTAGACCAACATAATGTCTTACCAACATTATGTATCTTTATATTTACAGACAAGTGAACCTCTCATCATCCATCAAAGAAACTTCGTTTTGCAACAGATGGAGACTGTTAGAAAGTTGTACCTCTGGTCAACTACAGAGAATAACAGCCTATGAGGTGTTCAGCCCTAAGTGACACATTTACAATGCAACCCCTAGATCTAAGGCTCAGGCAACATCACTGAAGTGGGGGCAGAAAGAAAGTAAGAGCCCAAGGGAGAAGACACCTGCTGCTTAAAGCGTTCTAGGCATGATGGGGAAGCTGCACCAATGAAATCCCCACAGTCCAAGGAGATCAGCATAACAGAAAAACCAGTTGACATATCAAGGCAAATGGGGAAATCTCAAAGGGTTACACATCATGATGAAGAGCTGCAGGCCATCAATCAATTGATACTGAGAAAACTGAGGGAGACTCAATTTTCTGCAGGGAGTATCTCCCTGGAGGTTATTGAATTCCAAGTTGCCAGCTCTCAACACAGGCACACAGAAACACCACTGAATGGACTCCATGCATGCATATGCATCAATAATAATCAAGGAAGGGAATGGAAAATTGAGGAGTCAGGGAGGAAGACTGGGAAGGGTGGAAAGGATGTGAAGACTATACTCATGTATGATGGTCACAGAAAATTTTTTAAATTGCCATACATGGTGGCACATGCCTTTAGTCCCAGCACTCAAGAGGCACAGGCAGGCAGATCTTTGTGAGTTCAAAGCCAGCCTGGTCCACATACCAAGTTCCAGGCCACTCATGGCTACATGGAGACCCTGACTCAAAAAGACTCAAAAAAATTTTAATTAGCATAAAAAAATTGAATCATGAAGAGGGAAAGGGTGAGCCTGCACTTCATGTTCATCTGGTTATAATGCTATTTTGTTCTTCTCATACATCAAATTCCTTTTAACTTTTTAAAGTGCCTTAGCATTATTTCTGTAATATTTTTAAAAAAGCTTTTATTTAGAAGACACTAAAGCTTCTTGTAGAACTAAATTGACCTATGTGCAGTGCTATGTAAAGGAAACTCTTTAGGGAACGCGTACTTCATTTGCAGCGAACAGACACAGTGATGGTTAAAATTTGTTTTCACCCTTGTGGAGGCTCCTATGTCAAGTGGTCTTGCTCAACCATCTTCAGGCATTGGCTTCCCTAGGTCCCACTGTCTGGAATTTGATTGGGGCCCACCTTATCACCTGGTCCAAGATGGTACAAGATGCAGATTGGGACAAATGAATGCCAGGTCCTGCCAAGAGTGATTGGTTCAAGGGTGGTTAACAACCCCAACTGGGGAATGAGAACAGAAGCTGGGGCTTTGGTTTGAACTCTGTGCATGTGATCATTCATTCACTCAATATTTGGTGAAAATCTGGGTGGAAGACCCATATATCTTAAAGCTATAGACAGAAGGTCTCTGCTCTTAGGAAGCTGACCCCCACTGAACAGAATAAACAAATAAAAGCATAACATCTGTAAAATGAAAACTGCTAAAGACGAAAATAAAGGAAAGTAGTCAGATTTGTAAGCTAACAAGAGAACTGCCTGAAGCTAGTCTGTAGACAAATCCATTCCAGAAAGAAACCAATGTAAAGAAATCAAAGTGAAAGCAAGAAAGAGGCTGACTTTTGATGGCTGAGTTCTGTCACCTACATGTGGCTTTACATTAATCATGTGGTAACACTGGGTCCCTTTAGTGGCCAAGCCTGTTTGGGTTTTTCACCGCCTATATCCCGTATGTACACTGTCCTTAGCTCCTGATGCCCTCTCTCAGTACAAAGTCACTGAGGATTACAGTTTTTATATGAAAAGAAGCTTTTCCACAACTACCAATCACATCCTACCAGGTCTCCAGGTTAATTATGTAACCCATAATACTTTTAATATATTTCTATTAATTCTTGGCAACTTTCACATATGCCTAGAATGCATTTTTATCATATTCATTCCTCCTTCTTGACTTAACTCTTTCCAGATCTCCATTTACTCTCCACACATCTCAACTTCATGTCCTCTTTTTTTTTCTTTTATAATCCATCAAGTTCAATTTGTGCTTCCCATATACTACAGGGTGTGGGGCCATCTGCTGGAGTAGGGTCATCCTACCAGATGCCACACCCTTGAAGAAAATTGACTCTCCCTCCTCCACCAACAATTGACTGCCAACAGATCCTTGGCTAAGGGTGAAAACTCAAGAGCCCCTCCCTCCTCCATGCTGGCAGGTTGACCGATTTGATCTTGTGCAGGTCTTGTGCGGCCAGCACAGCTGCTGTGGGTTCATGCATGTAGTGGTCCTGTGGTGTCCGGAAGACACTGTCCACTCCAGTCCTCACTGACCTTTGCCTCTTATTATCTTCCATCTCCCCTCTTCTGTGATGGTCACTGAGCCTTGGTAACTAATTCCTCTAGCTGCTGTTTATTTGATACCAACAACAGGATCACCATAGTAGAAACTTTTTAAAAACACTGCAGTGTACAAACCCACAAATAAAACTTTCATTGCTTGTGTTCTGAAGATCAAATGTGATGTCCCAGCAGTCCCCTCATGTGATGTCCCAGCAGTCCCCCCCTTCTTCTACTTGGTTCCTGTTCCCCACTACACTACAGATGAATCACCATTTTCCTTTAATCAGAGTGATTTTATCACCATTTCCCAAACACAGTATTCCAAAGCCAAGGACACTGACCACCCAATGTCACTGCATCCTTGTGTTGGAACACTCTCCTCACCCTCTCTGCTGATTCTCAGAATTTCTTATTCCAGGGCTCAACTCCAGTTCCAGGTCTGCACTGAAGCCTTTAGGATAAAAACAGATGCTGGGGTTAAAAGGAATGTTGGGTTAAAATGAGATCAGGAACAGTAAAGGATAAACAAGAAGGCTTGCAGCAAGGTGTGAGATAGCCAAGGTGACCAGATAAGAGGAAGGACAGGGTTGGAGGAAAGCGAAAATCAGTCTCAGCAGACTCTGGTTCCTATAAAGGCCCTTAGTTGGGCCAAGTGGACATGGCAATAGCATGTGGCCATTGGCTCAGTGCACGATATGCCCTGAGAATTAACCAATCTCAATAGAAATTCTTCTAACTTCTGTCCAGTTTCTTCCATAAGTATTATAAAAAAGCCCCTCTAGTCAAGCAGCTCCATGGCAACCTTCTCTTGGGACCCCTTCTTGAAGGAGCTCTGCTTGATTTCTCTCTACATTAAAGCCTCCTTCTTTAAGCTTTCTGCCTGAAAGGAAGCTCCCCCCCCCCGCTTCTTTTTTTCTTTTTCGAGACAGGGTCTCCCTGTAGCTCCAGCTGTCCTGGAACTCACTCTGTAGACCAGGCTGGCCAGGAAGCTCCTTAAACACACCTGAGGTGAGAACGTCTCTCTCTGTTGTACTTCCAAGGACCCAGCTTTCTTCCATGTGCACATGCTGAAATTCGAAGGTATGTCTCACAGACAATGGGAATGCCTTGGGCGTAGAGGAAGGACCTCACTATGGGAAGCAGCTTATAGCAACAAGCAGAAGACAGGATGCAAACTGACCTCACTTCTGAAGTAAGCTTGACTGGTGGTTCTGGGATAAGGGAGAAAGACATGAAAACCTAATGAATGCTTGTTCCCTAGATGATGGTAGGCGATCCCTGCCCTATGTATGAGAACTTGAGATGCTAGAAAGCATGATGAAACATAACACTATTCTGTAAATTACTGGGGAAGATGGAAGGGAGAAGGAGACCATGGTTACATTTTTCTCTCTCCTTCCAAATGGTGTTTGATTTACTGAAGCAAAAATAGAACGAGGATACTCAATACCTATGGATATCAAGACATCCAGGAGACTTAAGGAAATATAAATACAAAGTTATGACCAAACCTACCAAATTTTGTAAGAGGGAATCTCCCTGTAAAACTCACTGGCCTGAAACTCATTATATATACCAGGCTAGCCTAGATCTCACAGAGACATGCCTGCCTCTGCTTTCTCAGTGTTGGGATAAAAGTTGTGTGCCATCATGTCCCGCCTCTAATCTACTGACTTTAACACATTAAGACCAAGAACTTTGTAATAACCATAAAAGAAATAACATAAGTAAGCTAGAGAAAAGCACTAAGATGAGATCTCAGAATTGATTGTGCCAAAAAGGCAGGGGCCCTGCTTAAAATTTGTGATCTCAGAAACATACATTCCAAACTCCAGAAAAGCAGTAATCACAATCCTATGAACAAATTGATTGTATCTGAATCACAACTGTAGTGTTTCAATGTGTGTGATTTAGGGGAAATTAGAATTTCAATTTTTCTAATTGGAAAAGATAGTAATATCTGGGGTACACAAAGGGAAATGTCCTAATGCTACCCTGTAGTCCTCACAGCACCTCCATAAAAGCCCCACTATTATTATGGATGAGAAAATATGGTTCATCTAAAAGGAAATAAAATGAAATAATGAATTCCTGTGAAAACATCCTAGTGGGGAAGAGAGAAATGGGTGAAGTGTTCAAGGAAATAACACCATAAGAAAGAAGCATGACTATCACTCAAAGAATGCAAAAATAAAGAGAAAGAAGCTATGGGGTGGCAGGATAAAGATGATTAAAATATTTTGTATGAAATAGATAAAATCTCAGTAAAAATATACAAAAAAGAGAGAAGCTAAAGCATAGAATGAATTAATACTTGCAAAATTCACTAAATGAAGAAAAACAGATTTAAAAAATATTTTTAAGAAAAATATGGCCAAAGAAGTTGCCAAAATTTACAGAGACAGGAATAAATAGAAACAATTAAGTTTGGTTTGCTCTCCACCATCTGTAAAGGAAACTACTGAGGTGGAAAAATGTGATGCAAAGCCACAAGACAAAACTGAAATCCAAGATGGTGGTGAAGATGCAAAGAAAAGTCAGCAGGTCCAGTCAGCTTGCCTTCTGATCCATGAGCATTATTCCACAGAATGATCAGAAAGCTCCAGGTGAACTTACTGAAGAGAGAAGCAGAAGGGGACCTGAAGCACTGCAGGGACCTGAGGGGCCAGGGCAGGGGGTGGGGTCGGGGGGTAGAAGGCAAGGTGGACCTAACATTGTACAGCAGCAGAGGACAGATTTTATTATTGGCATTTTGTTCACTGATTGCCTCTTTATAAATGTGATCTTATACAAATGAAGTCAGATGCTGTGATGGTCAGATATTTGGTCTGGGTATTCTTTGCTTGCTTTTGTTTTGACTTGGTTTGATTTGGTTTGGTTTGATTTGGTTTTGACAGGGTCTCACTATACAGCCCAGGCTGAGCTTGAACTCCAGATACCCCTACCTTACTTAGCCTTCCAAGTACTCAGATTACAGATCTGCCTAACTACAACTAGGTTATATATAATAAAGTAAAGGTGATGGTTGCTGTGATAAAACCATAACCAGAAACTTCCTTATGGAAGAGTAGACTTTGGTTTCAGAAGGAGAGTCCATTTTGGCAGGGGAGGCATGGCACCAGGCAGCCAGTGCATGGAGCTTAGAATTTGTAACTTCAATCATGAGCAGGAAGCAGAGAGATCAAACCCAGAGTGGGGCAAGGGTGTAAATTATCAAAGCTCACTCCCAGTGACGAACTTCCTCCAACGAGGCTCCGCTTACTAAAAGTTCCATAGCCTCCCCAAACAGGGGACCAAGTGTTGAAATACATGAGCCTGTGGTGCCATTTCTCATTCAAATCACCACAATGTTTCGGTGCATGGTTAACCGTTTAATTGATGCAAACAAATTACCGTCCATGTCAGTAGTCTACCTCTAAACAATAAAACAAAAATGCTTCCTTGATTAAGAGAATTGTCCAGGATTCAGCTTTCAGACTTCATCTGAAACCTCAGCTCCTCCTGCCCTCAATCAGGAATATTGCTCAACAATCTGACAGCTTACCCCTCAAATCTGTTTAATCACTTAAGCCAAGTAAATGCTTACAATAAATTATATGTATGTATATATTACATACATAAATTATATGTGTTCCTCTAGAGATCTTTAACCAGTTAGTACCAATGCTATTAAGGAAAATGAGAGGTGACAATAAGAATCTGGATCCAAATGACCTTAACAGGTTAGATGGAGTTCTGAATCTAATTAAATGATAAATGATGTTTATAGGAAATAAGTACAATGCCAAAAATCTGAATTCTAAATATCATCTGCAAAAGCAGAGGAGTCTTTAGACCAAAGTCAGCTTCTCAGCTTTATTTGTACACTACTGCAAATGCTACACTCTTGGAACCCATTTGCTCCCATTTTTCCCTGTTTCCATCGGCCTGAGCAGCAACCCACTGAATCCACTCCAAATGCACTACTTCACAGAACAATCAGGAAAGATCCAGGTTAAGATGCCAAGTGGGTGGTTTTGCATATCAAACACTGATTATGCTCTGTGTATTGTGCTAAGTGCTGGTTCTGTAAAAACAACTCTAAGATACGGCACAGCCTTGTGACTGTGGTATATTTGTAAATAAAAAATGAAAAAAATCCATAGTAATACACTATTCCCAATCTAGTAAGAGAGGTCTAGCCAGGAATTGGGCATTTTCCCATTAAGTGCATGATGAAAATAAGAAAGTGTGATGGGAAATTGTGTAATACAATCAGCAACACCTGATCCGTGATCCTACAGGAGAAATTGGGGCAAATATATCACAGTGTTTCAGGAAAAGTGAACAGAGTATACAGAAGATACAGTGATAGAAAAAGATTCCAAGCCTACATGAGTGGAGCAAGGGGAAGAGGAGAGGATTTGTAACTCAGAAAATAATAAGGAGATCAGCTATGAAGATACTGAATGAATGCACACATTCTGCAAACAATGGGACTGTGCTTGCGAGTGACATCATGACAGGTCACCTCTTGCACCTGCCTCTTACTTCATCTTTGCTTCCATACTCAGCTACCTGGCTCCTCACAAGTGCAACACGGCAGCAACTTCTGGGCTTCTGCAAACCACTTTTTTTTTCTCTTGTGGCCCTTTGGCAACTCAGACACATCCTGGTACCTGCAGATACCCAGCAGCATCTCACATTCCTCACCAGAGGGCAAGGAGCAGCTCTATGGAGTGACAGGGTAAGAAAAGCGATCCAGCTGCCTCTCAGAGGACTGTTCTGAGATGAAGTTGACTGGCATCCAAGCATCCTGGGGAGGCCGAGCCCCAGTTGTGCACAGCAGTGATCAGCTCCATAATACTCCTTTGTACAAACTTTTCCTTCTTCTTTCTCTTTTCCCAGTTCCCACTCCTTTATGAGATAACTTCCCACAATAGACTACCTGCACATATGTCCATAACAGCCTTAGCCTCCAGGGAAACTCTAATTAGACAACAGATTTTTCAGAAGTGAATATGGCTGGCATTTTAAAGTAATGGCATAATCCATAGTAGGAGTATTAAACAGATGCGTACCACAAGGAGCAAAGAAGAAGGAAAGTATGTCTGTGTAGTCTGCAACACACAAGCTACACACACACACACACACACACACACAATTGTTAATAAAGATTGTCAGTCAATGAAAAACTCTGTCATAATAGTCTTCATCTGCAAGAAACAGGATGAAATGCATTCAGTAGACACAGCAATGCTGTTGATTAGGAGCATTGCCTGCATCATAAGCTGTGATTCATGAAAACAACTAATGCCTTTTCATAAAATGTTTGCTAATATATAGGTAATAGCTTCTCAGTGTTTCCTATTTCATGTTACAATTACAGACATAAAGCAGAAAACCATTTCGCCGGCAAGCCCATTGTCACACATTATAAAAGGTCTGATATCCTATCCTACTTAGAAACTAAAAGCTTAGCCTGCCAGTTTCCTGGGTACCAGCTGATGATTTCTGGGTCAAAGCAAAGGACTTTATTTTTCCCAGCAGAGCAAACATCAGGGTCATCGTCATATCTTTATGAATTCCCTGACCTCCAGATCTCACAGGGGCAACATGGGTAGGCCACATGTCTTCTTGCACACACAGTGGGCTATGGTACAGGAAAAGAACCCCAAGTTGAGAGAATTGGGCTTTTCTCGATCATCTATAAACACTCTATATCCTTTGTTGTATGTGCTACAAGCAGCCTTGAAAGATGAAGTCTCACTTGCAAGGTGTGAGGAGACATTTAGAGACCCCTAGAGAACTGTCTCTCGATGCATATAATCAATCTTCTAACAAATTCCATTTGTTGTTTCCAAGGGAAACAAGTAAAAGCTGGGTGTATTCGTAAAACTCATTATCACACTGAAATAAGTCTTTGACAGCCAGGTTTTATTAAGTATTCTAAGCTTATTTTTATGAAGAAAGATATCAAATCATTATCACATTATTATTCATAAGATTTGGAAATCTGTACGGTCCTTTTATGGTTTTACTACAATTTTGGAAGATGGTTTGGGTTCCTATAATTGTTAATAGACAATCAGAACAGAAGGAGTAAATTGGTTATTTTTCTTATAGCTAAGCAATGTCTTTTTCTATTGGAGAATCCAAAACTTTTCCCAAGTTTCAGCAGTGTTTGCAAATTTGTAACAAGCTGTGCTATAAAATTTCATAGGCTCTAGGGTTTTATTAATTAATTAACTGTGGACTTTCCCCATGTGCAGAACAGTTCAAATTAGCACAAGAATCATACCTATGTGAAAAAGGCAGTTTTGTAGTAGTGATTGAGTGTTTGAATTATCTTTTTTTTTGGTCTTTTTGAGACAGGGTCTCCCTATAGCCCCAGCAAGCCTAGAACTTGCTCTGTAGACCAGGCTGGCCTTGAACTCACAAAGATCTGCCTGTCTCTGCCTCCCAAGTGCTAGGATTAAAGGCGTGCACCACCACGCCTGGATTTTGAATTATCTTTTTAAATTAACCTTCTTAAAATGAAATCATAGCTGTGTTAATTACACACAAAAAAAATAGCATCAGTCCTTAACATGGGAAAATAACAAATAATTAGATATTTTTCTGTTATGGAGGTAAAATCCTCAAAATAGCATCTAAAATTAGACACCCAAATTAATCCTTAAAAGACTGTCACCATAACAGAAGTTAGCTTAAAAAGATTTTGTTCTTGTTTTGTTTTTTTATTTTTGAGTCAGGGTATCTCTATAGCCCCAACTGGCCTGGAATTTGTAGATTAGGCTGGTCTCAATCTCACAGAGATCTAGCTGTCTCTGTTTCCTGAGTGCTGGGATTGAAGGCGAGTGCCACCATTCCTGGCTCTTAAAGTGCTTTTGTACCTGTGTGAAGTTTTTTGCCTTCAAAATAGAATCGTAGGGTTGGGAAGACTGCTTAATCAGTAAGGGTCTTGATGTGCAAGTGCAGGACCCTGAGTCGTCCAGTCCTCAACACCCATGTAAACAGCCTGGCAGGGCTACGCATGCCTATAATCCCAGTGCTGGGCAGGTCAGTCCCTAGGACTTGCTCACTAACCAGTCTAGGCAAAACACTGAGTTCTAGGTTCAGTCAGAGATCTTATGTCAAAAGTAAGGTGGATGAGCAAAGTGAAGAAGGTGGTCAACACCAGCCTTTGGCCTCCACATGCTGCAGGAACACACACACACACACACACACACACACACACACACCACACTCAAACACAAATATACATAGACCACAATACCCCACCACATAAACATAGACCATATACACATAGACCCTATGTACAGATCACACCACATACACACATATAACACACACACACACACACACACCACTCAAACACAAATATACACAGACCACAATACCCCACCACATAAACATAGACCATATACACATAGACCCTATGTACAGATCACACCACATACACACATATAACACACACACACACACAATTAAATAGGGATCCTATTCTATCTGTGATCTTTAAATCGAACCCTGTTGCCCATTCTTGCCCTCAGTGCTGTGCTCTAACACACTAGACTTCGGGCTCCTTCCAGAAGCTAGGTTAAATACAGCATGTCTAAATGATGAGAGGGGTGTTTTTCCACCACAAAAAAATGTTCTCCTGCATAGCCACAATACAATAATCCCAGTGTTGTTGGATACAGTGTCATCTTGTTCACGTTTCAGCAGTTCCTGATAACATCCTCTGTAGACCATGTATCTGGTCCAGAACTTTCTGCTGTGCTTTCTCCACCTTCAGTCTGGAACGCCTCCTTCCTCACTCCATTCAGCCTCTGACAATCAGCTCTACAGACCCCACCAGGCCACCTCCCCATGCCCCCACCATTGCCCTTTGTAGATCCCTTCTACTAGATCCCTCAGTGCTGTGCAATGTCCCTAGTCCAGCCCATTCCCAAAGTGAATGCCTATCTACTCAGACCCATTGAATGGCTTTATGACCAGACTGTTTCAGAAAAGAAGGGAAGAGGAAGAAGATCAATAAGCAATTTGATGATTTTCATGAAGAATTAGATTTTGAGAATTGATTATTATTTCCACAGAGTATTTATACTATGTAGTTTGTCTTTTTATAATTGGTAGGAATCAATGGCATTGATTCCATTTTTGTTAAGTACTGTGATGATTAACTTCAATTGTCAACTTGATGAGCTTTAGAGTCACCTGGGAAATGGGCCTCTGATCCTTATGCCTGAGGGGGATATTATATTGATTATATTAATACAGGAAGCCCCATATTATCTATGGGTAAGAATCTTCCCTGGTTAAGGCCTCCTGGACTGCATAAACTGGAAAAAGCAAGCTGAGCACTAGCATTCCTTGCTCCCTGACACTGATTGTAAATGTCATGTGACCAACTGCTTCAAACTCTTGCTGTCTTGACTCCCTTACCACAGTGGATTATATCCTTGAAGTGTGAGCCAGAGCTTCTCCATCAAGCTGCTTCTGTTAGGACATTTTATCACAGCAGGAAAAGAAACCAAGACAAGTACCATTTGGCACTAAACTAAATCTGCTACCCATTTGCAAAATATCTTTAAGAATTGTGTTACCGCTGGGCATGGTGGTGCATGCTTTTAATCCCTAGCTCTTTTGAGACAGAGGCAGGTGGGTCTTTATGAGTTCAAGGCCAGCCTGGTCTACAGAGTGAATTCCAGGACAGCTGGGGCTACAGGAAGACCCTGTCTAGAAAAGACAAAAAAAAAAAAAAAAGAATGGTATTACCATTCTTACCAAAAGTTTCAAATTGAAAGATCTGCTAAGTAACTATGCCTATACTGTAGGAGGCAGTTTTCCTGGCATGAATCTCCATATATCAGAAATGAATTTCCTCAATAAACCACATATTCAATGATGGTTTGTCCTTTTTCCAGCCTGACTAGTGAAGTTAAAAACATAACTACTTGAAGCTGGAGAGATGGTTCAGTGGTTAAGAGCACTGGCTGCTCTTACAGAGGACCTGGGTTCAATTCCCAGCACTCACATGGGGGCTAATAACCATCCATAACTGTAGTTTCAGGGTATCTGACACCCTCTTCTGACTTCCTTGGGCACTGCACAACATGGGTGCAGATACACACATATGCAGGCACTACAATCATACACATAAAATAAAATAATAAATAAAATATTTTAAAAGCATAAAACTACTTAGAAAAAAAGAAAGAAAAAGAAGTGTTTCCCTAAGCAATGAGTAAACTAACCCACTAGAAAAGTACCTTGTCTCCAATGAAACAAACCCAAAAAGTAACAATGAACTCTATTACTCAGCATCTTGCTGATTTTAGGCATTTCTATTTGATAAGTATCACCAGGTTCCCAACCCTTCTCACTACTGGTCCTACCCTCCTTAGGGACTGATTCAGCAGAAAGTCACTTTTCATTGACTCCTGGGCAAGAAGACAAAGTGGCAGAATAGGAAAGAGCTCTAAGATAAATTATGGGAATAATTGGACTCATTCTGGGTACCAGTTTTCATCAAACAAAGGTACAATGAGGTCAAGGCCTCCTGGCCCACTTCTCCCCCCCCCCAACCATGGTGTCCAGGAATGCAGAAAGAAATGGAGACAGCAAGAGATGGCCAGAGCAACAGAACCAACGACAAATGAAACAACTTAAATGAAATGCTGAACCCTGAGGTCTATCCTCTCAAGTCCATAGTCACTTCCACAGCCACATTCTGAAAAAAACCAGGTGACTCACCCAGCATTGTTCTCTGATCAGGAAATACCCTAAAATGAAAAGAATGTGGTTTACTCTAAATAGTTCATCTTCAGGAAGATAAAGAGTATGCAAGATAATTCAGAATAGGAATCAAAAATAGATAAGAAAACGACTATAAAGAGTGAAGATAAGAAAGTGATTTTTTTAAATTTATTTCTGTATGTGTATGAGTGTACTGTCTGCATGTAGGTTTGTGCACCTGTGTCGTGCAATGCCATGGAGGTCAGAAGAGGGCGTCGGATTCCAATGGAACTGGAGTTCTCCTGGAATTGGAGTTTCAGACGGTTCTCAGCCACCATGTGGGTGCTGGGGATCGAACCCAGGTCCTCTGTAAGAGCGGTCGGCGATCTTAACCGCTAGGCCATCTCTCCAGCCCAGAAAGTGATTTCTTTTAGGCAGAATCTTCCACATATAAAAGTTCCCTCAGCTATTCCACAGGTCAATTAATATTCAAATAAAAGACATACAATCCCTAAAATGGGAAATTTTTAGCATACTCTTCTCCTGACCCCATTTCATATAAACAGCTTTCTTCTACTATTTCCCACAGGAGATGAGGGCAGATGGCCGGCTTTGCTTCTTGAAAATCAGCTAAACACGGTGTGAACAGGTCTTCATGTGCATATAGAGAGGAGACTTCCAAATGCCTTTATTGACCTTTTTACTGATATTCAAGATGGGCTCACTTTCACTGACTACATAATTTGATCTAAAATGATTATTCGATTTAATATTAATAAAAATGTATTGCATATGCAGTACTAAAATCTTTGCCAACTGAAAAAATAGTCCCACAACACTAGTATTGTAATTTTTTCTTTAATTTTTTATGGAGCTTTTATGGATTTCATATAATTTCATAATCAAATTTAGACCTGTTCCCCCAACCACCCCTCCCCCTACCAGAACTCATGCATTCCACCATAGTATTGAAATTTTAAGTGTCATTCAGTCCAGGACCAAGCAAGTTCACATGGGTGGCAAGCCCATGTGAACATGTATCCATGCATTCAACACAGTTCATACCAGATGCTTCCTACTCTTCCCAAGAACGCTCTCTGTGAAAGAGAACAACAGCTTGACTTCTGTTGGCTTCTTAATCCCCACATTGGATTCCAAGCAAAATATTGTCAATACAACTAATACTTCCAGTGAGAAGAAAATCTCAATAGAGGAACAAAACTGAGAAAGGTCTCCTCCCCACCTTGCTGCTTTATTTTCCTCAAAACAAGCTTTTGAAGCCTCTTAGCACAGAGTGAGAGTGACCTCTAGTGACATACTTTACAGTTGTTGACTCAACCACCTGATAGTTGAATTCATTTCTGATGCCTCACTACAAGCAGTTCTTATCTCCTTTACACAATAATTTAAGCAAAACAGCAGGTTCTGGTACAGGACCCAATGGATTTGATTTAATTTAAATGTCCACATTTTATTAACAAAGCTTCCCCCTTCTCTGCAATAAATAAATTACACTTGAATCTGAAACATGACACAGCATGTGACCCAAGGAGTCAGGAGGCTTTTTTTTTTCTTCATAAGGAGCATACAAAGAGGATGAGTGAGCCCGTGACTGAGAGACAGCATACTGAGAAGGGACTGCACCTGTCAGCGGCGGGAGTGAGCTGGGTGAGGCTACAAGGCTGGAAGAATCTGGACTACTGTATACTTTAAAATGAAGGTTTAGGTAAATACCGAGAGCACCTCTGGTGACCCCTGTCCCTTGGTGATCTAAATTTTGAATGTGACCATTAGTATTGATCAGCTGATTTTAAGCGAATTTCATTGGAAGGAGTAGAAGCTAAGAGCAGAGAGGAAAATATGAATTGTTCTGATCCAGTATTCACAAATATTCCTGCACCACCAAACCAAACTGAACATCGTGAATATGGGGAAGGGACTGTTAGAAAAGGGAGAACTAATAGGGATGGAGGAAGCCTAAAAGAGGAAGAGGGGAAGAGGGATCGGAATGCATTGCATACACGTATAAATTTGCTGAAGGACAAAATTAATTAAAAGGTGACTTGAGTTCCAGGAGTAATATATTTTTAAAATTTTTTAAGCTCATAGTTGGATTAAATTAGAAATTTTAATCCATGTCATTTCTTTTTATATTTTCCTGTATGATAAAATATTGCTGCATTCAGTTTTTTCGAACTGTCTGGAATATCACTATTGATATGGACCATTCTACAGGTAAAGTCTTCCTAGATTTTTGTCATATCAGAAACACAGCACTCAAATGTGAAATGTTGGCATCTAGAGAGAATGACTAACAAAGTTTTGTCTTTAAACAAGAACTTTTTACTATTAGAAACAAGCCTTTCTGTCAAGGGAGTGCAGGAGTGGTTTTTCTCTGAGTAATTCAAGGTGGTTGTTAATTTGGCATACATAATGTAGGTTTGTCTACCGTGCTCCACACGTGCAGTACCTAAGAGTTAATTAGCATCTTAACTCTGAAGCTGCCAGGGTCTGCAACCCTGATGCAGCATGATGTAATGCCTGCCAGTTACTTCCCTGATAGACTTTATTCCTGGAAATTGTTCCAGTCCTCAAAAAGAATGACAGCACGGGCTGATTAGTCCCTAACTACGATGTTCTTTTCGGTTTTATTAAAATATTCTCTCTCTCAATCATTATTCAGATATATAAATCAAAAGTCAAATACACATTCTAGATTTTAGACCCTTCCAGAAGAGGAAAGTAAACAAAATTGTTTTTCAGGTTGCTACCCTAGGGTTGACTGGAAAGGGTCTTTCTTTTTCCAGGCGCACGTTCTAAGCGCAAATATTATCAAGAATAAAATGCAAAGTTTCCCAGATAGCCTACTGCCAAGTTTTAAGCGGCTGGCTGTACTTACATGAATCTCCAGCTGTTACTGGGGGCCGGGTCTGAGCAGGCGGCGGCAGCAGCAGCAATAGGAGGAAGGCTTGGACCACCCAAGCCATGCTCACTTTGGGCGCCCTGCAGATCTCAAGAGAGCAACGGCTGCCTGGGTGGCTCCAGCGCTGGCTTCAGAGCCGGGCCTGGGTTCTGATGCTCCTCGCTGCTCGCTGCCTCTCCGGTTACTCCGGTTACTTCGAGGCTGGTAGCACCGCCACTGGCCGCAGCCTCTGCTCCAGCTGCGCACCCTCTGAGTCCTGCACTGCGTTTGCGGGGACCGCCACCTCGCGACAGCCTCTCCAGCTCAACTGCACCGCTCCGCACCTGCACCTGCCCGAGAGGTGGCGGGTGGCAACTTCGCGTCTGGAAGGAGACAGGAGCTCCTGCAGCCTAGCTGGGCAGCGCTCCTGGCGGTCACACCTGCAGCTGCCTCTCCCACCCAGGTGCCCGGAGCTGGGCGCACTCGCCTGATTCATGCGGTGGTTCCAGCTGCCACCCTTGGGCGGAAGGAGGCAAATGCCAGGCATTATCACCAGGCTCAGGGACTGCGGGGAACGCATCCAAGGAAAACTATGATGCTTCATCTCAAAAGAGAAAGGTGGAGCAGAAAGGATCTGCAGACGACTCATGCACAGGCTCACACTTTTACTTTGAGGGGAAATCTGTCAGGAAGCCCAGAGGCCAGGCCCCGCGTAGGCCAGGCGGGTAAGGTTGAGGCTGGGTTGTTCAAATCAGAATCTCTCTTTATTTGACAGAGGTTTCATTTTGTTCTATTTTGTTGTCCATGATTTTTTTCATTAATTTTTTTCCCAAACCATGCATTAAATTTTTCCTAATCTGAATTACTTAATGTCCCTTAAAATTTGCAAGGTATCTTGTCTTCAGACAGATACCTATTTCCCTCACCCTGACCAGATCTTCCTAGAAGCAAGAAGATCATTCTAGCTCTCTGTGCAAAGAACTAAGTTCGGGACAGTAGCACCCGGCCTGTCCACTGTGTTTCTGGGAAGGAGAGGAGCTCATGTCTTCTCTACGTCCTAAATTCATAGGACAAGAAGAAAATGGACATGTTCCTATCATCCCCACCCTGAGGTTCCACAAAAGGGTTGTCTCAAAGAAGTAATAGCTGTGTCTACTTTGTCTTTTCTTTGGAAAAACAGCTTTGAAAATATTCTCAAAAATCTTCCCTACAATGAATTTGAATGTAATAGTTACACAAGAAGAATCTTAAGAAGCCATTCTCGAATATTAATTAGGTTCACTTAAGCTACTTTTGCACAGGAACTATGTAAATCACTCCTCTTTCATTATGGAAAGTTTTTAAAGATACAATTTCTTGATCGGCAGATAAAGTGATTTGAATATGGCAGAAATGGAAAGAAAAATGGCAGTCACTCCTTAAGGTGGACACAAATAATCTGCAAAGTGTCAATGATTTGAAATCTTTGCTTTGCTGCAAGCATACGCAACCTGTACCGGAGGCTGGGCTTCCTGTATTTCGGTGGAATTGTAGTCTGTATTTTATACTCCCATTCTGTGGTTTCGTCTGCTCTTTCAGTGATACATGAAGTGTGTGGGGTGGGGGAGCAGGCCCTCCGGAGACCTCTTCTTATTACCATAATGAAAACTAAGGCTTACAAGATTGCCACTTCAAAAGCCTGGCTACAGTGTCCAAATCTTCAGTGAACAGATGGCTCGAAGGAAAAATAAATTCAGATTTTAAGAATTCTAAGAGGAGCTGGAGAGATGGTTGAGCAGTTAAGAGTGCTTACTGCTCTTGCAGGAAGCTTCAGTTCCCACCACCCACATCAAGTGGCTCACAACCTCCTCTAACTCTAGTTCTGAAGCCTCCTTCTGGCTTTCCCTGTCACTGGCATACACAAAGTACACAAAAGCATATACACATACACATAAATTACATTTTTAAAAAGATGTAAAGCCTGGAAGTTATTTGTTATCACTTAGCCAAGTTTCTTTTGGCTCAGCCGTTTCCTTCCTTGAACTGTGGGTCCTGCATTTTGTCCTTTTCGTATGAGCTTACCACACATTGCTTTTTTTTTTAATTTTTGTGAACTTCATATTAAACATCTTATTCATCCTTATACACTCCTTCACCCAGACATATCCCCATGAAGGCTACCCACTGGATTTCCTGCATTCTGCCTCCTTTGTGTTTTGTTTTTTAACTTTTTAATTTTTTATTGAGCCACATTTCATATAACATTTCTTATCAAATTTAGACTTATTCCCCCATCCATGCCCACCCTTCATCCCCTCATGCCCCCCTGCCAGAGCTCATGGATTCTTGTCATACATGTTAAGTCCTGTCTTGCATCTCTTTCTCAGTCTTTTATAACCCCTTCAATGTACAAGTTTACTGTTTTGGTAAGTTCTTTGAATGGGTTTTTCTCTCTCTTTTTTGTTCCCTTTGATTTTATATTATTCCAAAATATGCATATATACACTCCACGCATAAATCAAAATTACAAAATCTGAAAATAAACTATAGGTTAATTCCAAAGCACATTTAGAGATTCACATTTTTTATTTTTTTTAGACGAAGGAAATATCTACAACCTCTTAAAAAGACATTTTTTTAATATTTTATTTATTTTGTATGCATATGAATGTACTGTCTGCATGCAGGTCTGTGCACCTGTGTCGTGCAATGGCGCGGAGGTCAGAAGAGGGCGTCGGATTCCCCTGGAACTGGAGTTAAAGACAGTTTTCAGCCGCCATGTGGGTGCTGGGGATCAAACCCGGGTCCTCTGCAAGAGCGGTAGGCACTCTTAACCGCTAGGCCATCTCTCCAGCCCCTTAAAAAGACCTTTTAACATGGGATCATTTCCAATTTCCATCATAAAATGATACCCCTTTAGGTGATAACTAGAGCAACATAAATAACATAAAATATACAATTGAAATAAGCAAATTACGTTTGTTACAAAAGAAAGTAAAATATATACATAGAATTTTGTTTTTTGCATTCTGCCTCTTGAGTCAAGGGAGGGTACCCAGATGTCCCTCACTACAAGTTCATCCACTGGAATCTAATCTATCTAGAGTCTTTCCCTTACAGAATATCAACTCTCCCTCAGCCAGCAGTAAGCTGACAATAGTTCTTTGGCTAAGATTGGAGGCTGCAGCCCAGTTCCCCAGTTTTATGCCAGGTTTTTGTCTGCTTGAGATTGCATGGGTCTTGTGCATGCTGACACAACTGCTATAAGTTCATATGAGCAAGGTTCCAGGGGCCCAGAAGACTGTTTCCAAACAGTCCTGGCCCTTCCACAACAGTCCCTGAGCCCCCTGAGTTCAGGTGGCTGAAATTTAATACTGGAGTCCTGTCCAGGGACCCATACCCTACAGACTCATGTTCTTTACACTTTTGGCATTTGTGGCCTTTTGTGTTCATTATTCTCTGTTGCATGAGGGTTGAGAGATTGATGAGAGTTGAGAGATGTATTAGCATTCTCTCTACCCCTTGTTCCCAGTACTGTGTTCCATGAGCCTTAGGTGTAGAGGTTCCATTGTTGATGTATTGCTTAGGGTTGGGCATCTCACAAACATTTATTCTCTGTGTGTGACCAATTGTGGAACTTTATAATAGTTTCCATCTATTGCAAAAGAAGCTTCTTTGATGGGTGGTGACTTGGCATACTTGTCTGTATATGTAAAGATACATATTTTACACACAGTAAGAAATTACACTTGTTTAGGGATATGACAGCCTTAGGGTTTTCTCTAAGATCTATGATCTCTCCATCCATGTGTATTTGGCCATGTTTACAGTACTACACATGAGTTCCCTCCCATCAATTGGGCTTTAAGTTCAAATAGGTAGCTATTGATTAACCCCAAGATAAAAGTGGCACAACTATAAAAATATAGTTTGCTGTGTCGGTCATTGTTATGGTTATTAGGCCTTAATGGTGGGGTTGGACCACTGATTGATGTTCTTCCTTAGCAGCTTGCACAGTGTCCTCCAAAACCAAGAGACCTAGCCTTCAGGGAGGTGGTTTCCAGGTCAGCTCTAGCTCCATTGCTCCAAGTCCTGTGTCCAAATTATGTCCTGTTTTCAACAATAGGATCTTATCCTCAAGCTCTGGGAGGAAATCAAGGGCTGTGGCAGTAGCCTGTGTAATTTGGGACTACCTTGACTAACAACCTGAAGGGCTGATTCTCTTGTCTGGCACTGCTCCTTGCTGTACAGCCTTCAGCTATACACATGGAAACATGTAGAGATATTGTATGTGTAAATTTTCAGCAGGCTTTGTACTAATACATCTACCTCAGGTTTTTCACACCAGCTAAGCATTATTTATCTCTCCTCTCTCTCCCCGTCTAGCCCTCCCTGCTCCCTTCCCTTACCAGTTAAAGTACCCTCGTGTCCCCCATTTCACCCTTGATGATACTTGTCTCTGATGATCCCCCATTTCTTGAGCTTCTTCTTCCCCCTTACTCCCAAAGTTCCTTGTTTAACCCTCCTGTGATGGTTTGAATGAGAATGTCCCTCCACAGGCTCCAAGTATTTGGACATTTTGTCCCCAGATGGTGGCGCTGTTTTGGGAGGTCTGACATGGCCTGGCCAAGCTGGGGAAAGTACATCCCTGGAGTGGGCTTAGAAAGTTCAAAAGCCTCACCAATCTCCATTTGCTCTCTCTGCTTCCTGTGCCTGCTTGAAGATATGAACCTAGGCTTTCTGCTCCCGCACTCCTGCTACCACACCTCCCCACCATGATGGACTGACTCTTAATTCCCCTGGAACCGTCAACAATAAACTCAAATAAACTCTTCCTTTTATAAGTTCCCTTGGTCATGGTGATTCTATCACAGCAATAGAAAAGTGACTAATACACTTCCCTCTTCCCCTCCCAGTTAAATACCCTCATTTTACCCATTTCACACATTACTTTCTTTAAAACAGGATGATTTTGTAAATGTTTAGAGTTAGAATTCATTATGTAAAGCTGCTAGTGAATTCCTGACTAATCCATTTATTCATTTATAAATTGCAGTCTGGAAAGAATGTTCCTAGAAATGAAGAATCTATTTCTTTTTTTTTTTTTTTCTTTTCAAGACAGGGTCTCCCTGTGCCCCAGCTGACCTGGAACTCACTTTGTAGACCAGGCTGGCCTTGAACTCACAAAGATCCGCCTGCCTCTGCCTCCCGAATGCTAGGATTAAAGGTGTGCACCACCACACCCAGCATAGAAGAATCTATTTCTAGAAGAAGAAAATGTGCACTGTACCAACTGTGCTCCAGTGTAAGGTAGAATTTATAATCCTTCAGCTTTCAACTCTCAATATTAAAGTGAAAATCCTAATATATAGTCACATTTTCTGGTCAACCCAAGAATAGTAGTAGGTCCTAAACAGGTCTACTCTTGAGAATATGCCACACCTCTTAGAATTATTTTTTCTTATTAAACCTTTTCTAAAGAGCCTGGTATCAATGTAGAAAGCAGAAATCATTTAAATGGTCTAAAAATGAAGAAAGCAAAAGTTAAGGGCTCTGTATTGGTCAGTTTCACACTGTAACAAAAGCATCTTAGACACTTAGGGGGAAAAGGGTTTGTTTTGACTAATGGTACTATGGCCACTGCATCAAATTTCTCTTCTGCCCTTTGGTTATGGGCTGTCCTGGACTTTCTGCTATCGCTCAGCTGTATATATCACAACATCCATTGATCAGGCCTAATGAGTAAATTGGCCCCAGTGTCACCTGGCTCGCTTCCTGTCTGACTTCTAGGTCAAACAAATGAGTGAAATTCACTTTTTAAAGATTGGGCTGTTTAAACTCCTGAAGGTAACACATCATGTTCAGAGTAGGAGGTGGAGCAAATCACTTGTATCACTAGCAGAAATCAAAAGAGACTGAGAAACTGGGTTCTTACAACCTACTTTGAGGATACCCCAAAGGCCCAAAGACCTCCTTCCTGCTACTTCCCACCTCCAGAAGGTTCCATCATATCCTAGTAGCACCATGCTGGCACAATCAAGTAATGTGATAGCCATGGATAAGCGATGGCAGAAAGCCATGACCATCCACAGCCAGAGCTGAGGATGTCCTCTTCTTCCAGAAGAAGGAGGACAGACTGATACAGAACTCTAGAAACAGTAGCCATAGAGTCTGGTATTCTGGAGAAAACTGAACTGCCTGCAGAGTTGGAAGTAAGAGTGAAGACAGAGGCAACACTTTAGCTCCCATTTCCCAATCCCCCCTACGTCT
The DNA here is from genome assembly GCA_009823505.1 of Rhizomys pruinosus. NCBI lineage: Eukaryota > Metazoa > Chordata > Mammalia > Rodentia > Spalacidae > Rhizomys > Rhizomys pruinosus. The sequence goes on from VZQC01010403.1 coordinate 1,017,985, forward strand.
GTCTCTCTTTAGCCAAAACTACCTAGAAGTCAGACAGTAAGAGAGCCAGGTGACCTGGGGGCCCAAAGTGTAGACATTCTTTGCTGAGGGCTCAACAAAGAATGGCAATGTTCTGTGGGAGTGCTGGCCAATCAGAAGGGACCAATTGTATCATCTGTGAAGGTGTAATTTATTTTTATTTTTGCTGTAATGAATGACATATGACAGTAGCTAAGAGTAGAAACTTAATGTTTATTTGAGATGGTTTTTAAATTTAGGAGCTGAAATAATTGTATTTGTTAGAATTCAGAAGCTAACTTGTTTGCTTTTTTTCTACTTATATTAACAAAGAAGATGAATTGTGCTGAATGCTATAGTTATGAGTGGGCTTTTAAATTAAGCTCAGCATAAGGAGGTCATCTGAATCAATTTACCTTTCCTGGGTTTTCACTGACATAGAAAGACTGACGTTCTCACACAGCAGAGAACAATGGGACCTCCCCTTCTAGTGGCATTCTAACATCCATCAGTGATGGTTAATCTTGAATGTCAATGGTAAGATATGTCTAGGGGATCAGGAAAGCACACCTCTGTATGTCTGTGATGGAATTTCTAGAGATCATTACATCATGAAGGCTCTGAGATAACCAATGGAGTGATGCCTTAAAGGCTCATAATGTAATGGCCCCTTGGGGGAGTGTTTAGTTTGCTTTCTGTTCCTCTGATAACACACTGACCAAAAATGACTTGAGGAGAAAAGGGTTTATTTGGCTTACTGCTAGAAGTTCATTGTCAAGGGAAGCCATACAGGAAGTCAAGGCAGGAACCTGGAGGCAGGAACTGAAGCTGACACCATGAGGAACACTGCTTACTCACTGCCTTGCTCCCCTGGCTTGCTCAGACACCTTACACAGCCCAGGCCCACCTGCCCAGGGATGGCACTGCCCACAGAGGGCTGAGCCCTCCTTCCTCAATTAGCAATAAGAAAATGCCTCATAGAGATGGCTAGTCTGATGGAAGAAATTCCCCAATTGAGGTCCCTTCTCCTCTAGTGGCTGTCATTTGTGTCGACTTGACAAAAACTAACAAGCACAATTAACCCCTTGTCAACTTGAAGCACAAACATATCCACTGTAAGCCATACCCTTTTCATTTCTAGTCCCCTAGATCTCATGTTAATATCACAATATAAAACACAGTCCAACTTTTAAAAGTACCACAGCCTTTTAAAAACTCTGATGATTGGCCTGAGAATGGTGGTGAATGACTTTAATCACAATATGTAGGAGGCAAAGGCAGGCAAATCTCTGTGAGATTGAGGCCAGCCTAATATATATAGTGTTTCAGACCAGCCAGGGATACAGGAAGACCCTATCTTCCTGTATCTGACAATTTAAAAGTCCTTGTTCTCTTTTAAAAATCTAGAGACTCCAATTCCAGGAGAACTCCAGTTCCAGGGGAATCCGACACCCTCTTCTGACTTCCGCGGCATTGCACGACACGGGTGCACAAACCTGCATGCAGACAGTACATTGATACACATACAGAAATAAATAAAATTTAAAAAAAAATCGAATTCTCTCAACTATGGGCTCTTGTAAAATAAAACATAAGTTATATAATTTCTTATTCCAAAAGGGAATAACTGGGTACAGTTAAACAAAACCAAAGTCCAGCAATGTAGGTCAATACCCAACATCTGGGATCTTCTGAGCAGCAGAAGCCTTGGGCAGCTTCACTTCTCTGGCCCTGGCATCACACACACACACACACACACACACACATACACACACACACACACATACACACACACACATACACACACACATACACACACACACATACACACACACACATACACACACACATACACACACATACACACACATACATACACACACACACATACACACACACACATACACACACACACATACACACACACACACACACACACACCACAGAGCTTATCACTCCCCTCCACAGCTGCCACTCTGCTTGGTGGTCATGCCGTAGTCCTGACTTCTTCAATATCCTGGGGTGTCTTCATTTCAACCGAGGCCGCACCTTTACCAGTGGCCTCTACAAACCTCTCACAGTGCCAAGCCTCAGATACTCTGCATTTGAATCCTACAGCTTTGATGATTCCCAAATATCACCAAGTTCTGTTTCCAGCCTTCGTCCCCCTCTGGACCACAGTGTCTCTGTGCCGACCCTAAGGAAATGATTCCCAGAAGATTCCCATAATTGCCTCAATGATGTTGGTCTCTTATTAATCACAGTTTAATTTTCAGGTCCAGCTGACCAGCATTGATTGTCCCAGTAAAACAAAGATTTCACTTCCACAGATTCTTAACTCAAATACAGCACACAAATGGCTCTGATAGAGTCTTTGCCTCCCTCTGAATTTTCACAAGCCTGGTCTTCACTGTCTGTATTTCTCTCAGCATTCTTATCTCCCATCTTCCCACAGAACAGCCCATTAAGCTCTGTGTACTCAATGGCTTTTCCAGTTCTAAACTCTAAAATGTACACAACTCTATATAAAACAACATAGTCTGGTATATCACACGAACAGTACTTACCAATTGTGTTTTAGTTTCCTTTCCATTTCTGTGATAAAATACCACCACCACCAACAACAACGACAACAATAACAACAAAACTTGAGGAGGAAAGGGTTTCTTTGGCTTCCAGCTGATAGCCCATCATCAAGGGAAGCAAGGACAAGAACTCAAGGCGGGAACTTGGAGGCAGGAACTGAAGCAGAGACCATGGAGGAACACTGTCCGTGGTGGGCTGAATTAACAATTAAGAAAATGCCTCAAAGACATGACCACAGGCCAGTCTGATGGAAGCAAGTCTCCAACTGAGGTTCTTTCTTCTCAGGCCACTCTAGTTTGTGTCAAGTTGACAAAAAAATAACCAGTAGAAAGAGTCTGTCCTTGAAGCTGTGTCTTGCCCTGACACATTTGTATGTTTTCCGTTCTCTTTCCTACCTGTCAGGTGAGGAACTGTCTCCCACCACCCACTCCTGGCACCATGATGTTCCGACCAAGTACATGGGGCCGAGGGACCCTGGACCAGACTCTCTGAAATTGTGAGCCAACATAGATCTTTCTCTCCTTTAAATTGTTTATCTCAGGCATTCTGTCACAGCTATGAGAAAAGCTAACTAATACAATCAGCATTTTACAAAAATACTCTTAATCTTTCCTGGCCAAACAAACCAAACAAATAAATTCCAAATAAGTTGAAGTGTCGATGTTTTTCCCACTTATATTTTTTAACTCTCTGATTATTTTAGAATAATTGGAAGGAAGGGGAAAGAGAAGCAATTAATGATTTACCACAAATAATTTGCTCAACTCTTTGTAGTGAGACTTGTTAAGAGGCCCCAGTTTCATGTATCTCTACCGACACACATTGGCACTAAGGAGAGACCCACCACAGGCACTCAACCACAACCTGGATAATCTGACGCATGGAAAGAACAGACAAGCAGAGTTAGAACGTGATTTTGGAAGCCTCCAAACCAACCCCAGGCTTCAACAAATCAGCATTCTACCACCACGGCATGACATTTCCTGTGACTGGCCTGCTTTCCCCTTAATATGAAGACAAACTTTAATATAGGAGAGATTGTCTGATCAGGTTTGGGAGTGGGAAGAACTAAAAGTGGAAAGGCCAGGGGATTGGGGGAGATGCCAATGAAATTTCAGAGACTGAAAGGTGTTTTCTTTTTTTAGCTGAAAGCTTTTGTTAAAAAAGGTTTTATTAACATCACTTTCTTTAAGAAGTAACGTGATTACATTGAAAGACATTGTATAGGTTTGAGAATTCTGAAAGTGAGTGAATGGCAAACTCACATTATAGTTACATTGACAAATTTCACATTATTGTTAAAGAATGGTAATACAGTTTTGTCAGTAGTCAATGTTCAGAAATTATAATAGACACAGAATTTCAAATTTATGTTCTAAGATATAGTTACATATTTTTAGTGTGAGGAGTGTAACAGTTCAGTTTAGAAATTATACCTCCAGGGTCTGGAGAGATGGCCTAGCGGTTAAGAGCACCGACTGCTCTTACAGAGGATCTGGGTTAGATCCCCAGCACCCACATGGTGGCTGAGAAGCATCTTTAGCTCCAGTTCCAGGGGAATCCAACGCCCTCTTCTGACCTCTGGGGCATTGCACGACACAGGTGCACAAACCTGCATGCAGACAGTACATTCATACACATAAAAAATAAATAAATTAAATTAAAAAAAGAAACTATACTTCCTTCTATTTCTTTTGTTGTTGTTCCCTTTAATTTTATATAATTCCAAAGTATGCATATATACGATCTACATAGATACCAAAATAACAGAGTCTGAAAATAAGCTATAGGTTAATTCCAAAACACATTCGGGATTCACATTTTAATAGTAATTTTGCATGCAGGCAGGAAGAAATATATAACTTTACATCTCAGGTTATGTAGCAAGTTGATGTATGCTAGCTTTTTTTAAAATTTTTATTTATTTTTGTATGTGTATAAGTGTACCGTCTGCATGTAGGTTTGTGCACCCGTGTCATGCAATGACGCGGAGGTCAGAAGAGGGTGTCGGATTCCCCTGGAACTGGAGTTCTCCTGGAATTGGAGTTTCAGACGGTTCTCAGCCGCCATGTGGGTGCTGGGGATCGAACCCAGGTCCTCTGTAAGAGCGGTCGGCGCTCTTAACCACTAGGCCGTCTCTCCAGCCCCTGTATGTTAGCTTTTAAAACTTCATTGAGTCTCCACGAAATGCCTCTCTCACTAGGCACAAATGCAGATATACATGTAAAGCTTGAGGCCTAAAGTAATGGCACACTATGTTCAACTCAGAGATCTGAGTTGTAAGCAAAATAGTTTGTATTTAAAAAAAACAGACTGGCCAGGCATGTTGGCACATGCCTTTAATCCCAGCACTCAAGAGTCAGAGGCAGGCAGATATCTGTGATCTGAAGGCCAGCCTGGTCTACATAGCGAGCTCTAGGCCAGCTGGGACTAAAGAGAGACCCTGTCTCAAAAAGACGCAAAAAAAAAAAAAAAAAAGATTGATGGACACGGTATTAGAAGACTGTTTAGCTTTTCCTATGTTGTATCTCTGAACTCCCAGCAGGTAGGACCTGAGCACAATGAAGCTAGAACTGTTCTTCCTGGTATAGATCCAGGGGACTCACATCCACCAAACAGCATTTTTACAATTCTCAGGAGTAGCATGCTTCCTGCCTGTCAGCAGATGCCTCAGCACCCTCTGGTGGCTGCTTGTGCAAACGTTATACAGGCACCATCAAAAAGCTAGAAGAAGAAAAAAAAAACTCTGGAAAGACTCAGAAAAAGATGCAAGACATGTATGGCAAAGTACAGGGACTCGGGTGGGGTGGGGGGCATGGAAAGGGCAGTAACTCTATATTCGATTGAGAAATGATGTAAGACTTATGGAAAAAGTTTAATAACAATAAAAAAAATTGTGAAAAAATAAAATAAAAGCTAGAAATAAATATACAAGTAGAAGCCAGTGTTTTATATATAGTGTAACTGCCACAGCTCCTGCTCTTTCAAATCTAAGTAAAGACTGTGCTATATAAAGAAAATACTTAGAATGATGTCACATAGCCGCCTCATCATTGTGCGAAACAGAAACAAAACGCATGATGAATGAAACTGTGAGCTGGGTATGGTAGCTAACCCCTGTAATCTCAGCACTTGTGAGGCAGAAGCAGGAGGGTGCCACAAATTCAAGACCAACCTGGGCTACAAAACGAGATCCAGCCAAGCTGAGCTACATGAGGAGACTCTACTCACACACACAAGAAAGAAAGCAAAATGTACAGAGAAGAGACTGCAGTTATGTTTTCAGCCTGAGACGAAATATGAGCACAAAAGTTGTATGATGTAAAATATCGAAGAACAGAAAAGGTAAGCTGAGGGCAGAGGTGCAGGCCTGTAAGCTTAGATGGCATGAGTGGGGCCTATTCAAGGATTTCTTCAATCAAGGAATTCAAGACTCCATATGTAACAGTGAGATTCTGTTTCAAGGAAAAGAAAGATAGAAAAGATAGAGAGGGGTGAATTTCTTTTTATAAGTGTGTGTCTGTGTGTGTCTGTGTGTCCATGTATGTGCAGACAGGTGTGTTTCATAGCATATGTGTGGAGGTCAGAGTATAAGTCTTGGGAGTCAGACGTCTCCTGACACCTGTGGTATACAGGAATCAAACTCAGTTCATCAGGCCTGAAAGCGCCTAGACCTGCTGGGCTGTCTTGCTGGCCCAGGGGTGCCTTCTTTCTTTGACAAAAAAAAATGTTTTCAAGCAGCTAAAATATATGAAGGGGGTTGTATCCAAGATTGTAAAACTCTACATCAAACATGCCTTCCCTAATGAAGGCAGAAAAAAAAAGATTACATATGTGCATATGGAGTAATTCCCAAAGACTATTAAGTAGAGCCTTTGCAGAATGACTTGCCAGATATCTTCTGAGCTCAAGTGTAAAAGACACTATTACTGGTTATATAAGAAGATGGAGACAACACATCAAGCAAAGCTAAAGTGGTAAAATGATTAGGAGAGTCACCTCTGGGGAGTAAGATGTCCTGGACACAATGAAAACCAAAGCAGAGGAAACCCCTAACAGCAAGGCCCCATGTCTCTCTAACTCTCAAAACCCATGTATTTATAGTGAGCATAATTACATTTTTCTGAATATTTTGTAACGATTATTTGATAATAACTTATGCAAAGTTCCACTGCCTATAATATAATAAGAACTCAATAAATTATTCATATTGTCATTAATAAAAAGAAACCTAAATCCAGGCTGAAGAGATGGCTCAGCAGTTAAGAGTCCTTGCTGCTCTTACAGACCAGATTTCAGTTCCTAGAACCCACATGGTGGCTCATAACCATCTATAACTCCAGTTCCGGGGGATCCAGTGCCCTCTCTGGTCACTGTAACCACCAGATACATACATGTGCAATTACATACATGCAGCCAAAACACTCAAACAAAAATAAATCTAAAAAGTTAAAAAGAACATAAATCTAAAAATAACTTTTTCAAAGATGGATAATCATTCATATAAAAGAATTTCTTGTCACCAAGTATCTGTTCAGCCCACAAATTGAATATAATTTTCTTTGTTTCAAAAGGATGTGACCAAGTACTGTTTCCCAGGAAGGTCTGAGTTAAACATTAGCTCTGTAGACTGAGGCGATACTAGAACAATTTTCACATGAATAATGAATAAGGTGCACTCTTTGTGGTTCAAAGGGTTTGTGCCAATACTACTTATTCCCTTGAATATCCAATGGGAATTTATAAAAATTTAATACTCTGCAATAAACACATAACCATAATTACCATTAAATATAGATTCCCAGTCATGCCAGGCACATCCTTTGTTTTGTTCATGGGCCTTGTTCTGACTACCTTATTGCTCTATCAACAGATCTAGCAGATGGTAATTCTTCAAGTGTCAGGTAATGTTTATGGTACGTGGTGATGCAGGAGTCGGCCTCCAGAGGAAGTGCCCAGAGTGTTCTCCCAAGGACAGCCAAATGGACTTAACTTTACAGCTCTAAGTTCTCAAGCAAAGTTCACACTTAAGTAAAATTTAATCCCATTATTTATTCCTTTATTCATAGAACTCCTGTTTAAAAGATGAAGAAAACTACTTCTTGAACCATGTCTTATAGGTGAATAAAAGTTTGCTTTTTTTTATAAACCTTACTTACATGTTGAAAAGTAGGTTAAAAGGGTAATTAAAAATTTTTTTATTAATTTTATTTATTTCTGTATGTGTATGAATGTGCTGTCTGCATGCGAGTTTGTGCACCCATGTCGTGCAATGCCGCGGAGGTCAGAAGAGGGTGTCGGATTCCCCTGGAACAGGAGTTATCCTGGAACTGGAGTTTCAGACGGTTCTTGGCCGCCATGTGGGTGCTGGGGATTGAACCCGGGTCCTCTGTAAGAGCGGTCGGTGCTCTTAACCGCTAGGTCATCTAATTTTAAAGAAATAAAACATACCAAAATTAATTAATTAATTAATACCTAGAGAAAAAAAGGAGTGAGTTTACTCAGCAATCAAATTGATTCAACCACTCCAATGTTTACAGAAAACTTCTGGCTGCCCTAAACAAAACAAAGTTCAAGAATATTTACAGGAAAACAAAATATTTGACATCTAAAAAGTCAAAATTAAATGCCTTAACTCCAAACAAAAAAAAAAAAAAAAAAAAACTAGACAGAGGCCAACGAGACAGCTCAGCAGATTAAAGCACTTACTGCACAAGCCTGGTGACCTGAGTTAGAGGCCTGAAGCCAACATTAAAAAGCGAGATGTGGAGGCTAACATCTGTAAATCCTAGAACTCTTAGAGCACTCTCCAGAAATGGAAGGCTGTGACAAGACAATCCTCTGGAAGCTAGCTGGCCAGCTATCCTGGAGCTCACAGCACAGAAGCAGGAATAAGAGAGACCCTGACTCAACTAGGTGGAAGGTGAAAACCAACTACACGCACACACACACACACACACACACACACACACACGCACGCACACGGAATCAATAATAATGGCAAGATAAATAAATAATTTTAAAATTATTATAGTTATCATTGGGAAAAAATCAATCTGACCAAAAAGAGACATAGAGGCTAGAATAAGAAGATAGTGACATTGAAAGAATTATTAATGCTGTTTGTATATACTCAATTATTCAGAAACTGCAAGTTGAGAAACATGACTTTTTAAGATTAAAAAAGAACGGAGCACCAAGGAGCAATTGAAAACTTCAAGGAGAATAATGCATATGTGTCACTTAATTTTTTTGAAGGAAAAGAAGAAGAGATGGGAAAGAAAAAAAATTAAAACTAAGAGCTAAAACTTCCAAATTTCATGAAAATTTGAAACACCATGACCTTGAGAAGTGTTGTGAACTCAAAGCACAAGGTCCTTTAAATTCATTTTAAATTAGCAATAGTCTTTAACTATTCATGGGTTGGGGATGTGGATCACATAGGTTAAAAACACTGCGAAAAAAAAGATTAAAACGGGACAGCATCTGTAGATACTAGAAAAACAAGTATTTCAACTTATATTTTTAGATACAGTTTAAGAAACTAAAAATGAAATAAATACCCTTTTAAACAAAGAAGAGGTTAAAGAATTCATTTTTAAAATATTGTCATAACAAATTTTAAGTAACTTCTTTCTAGTGGGAGAAAATTGATACTAAAGGGGTGGTATGAATCTAGGCAAAGAAAAGTGGACTGCTGGAAGCGGTATCTGAAGAGGTAAAAAATGTGAAGTGCTTTTTGATTTAAACATTTTTAGAAGATACTGAGTTTTCTGGTGCACATCTTTAATCCCAGCACTTAGAAGTCAGAGACAGGTAGATCTCTGTGAGATCTGGTCTACATAGTGAGTCCCAGGCCAACTGAGGCTACAGAGAGACCCTGTCTCAAAAAGACCAAAAAACATACATCTTTAAAAGATAATTGTTTAAAATAAAATAATAGCAATTTGATCTATAGGTATAATGCAACTCTAATCAAAATTTCAGCAAGTCATTCTGTGGCATCCACAAACTGATTTCTAAAGTTTACATGGAAATCCACATGATCCAGATTAGCCAACACAATAGTCAAGAAAAATAATGTTGAGGGGCTGGAGAGATGGCCTGAAGAGCGCCGACCGCTCTTACAGAGGACCCGGGTTCGATCCCCAGCACCCACATGGCGGCCAAGAACCGTCTGAAACTCCAGTTCCAGGAGAACTCCAGTTCCAGGGGAATCCGACACCCTCTTCTGACCTCCGCGGCATTGCACGACACGGGTGCACAAACTTGCATGCAGACAGTACATTCATACACATACAGAAATAAATTAAAAAAAATTAAAAAAAAAAAAAGAAAAATAATGTTGAGAGACTAACACCATCTGTGTTCAAGACTTGCTAGAGACCTACAGTAATCAAGATGGTGTGGCATTAATAAAGAATAAGCCATCAGATAATGTACAAAATTCAAAGCTCAGAAAGAAAAGCACAATCAATTGTCCTTGATACTAGGTCAAAGGCAATTTAATGGAGAGAATCTTTTCAATAAGTGGAAGTAGAATATCCTCATATAAAAAAAATTGGAAACAAAGCCGAGCGTGGTGGCACACGCCTTTAATTCCAGCACTCAGGAGGCTGAGGCAGGTGGATCTCTGTGAGTTCAAGGACAGCCTGGTCTACAAAGCAAGCTCCAGGACAGCTGGGACTAAAGGGAAACCCTATCTCAAAAAAAAAAAAAATAGACACATCTTAATATTATTCACAAAATTACTCAACATTGATAAAATCTGAATGTGAACTGCAAATATATAAAACTTTTAGAGGATAACATAGAAGGAAATCCAGTCTTACCTGAGTTGCAGTCCCTAAAGAAGTCAGGAAACTTTCAGGGTTCTGAGGGTAACAACACAAACCTCTACTTTGGCTCTGTCACTGTTGACAGTCTGATATTATTAGAGTAAGAGAACATAATCTGTATGATTTAAAATTTTTATAAATTTGTTAAGGTTCCTTCTGCTCCAGAATATTGTATTTTATTTACCTTGTTTACTGTTCCATCAGGATTCAAGAAAAAAAATGTATTATGCAAACTAATGGGTGGAGTGATACATAGAAATAGATAAACAGAAACACAGTTGTTAGATGATGGTCTTACCTTCTGTTTCTCTGTTTTTTCACTGACTGGTGATTCTATCACTTAGTGAGAAGAGTTGTCAAAGTTTTTAACATGATATTTTCTGATTCCGAGTTCTCCCACCTAATTTACATTTATCAGCATGCCAAACTGAGTCATTTTAAAACTTTTTGGTACCTATTAGTGTGTGTGTGTCTGCGCACACGCGCACGTGTATGTGTTGTGAGTGGGGAGGACAGGATTGCACCTCTCCCAGCCCCAAATTGAATCTTTTTCTTCTCTTCACCTTACAGTTCTCTAAATATCTCTAAATATCCTTCCCCCTTCCCTTATTCCACTTGTAAAGTCCAAATAAAAGATGCAGTTATGGTTTTTCAGTGTTCATGGTTGTTCAGATGAGATACTGATATGCGAAGAAATGCCTTTTTTTGGTGCTTTCTACTGACAATTAAACACAATGCAGAATTTGAATATAAAAGTTTGTAACTCTGACCATTTTACAAAGACCTTTGAAAGTGAACCAGAATATCAATCACAGTAACTGCAGGCTGTGTTTGCATTATAAAGAAGCATCAGGTCTCGATGGATGATGAATTACATCACAAAGATCTATTCTCATCCAAGATTCTTCTTATAGAATAGGAAGGAAACAGTCATAAAATATTAATGGATTTTATGTTGACACCATTTTCTGAGGGAAAAAGCTTGGGAAATGTAAACAGGATAAACAAAAAAGATTGTCTTAAGCCTGGTAAATAATACTGAACGTTCACTTTAAGGACACAATGAATCTACTCTTATAAATTAGAACATCTTAATGTATAGACATGATCATTCATAACATTAAATCCAGTCTAAGAAAGCTTTAGATTTAGAACATAAATCTGGTAGAGCTGTTTTCAAATAATTCTGTCATCATAAAATTAACATTACAAAAATAGATTTTTTCTAAATCGCCAAAATGTGGATGAATCTTTATCTATATTTATTTTTCCTTCATATAGCAGTCTGAAGACATGTTTATTCAACACTAAAAAGCTATTTTTGTATTTCTCTGGGTGTCTTAGTTTAGCACTGTGTGGTGATAGATAGGTCATGTATCTACTAGAGTCACAGAAATACTGATGCAAAAGTACAACTCTCATCTCCAAGAGGATAAGAGAGTTTATTCTGGAGCCACATATGAGTGACCACGGACCAGGAACACAGATTCAGACTACACATTTCATTTTCCAACCTGGTAATGGTTTCATGACACTTTTATCGAAACAGAACAAAGAAAGGTCATAAATCAAGACACTTTTCGAATACATTAGTGGAAGCATTAAGCAGGCGGTTACAGTGAAAGAGAAATCTCAGGTATAGGCTCAGATGTGATCTAGGCTTTTGGTTGATAGATGCCAGTAGTCTGCTAAATTAATACATTCTAAAATGTTTTTAATCTGTTAGTTACAAGATGCTAGAAAAATAAAAGGCTAGAGATGACCCAGGATAAATGGTAATTGGGCTCTGGACCTGCAACATCCTAAACTCTCCACAGTCACTGTCTAATCAGTTGATCAGTCTTTGCAGAGAGTTCAGCTTCAAGATGCAGTTTTTTCTGGGAACTTTCATCCACAGAAGCATGAACTGACTTCTGCCTCTTTATTTTATGGGTTTATTGCCAAGATAATGGTATCATTTTGTAAGCTTTTGTCATAGAGATTTCATCCTCATGTATCTGTTGGAAGGGTATTTTCACTTATTTTCATTAAAATAGCATTTAATTCACACTCAGCTTCTTAGATCTGTGGTTCGATTCTGGGTGTCAAAAGACATATGATTGGCAACCCTAAAGACTTATTGACTCATAGAAGCAAACTTATGGGGCCTCTCCAGAAGAGGATTGATTTACACACTAACTCCACCTCCCATACACACTCTGCCCATCAGTAGTTCTCAAAGTACAGAAGATGGAGAGATTTAACATGACCCTGACACACCCCAGGGACAGGTGAATGTCTGGAAACCTGATCAAGAAAAGAAGAATTCTGTCTCATATAAACACTCTTCACTTTAAGTTGTAAACATCTTTGCAAAATGTGAAGCTCAAATTCCTCTTCAGGGAGAGGATGAAATGGGCACAGGACATGGAAGCTTGTGGTTGACAGAACTGTACTGGTAATTCCTGGTTTTTATTCTTCCATGTGGATCAGGCCTGGGTGTGATTAAATAGGCTCCTTCATTTCTCATAGTGTCATAGGCTGTGCCCAAATTGAATTTTTTTTCAGAGTTCCTTAAGTCAAAATTGGATTCAAGGCAATGAAAAAATATAACATTGACATTGTGACATAAAGTAGGTCAAAAGGCCTTATTTTTTTTTTAAAAGGATAAGTAAAGAGGCAACCTTGAATGAAAAAGAAATCCTATGTTTATGATATTCACTTACTGTAATTTTCATAAAGAACAGCGATTTCTTTGGAAAAATATACTGAAAAGAGACACTATGAATTAAGTAGACAATTTAAAGTAGCACATTTAATCAACACATATCCAGAGAGCATTTTGGAATAAATATCTAAAATGGAAGAATAAGGATTTTGGCTTCAGGATACCTAGAATCTGTGTAGACAAGGGCTGGGGACCTGGCTCAGCTGGTAAAGGGTTTGCTGAGCAAGGAGAAGGACCTAGAGAAGGACCTGGAGCTGACTTTGATCCCTAGTACTTACATAAAAAGCTGAGCCAGGCAGCTTGTGCTTGTAATGCCATTGCCAGGGAGCAGAGAAAAAGGGATCCCAGGACTTGCCTACCAGCAAGCCAGATTAATTCAACCACAATTTCCAGGTTCAGTAAGAGACCCTGTCTAAAACTAAGTTGGAGAATAACTAAGGAAGAGAATGTCAACCTCTACCCTCCACAAGCACATACACACAAACATATGTACACACACACAAACACATGCACACACAAACATGCACACACAAACACATGCACACACAAACACATGAACATACACACAAACACAGGCACACACACAAACACATGCACACACAAACACATGAACACACATGCACATACACACAAACACATGCACACACAAACATGCACACACAAACACATGCACATACACACAAACATGCACACACACAAACACATGCACACATGCACAAACACATGCATGCACACACAAACATGCATGCACATACACAAACACGTGACACACACAAATAAATGTACACACATAAACGCATGCACACAAACATATACATACACAAACGCATGCACATACACAAACACATGTATGCACACAAACACATGCACACACACAAATGTGTGCGCATACACAAACACATGCACACACATAAACACATGGACACACACAAACACATGTACATATACAAACACATGCACATACACAAACAAATGTGTACACATAAACACATGCACACAAACACATGCACACACTCAAATACATGCACATACACACAAACACATGTACATACACAAACACATGTACATACACACAAACACACACACACACGTTTGAAGAACAACATAAACATCTTCCACTGGATAAGGTAGGCGTCCGTATCATGAAATCTGTATGAGCCACACTTATAAGGCTTCTGGGGGCTGCTGACTCAGCTCACTCTTCTACTTTTGGAACCCTCCTGCCACACTTAACTTTGTTCTTTTTCTTCCACTGACCATGTCTTCTCTTTTTCACAGTCACTGCTACCTCCACAGGAACAAACATCTACTCACCTCAGACAAGGCACTGATGACAGATCAAAGAAATCATCCCACCCACGTCTGGGTTAGTGAACCATTGAGTGTATGGAGATTGCTTACAAGAGTGTGGGGGACATCTCACATTAGTGTGCCCTTGCCGCTCCCTGAATGACTTACAGACAGCTGGAGCGCCAGAGTCTCCCCTCCCCCGCATTTGTTACTGCTTTAGATAACTTTGGGGAGGGGCCTTTCTGTATCTTGTTAGTTTCTACTTTCTGAGACTTGTAAGTTTTGTTGGCTTCCTGAGTCTTCCAGTCTCTCTCCTCTCCTCAGAAGGACTGTTTCAATTTAGAGCAAATTAGTCCCAAACACTTGGAAGGGGGACTAAGAAGTCCCACACTTGTGGGACTCAGGTCTCCTATTTCCGCTCTGAATCTTGGCCATGAAGTGAACAGCTTTGCGACTCGTGAGTTCCCCTGCCTGTCTGTGCGGCTTGCCGGAGTCCCCAAAGCAGTGAAGCTATCCAGTGCTGGACCGAAGGCTCTAACCCAGGAGCCCAAGTCAACCTTTTCTCTTTGTGAATTTATTACCTCAGGTATTTGTTTCAGAACAAGAAAGTTGAGTTAACATAGAAATATATTAATGAGGGGGCTGGAGAGATGGCCTAGCGGTTAAGAGCGCTGACTGCTCTTGCAGAGGACCCGGGTTCGATCCCCAGCACCCACATGGCGGCTGAGAACCGTCTGTAACTCCAATTCCAGGAGAACTCCAGTTCCAGGGGAATCTGACGCCCTCTTCTGACCTCCGCGGCATTGCACAACACGGGTGCACAAACCTACATGGAGACAATACATTCATACACATAAATAAATAAAATAAAATTTAAATAAAAGAAATATATTAATGAAATAGTAGGGAGACTGGAGAGATGGATCAGCAGAGGACACAGGTTCAATTCCCAGCATTCACAGAGAGGCTAACAACCATCCATAACTTCAGGTCCAGGGGATCTGACACCCTCTTCTGACTCCATGGGCATTGCATGACATGGGTACACTAACATACATGCAGGTGATAGACTCATACACATAAAAGAAAAATAATAATTAAAAAACTACAAAACAAATCCGGGTGTGGTGGCACACACCTTTGATGCTGGAATTTGGGAGGCAGAGGGGGAAGGATCTCTGTGAGTTCAAGTCCAGTCAGGTCTACACAGTGACTTCTAGGACAGCTGAGGATACCGAGAGACCCCATCTAAAAAAAAAAAAAAAAAAAAAAAAAAAAAAAAAAAAAAGCTACAAAAAAGAAAATGGTAGGATTTTACTTTCTGAATAATTTTAAACCCAAACTTAAATGTAATATTAATTTTACAATTTATAGTTTTGTGTTTGTGACAGTCCCAAGGAAAAGCTTGCCACATTCCGTATGGCAAGCTGGCTGCAGCTCTAAACCCTCCAGCCTTCACTTTGCCTTCTCTGGAAACTTCTGTTACTCAATCATCAAGTTCCTTCTACTACTTCGTTCTGATTATTTAGACTCATGTCTTATTCTCTAAATAGACTGAAAGGCTCATTAAGAATCTGCAAAACCAATTGCTGATGAACTTGCCTCAAATAAAAAAGCATGAACTAAGCAGCTTTCCAAGATAAATTATATCAGCCACCCCAGAAAATTGCAATTGGCTCCTCATTGGCCGCCCAGCTGCCGCCTATTTATAAGTCAGCACCCAGAGTGATCCTTTAAAGACTTGTCAGAGTCCCACTGCTCCAGCCAAGCTCCCAGTGGTTTCCTTATCCACAATCCTTGCAATGACTCACACCGTCCTGCATAGTTTAGCTGCTTTCAGATTTCTTAAAGTCTTCCTCTCCTCTGCTTGGCCAACCTGCCAGACAGAGCCTACTACCCCTCAAATACGCCTGGCCCTGTAGACCAACCAAGCCATTATATTATGGGAGTCATCCAGTGCTGTAGTGGAGTTTTATCTGGTTCTGCTCTGAGTGTTGGAACGCGGCAGCAAACAAAACAGCCAAATGCATCTGATCAATGGAGTTTACAGCAAATGCTGCAGATGGAGTAGCTTGTTAAGTGAACTCACAAAGCCATCATCACACCCGGTTTCTCCAAGAAACAAAAACAGAAGTGTCAAAGAAGGGCCTACACTCCAGAGATGCCTCTGTCAATTGTGTGGGAGCCTGTCCACAATCTTGGGGTGTTTTTCTTAATGTGAAAAATTACTTAGGATAATCAGGGCAAAACTGAACACAGACTAGCTCTGGGATGAAAGCATCAGTTGGGGAAACATTACAACAAACAAAGAAGAGATCCAGACAATCATACGGGAATACTTCAAAAACCTATGCTCTACTAAATTTGCAAACCTAATGGATGACTATCTGAAATCCTGGGAATCAACAAAGCTTAACCAAGAAGAGATTGACAGTTTAGACAAACCCATAATATTAGAGGAAATTGAAGATGTAATAAAATAAAAAAAAAAACCTCCCAACTAAAAAAAGCCCAGGCCCAGATGGTTTCACAGCAGAATTCTATAAAACATTTAAAGAGGTCTTACAACCATTACTACTCAAACAGTTCTGGTCAATTTTTTTGAGTTGTGTTCATGAGGTGTTAGTCATGTCAGAGCTGAAATGCTGCTGGTCCCTCATGCTTTGCCTCTGCCTACTCCTAACACTCCTATCAATGCAGTAACAAAGTGGTGTTGAACACTGGGAAGAGAAAAGTGTATAGCGGTAGAAAGAGAAATACTGAGTTTCCATTTCTGTGTCATTCCATGTGTTGTTTTACTGTAATTAACCACTCATTCAATAATTTTAAATTAGTAATTACTTAATTATTAAAATTATTAATCATCAAATTGATCTTACAGAAGTTTCTAGACAATGAAAACATGGTAACTTCTTTTTTAATTTTTTAATTTCTTTATTTTATGTGTATCACTGTATTGCCTGCATCTATGTAAGTGCCCAGGGCGTTGGATACTCTGGAACCAGAGGTACGGATGGTTGTTAGCCACCATATGTGTGCTGGGAATCCAACCAAGGTCCTCTACAAGAATAGCCAATGCTCTAACCACCCAGCCATCTCTCCAGTCCCCAGAAACTTATTTCTAAGATATGTAGTTAATGTATATTTTTAAAAATATTAATAGAAAGTTTGTATTAGTTCTAAGTTTGTTTATTGGTTAGCACACACAGCAATGGGAGTGTTTTCCTTTCTGCTTATTCCTTCCCTTGCTGTCCTCTGCCTCACACCTCTTCCCCTCTCAATGGTCCACTCTTTCTCCCAAATAGTGCCCCTTCTTATTTCAAAACACAAATACATATCTATTTAATGATATCTATGCTGTCCTTTTATGAGTATGGGTGTCTCTGTGTGTGCAAGTAGATCTATGTCTGTGTGGATGTGTGAGCCTGTGGAGGCCAAGACAGAATGTCAGGTCCTCTGGAACTGGTTACAGGCTGTTGAGAGTCCCCTGATGTAGGTGTTGAAAACTGAACTTGCATTGTCTGGAAGAGTAGCAAGAGCTACTAACCACTGAGCCATCTCTCATTTTTTTTTTTTTTTGGTCTTTTCGAGACAGGGTCTCCCTGAAGCCCCAGCTGTCCTCGAACTCACTCTGTAGACCAGGCTGGCCTTGAACTCACAAAGATCCCCCTGCCTCTGCCTCCCAAGTGCTGGGATTAAAGTTGTGCGCCACCACGCCCAGCTTGATGGTACATTTTTAATATTTTAAATTAGTAGCAACATCTGATTTTGATTGTTTCTTTTATGATGCATTTTTAGACTAAATTCGTGTTTGCTATAGAATAGGAGAAATCAGTGACAAAAATCTGTTGTGTCCCAAACAGCACCACCAACTGGGGACAGGGGGACATTGCTCATTCAAACCACCACAATATACAAGCAGATGTTCAAGTAATCCTTTGTCTTCCCCTTGAAGTTTTCAAAATATCAGACACACCTTTCACAATTGTGAAGTTAAATATTCATATGTGCAGAATTGAAAATATTTTGACTTACTTTAGAACTTGTTAATAATGCTAATTATACTTCAAATTCACATTATATGGAATACTAAATGTATTTCATTTTAAATGCCTATTTGAGATAATTGAATCAAAATAAATCTGTACAATTAAAGAAATCTCTTGCTTGACTCAGGGAGACCCATGTTTGCTTTATTGGTTTAGTGGCCTTTGGTAACACTCTCTGGCATTCCAGAGGCCATCTGTACACTTGCATGTGTGGTCTCAATACATCCCTCCCATGTTAACGTCAGGTCTTCGGCAGCAGGGTCTTATTGCCTCTCCTCCTGTAGGTATCCCAACTTAGAGGCAAGGAGCCCTTACCTTTTGTGGGGCCTTGGATCCCCTGGCCAACATCCACCTGGTAGAACAATCCATTGCTGATGTCAGAGCTCCTGTATTAATATATTTTGCCTGAGTGCATAGCCCTAGGACTTTAGTATTATATTTGGTTCTGAACAGAGAGTAATCCCTTCCACAGTTCCCATGTCTAGTAGTCAATTAAAGAAAGCAGTTTTACCGGTTTTATAAGAGATTACCTCTACAATAGTTGTCTCCAATTTACAGTTGGGGAGCGACCTCATCATTGTCATATTTCTCCTTGTTCTATGGGTGGGAAGGCAAGGAAGTCTCTCATATCAGAACCTTTGTGGCACCTAGAAGGTAAGTTTCATTAGGACTCATTATAACTAGTTGTTACATGTAGGATCCACAGAGGGGTTCGATGTTTATGGCAATCTGAGGCTTTTCTTCCTTTGAATGTTCAGACGGGTCAGCCTTTCCGTTGCCACTTTTTGGTACATCCTACTCAATGCAAACCTGTATCTTTTCTTTCTCAGCCGTTAAGTTGGTGACGTTTTGTCCTGTTGGAACAAACAAATCTTTTCCCATAGTTAGTTTTAAGATTTGAATTGCAAGGGTTTGATGAAAAGGTTTCATGTCTTTCTGTATCCCCCCCCCNTGCTGTTTTCTTTTGGTTTTGTTTTTGTTTTCTTAATGACCAAAACAGATGGAAAAGAAGGAGGTGGTAGTCTTAGGCCTAAAATGTATGGAAATGGGGCCTATACAGAGTGCTGGCCTAGTATGTTGTATGGACAGCTCAGACCCTCAAGGGGGCCTCAAAGGTCACTTTTAAACCAGAAGCACTTCTTCCTTGTCTTGGCAATGGAGTTGGCCCAGCCCCTTTAAGCCCAGCACGCCCAAGGGACTCTATGATTCCAGGCCGCTGCGGTTTTCCAGGGAAAAAGCTTTTCAAACACACACACACACACAAAACCACACACACACACACGCACCACACAAAAGAAAAACACACACACACACACCAAAATAATAAGATACAGAATATAAATAAGAAACAAAGAAAAGAGAAGAAAGGAAGGAAGGTAGAAAGAAAGAAAGAAAGAGAAGAAAGAAAGACAGAGATAGAGAGAGATAGAGAAGAGAAAGAAAGAAAGAAAGAAAAAGGAACAGAAAGAAAGCAAGAAAGAAGAAGAAGAAGAGAAAGAGCGAGGCCATAGCAAGGCATGATGCCCCCCGCCTGGCATATAATGTCCACCAGTTGAATTCACGTACATGAAAAATCAGCCGTCCTCCCTCATAAGGGTGCCAGCCATCTACAGGGAGAACACTGCCTCAGAAAGGAATGAATGAATGAATGAATTTGAAGAATGAATTAATGAATGAATGAATAGAATCTCTCTACAATGAAATTTTCAATTAACTCTGCCTTGGGAACTGTTGAAAAACACCAGAATAAGCTGGGAGTGGTGTCGCACGCCTTTAATCCTTGCACTTGGGAGGAAGAGACACGCGGATCTTTGTGAGCTAAAGGCCAGCCTGGTCTAACAAAGGGGGTTCCAAGGAACAGCTGGAGCTACAGGGAACACTGTCTCAAAAATACCAAAGAAATAATATAATAATAAGATAATAATAATAAAGTAATAATTTGGAAAATTATTTTTAAAAAGGCTTACCAAGATAAAACAAGGAAATACATTTCATACCAAAAAAACACCAAAAAAAAAAAAGAAAAAAAGGTGGGGGGAAATTAATGATTAAATAATTAAGTAAACAGGTAAAAAAATAAATCCAGTCTAAAAAAAAAAGCCACGATTAAAGCACGGTTGGTACTTCCGATTCTGATCAGCGTTGTCTTTCATGACTATAGGGTGGAGTCGCCGGCATCATGTTCTCAAGAATGCACCCCATGTTGTGTTTTTGGGTGTGACTTATAGTGTTTACTTGGAGGTAAAACTTGATACTGTGTGCAGCTGAGGCAGCCATGTAGTCGCTGGTTACTCGATCCCCTAATTCTATATTTGGCTATTGGCTCTCCCCTATGGAGAAATAACCTGGCGCGATGTCACGAAGCGTACAGTCCTCTACAGGTATATAATGTTAGTTAGCCACTAGTTAAGACGCTGTAGTGATTGGTATACAGGTGGGAAAATGTGTAAATTCATGGGATTAACATATTCCAAATCATGTGTCGTATGCTAAAGTAAAACTCTATCCTCAAACTATTGGTTCGTGTCTTAGAGATACCTCTGTAGTACTCTCTATATTGCTTGTTTCTTCATTGAGTAGGATCGAAAGGTATTCCTACAAACTTGTCAGCCCATGAATTGATGCGGATAATAGCCGAGAATTGACCTAAAGTCCTAAGTCAACAGTCCTATTGAGAGAGTGTGACTGGAAATTGTTCTCTCAGTCACTGCCCGCTTTTCATCATACCGCCTGTGCCCCTTTTCTAAGCCAGGTGAACAACCCTCGGAAGGGGGCATGGTAGAATGTAAGGGCTTGCGATTGGGGTGAATGGTGAAACCTACAAAGAATAGTAGACTGGACAACTCATTTATCAAACTTTGATTGAACAAACCAACTGTCACCCCCCACTGGATGGTGGGCTGTAGGTGTTTGGGCACACAAGCCTGCAGATAAGGTGTTTGCATGAGGATGCTTGTACACTCATGGATTATCACTTATAGCTAAAAATGAAAAAAAAAAACTGAGAGAAAGATGCAGGACAGTTATGGCGGAATACATGATCTGGGATGGGGTGGGGGGGGGGAAAGGGAAATAAGCCTGAACTGAATTGGAAAAAATGTATGAAATGCACAAAGCATCAATAAAAATTAATTAAAAAAAAAGAAATCTCTACATTGATTATAATTACAAGAGAATTAAAACATACTCTTTATAGTTAGAAATTATTCAATCCATGAATGCATACTTTAATCGTTGATGGTAAATGCCTTCAGTGAACTGTCAGAAAGGAAAAAAAAAATAGCAAAGCCAGAGCAAGTGATCGTTATTTATACATGATTGGTAAAGATAAGCAAAACAAGAAAATTCTTGGGGAGGAAAGGGAGATATTTCCGTGGGAAGACACCACAGAGAAGATCCAGGATTACTACTTAGGACTATGGTGAAGAGGGAAAATACATTGGGATGAAGCTAGCCACTGACTACACAACAGATTCATGAGAAAGACCTGCAGAGGTCACTTCATTCAATCCATGTTAAGGTTAGTATCATGTCATAGACTCTACATAAAATTATTTCCATTTAAGAACAAAGATCTTTCTTTGTAACACAGTCTGGCTCCTATCTAGAGTCATCCCATGTTTGTGGGAAGGGTGAAGCAGAAGTGTAACTAACCTTAAAAGTGTATCGATTGCTCAAAAAGCTCTCAGCAAAATTCCCTCCTACAAATAAAAAAGACAAAAGAGAGGTTCTGCTGGTTAAATTTCAGGTACAATGTCTTTTGGTGTTTTTTGTAACATGCCACTGTCTCTCAGGTAACCAAAGGAAAAAAAAATCCCCAGGTGCTTTTTTTTTTTTAACTGTTTTATTAGGGAGATGAAGGTTACATATAATCTTTAACAGATAAATTGCAGAAAGACCAGAAATATCTTATTCTTGCAAGACTTGGAACTCTGTTGACATACAGCTCTTTCTTTCCCCAGACCTCATTTCTGAAGTTGAATCATAATATGGCTTAATTTTCCTGTTCTAGATCAGAAATCAGGACTTTCCTTATTTTACAAATAAGGAAAACCATATTTGTAAAAGCTATACAAGCCTGAATGAAGGTACATTTTATCACTTGCTAGTCTAAAGATTTTCTTTCATTGTTAGAACTTAAGAGATAGGCTGAAAGCAAGCCGGTGCTTTTTAAGGACAGTGAGATAGAATTTTTTCAGATTCGTGCAGTGGAGAGACAGACTCTAATATAAACTAAGCTAATTCTAGCTAAGGCAAGGGAAAGTAAGGTTTCTGAAGACAGAACAGATAGGGAATAATAAGAAATGCTATAGGAAAGTGGAAAGGGACACATAGGAATGGGGGGCATACAGAAATGAGAAACTCCAGAAGGAGTAAGTGAAGAACTACTGGAAGTGGCTTAGCAGCATGACCTATGAGTTAGAACATCATTTCGAAGATGGTATCTTAAAGTGGTTTTAATTTGCATTTCCTTAATTATTAGCGATGTTGAACACTTCTTTAGGTGTTTCTCAGGGATCTCTAATTCCTCCTCTGTGAAGTCTCTACTCAGATCTTTGCTCCATCTTTTGAGTGATTCATTTGTTTTTTTTCTTCTTTGTTTTTTGAGTAGCTTGTATACTCTGGAAATTAATGCTTTGTCAGATGTATCTGCTGTGAAGGTTTCCTCCCATTCTGTGGGTTTTCTCTTCACTTCCTTTATTGTTTCCTTTGATGTACAGAAGCTTTTGAGTTTAATGATTAAGTTTCCATTGTCAATTGTCGATCTTATTTGTTGTGCAGCTGCTTCTGATTTAGGAAGTCTTTTCCTACGCCTATGTCCTTGTAGTCTGCTGCCAAGTTTCTCTTCTATCACCTCCAGAGTTTTGGGATTCTCACTTGAGGTCTTTGATCCATCTGGAATTGACTTTTTTACAGGGTGAGAGGTAGGGGTTTTAATTTCATTCTTTCTACAGGTGGTGATCCAGTTTTGCCAACAACACTTGTTGAAGATGCTGTCTTTCCTCCAATGTGTCTTCTTGGCCCCCTTGTCAAATATGAGGTGGC
>VZQC01010403.1:1042397-1064964 GCA_009823505.1 Rhizomys pruinosus
TATGTTGAACCATCCCTGCATCTCTGGTATGAATCCAACTTGGTCATGATGGATGATCTTCTTGATGTGGGTCTGTATGCGATTTGCCAGTATCCTGTTTAGAATTTTGGCATCTGTGTTCATTAGGGAGATGGGTCTATAGTTCTCCTTTTTGGTTGCATCTTTGCCTGGTTTTGGGATTAGAGTGATGCTGGCTTCATAGAAGGAATCTGGGAGAACTCCCTCCGTTTGTATCCTTTTAAACAACTTGAGTATTAATGGTTGTAAGTCTTTTTGAAATATTTTATAGAATTCTGCTGTGAAACCATCTGGGCCTGAGCATTTTTTTGTTGGGAGGCTGCTTATTACATCTTCAATTTCTTCATGTATTATTGGTCTATTTAAGCTGTCGATCTCTTCTTGGTTGAGCTTTGGTGATTCCCAGGATTTCAGATATTCATCCATTTTTTCTAGGTTTTTCAAACTTAGTAGAGTATAGGTTTTTTAAAGTAATCCCATATGATTTTCTGGATCTTTTCATTGTCTGTTGTGATATTTCCCCAATAAGACTGGCTAGGATCAGGAAAACAAATGATGCCAAGTGCTGGAGAGGATGTGGAGAAAGGGGAACACTCATCCATTGTTGTTGGGAATGTAAACTTGTACAGCCACTATGGAAAGCAGTGTGGAGAACCCTTAGAAGACTCAAAATGAGTCTGCCATTTGACCCAGTCATATCACTCCTGGGTATATACCCACGAGACTCATCTTACTGCAGAGATACATGCACAGCTATATTTATTGCAGCTCTGTTCACAATAGCAAAACCTGAAACCAACCCAAATTCCCCTCAACTGACGAGTGGAAAGAGAAAATGTGGTGCATGTACACAATGGAATTCTATGCAGCGGTAAAGAAAGACAACATCATGAACTTTGCAGGTAAATGGATGGAGCTAGAAGACATCATGTTAAGTGAAGTAACACAGTCCCAGAAAAACAAACAACAAATGATATCTCTCATATGTGGATGCTAGTACCAATAACCCAGTTATAAATATTTCTTGTGGAGAGGGATGCATATTAAAAGAACAACAATAGAAAAATTGCATCAGAAAACTGACTGAAATGGTGACTCAGGAAGGGTGGGAGGGGCGGGAGAGGGACACAGGTGTATATTCAATTAATGCATACTTAACTGACATGAGTTCAACAAGTATCCAATTTTGCCCAGGCTCTGTCTACAGGTTACTTGGTGTTTTAAGACTTAGTAAAAGTAAATATGTGTATATTAAACAACATTGGTTTAAAGGCTCTGATAAAAACGGTAATGTATCTGAGTTAATTGGAGATATAAATTGCTGTTGTCCACATTTGTTTTAATTAAAATCTGTATAACAGTAACTTTGGGATTGGCATATACAACTGTTCTCTATAATTTTGCTGTTGTACAGTATCACCTTGTAGCAATCTCTTTCACCTGTAGGATGATTTAACTTAGAAGCTGGGTTTGCTTCCTAAGTTGGTCACGTGCAATCACCCAAAACAGCATGGGTGAATTTGATGAAATCTGTGCCTTGATTCCACCCTATAGGTATGTGTAATACAGCTGCTTTTTTGAGACTCATGGGTCGAAAAACAAAAACCTAAAATAAAAAAGGGGAATACAGATAGATGTGAAAACTTTTTGTCAATAAACTTTGCAATTCAAATCTTGGAACTAGCTATGGGAAGGGATCTGTATGTTCCAATGGGCCAGAATGTCACCAACTTAATGGCTGGGGAAGAAAATACAGCTTTGCAGTGAGTAGGATGTACCAGAAAGTGCCAGCAGAAGGATTGACTCCTCTGGGCATTGAAGGGAAGAAAAGTCTCAGATTGCTGCAGACATCAGGCCCCTCTGTGGATCCTACTAGTAACAACTATTTTTAATGAGTCCTAATGAAGCTTACCTTCTAGGTGCCACAAAGGTTTTAATACGAAATACTTTCTTAACTCCCCCCCCCATAGAACAAGGAGAAATATGATGATGATGAGGTCGTTCTCCACCTGTAGACTGGAGCCAACTGTTATAGAGGTAATCTCTTGTAAAACTGGTAAAACTGCCTTCTTTAATTGACTAATAGACATAGAAACTGTGAAAAGGATTATTCTCCATTCAGAACCAAATATAAGGCTAAAGTCTCCTTAAGATATGCACTTAAGCAAAATATACTAATACAGGAGCTCTGACATCAACAATGGATTATTCTACCAAGGAGATGTTGGCCAGGGGATCCAAGCCCCCACAAAAGGTAAAGGCTCCTTGCCTCCAAACTGGGATACCTGCAAGAAGAGAGGCGATAAGACCCTGCTGTTGAAGACCTGATGTGAACATGGGAAAGATGTATGGAGACCGCACTTGCAAGTGTACAGATGGTCTCTGGAATACCAGAGAGTGGTACCAAAGGCCACTAAACCAATAAAGCAAATATAGGTCTCCTTGAGTCAAGCAAGACTCCTCCATCAGCACCAGCTACACCTCACCTGCCTGGAAATACTGTGCAGCAGTGGCAGCCATATGTCTATATATCCCAAATCTAATTGGCTATTAGTTCTCTCCTTGGAGGAATAACCCATGGCTGATGCCACGAGCTTACATCCTCTAATGGTTAGGAGATGTTATAAGCCACAGTAAGACCCTGTCATATTTAACAGAAAAAAATGTAATTCATGGATTAACATACCATCCAAACATCTGTGTCTATACCAAAGTAACCTATCATAACAATTAGTACTGTTTAAATACCTATATATCTAATTGCTTGTGCTTCATTAGTAGGATCAAAAGGTCATGCCTGGACAAACTGTCAGTCCATGAAAGGAAACAGCCAGAATTGACCAGAGACCAAGACAACAACTCCAGAGAAAGTAGACTGTTTTGCTTCTCATCCACCTGTGCCCCTTTCTAAGCCTAGGGAACAATCTGCAGAAGAGGGGGTGTGGTAGAATGTAAGGGTTGCAATTGGGGTGAACGGTGAAACTACAACAATATAGACTGGATACTCATTTGATCAACTTGATTGAACATACAAGCCCCCCCTGCTGGATGGTGGGACCCATGAGCTGTGTGGGTTTGGGCACAACTGCTTGCAAATTGGTTTTACATGAAGGATGCTTGTACTCATAAATTATCACTTATTGTTAAAAAATGAAAAAAAAAAACAGAGAAAGATGCAGGAAAGTTACGGTAGAATGCATGATCTAGGATGGGCTGGGGTGGGGTGGGGGGAAGGGAAAGGGATATATGCCTGAACTGAATTGGAAAATGATGTATAAAATACACAAAGCATCAACAAAAAATGAAAATTTATATAAAAAAAGAACACTTCATTTGGAGGGTGGAGAGAAGACTCAGCATAAGGCCTAGGAGTCACCTTTAGAAGCATACCTGGTGCAAAGGACAGCTAAAGTTTGGACAAGTCTTTTATGCTACAGGGGAATTCACAATACATCTTCTTGCTTAAGAGAATCAATGTTATTCTCTTAAAATGAACATAGTTGCTATATTCCATAGTCCCCAACAAAGGCCCAGCATGATTTCCAGCCACTATGCAATTCCAGTCATCGGGGAGGTAGATGCAGTAACCAGAGAGCATGATTCGCATTACCAGTGACAGCATAATTGTTCCAGGGTAGTTGATGTTTTCAGGACACAAAGACATAACATCCTAATTAATATTAATGGTAAGAACCCAAATCCCTTGCAGAGTCCTTTGAGTTATTCAGGAAGCTGAAGAACCCATTTTTTCTCTGGAGAACCAATCCAGTCTCTGGAGGTATGAGAGCTATGTTGATTCTTCTGAGGCATGTGATTACACCATCACTACTTCTTAATTTATATCTCTACCACTCAGTAACTACAGTACTAGGACCCCACTTATGCACAAACTCCAGTCTGAGACTCTGGAATGTAGAATACATGTGAAGTAAGTCATTTTGTGAAGTTTCAGATTCCACTTAGATCTATGCAATAACTTGTCCTATGCTTGGAATGGATATTTCTAATCCAGTGCTATCCTACTATCACGTGTCATAACAGAGGCATGGGCTGACCTGGTAAGCAAAAAGTAGAGTACCCAAACTCGAGCACTCTAAGGAAGGCCTGTTAAGGCTGCCTGGCACCTAGTGGTGATTCATTTAAGTGTCTCGAGCTCAGTAATGGTTGAGAACTCTCATGTTTCTAATTTTGCCTTTAGGATATTGTTTTATCCCCAATATTTATTTTATTTATGATTATGTGCATATTTATGGTGTGTGTCTATACACATGAATGCAGTTCCCCTTAGTTTGATTGGCTACCTGATAGGCTGAGAGAATCATTAATGGTTATTTCATGGCTTTGAATTATGGTCATACTGAGGAAGAACAGCTATGGAAAGACAGGGGAAACAGTGGAACAATGGTCAAAGAAGGATGGGAATGGGATGTGTTTATAGTAAGAAAAAAGCATTGCTGAGGATGAAGATGGGGTGCTGTAAGGGATACAGGAATAGTGGGGTGATGCTCAAACCATCACCAATGATGAAAGGGCAGAGGAAATGGGAGAATCTAGGTGTAGTTTGTGTTTTGGTCTTGGACAAGGCTATTTCCATACCTCATCTACTTGTTCCATGGTGCTTATATTTGACAGGGGTGCCTGCCTCCAGCTGTTGTCTCTTTCAGAGCCTCTCAGTGGCACCCCAGTTTGAGGTCTCTGGCTGGAGTGCTTTTCCAATATACAAACATCTGTGGTTTTTTGACAGAATGAAATGGCTGTAGGGTTGAACACCCTGAAACTTCACAGAAGGGAAAGCAAGGCATAAAGCAGTATTAGGTATCATTCTACCTGTGCCTGAAATCATTTTATAATGATAATATTTCAGAAGAAATTCCAGATCACTTACTTGTGAATCAAGTAAAGGCTGATCAGAGAGTTTAAGGATAAAGGCAGTCTTGGCTTGTTGATTTTAGCACTGTATATGTTTGTTTAATCTCTGTCAGTGTCGGAGGGTATGGAACTGAGTCACATTGGAGTCTTCTGCTGGCAAGGACTACCAGGGTATTCTCTTGGGCCTAGAGAGATGGCTCAGTGGTTAAGAGCACTTATAAAAGTGACCAAATAGGGCTGGAGAGATGGCCTAGCGGT
This sequence comes from Rhizomys pruinosus, assembly GCA_009823505.1. Classification (NCBI taxonomy): domain Eukaryota; kingdom Metazoa; phylum Chordata; class Mammalia; order Rodentia; family Spalacidae; genus Rhizomys; species Rhizomys pruinosus. Next base: position 1,047,543 of record VZQC01010403.1, read on the forward strand.
TAAGAGCACCAACCACTCTTGCAGAGGACCCGGGTTCAATCCCCAGCACCCACATGGCAGCTGAGAACCATCTGTAACTCTGATTCCAGGAGAACTCCAGTTCCAGGGGAATCCGACGCCCTCTTCTGACCTCCACGGCATTGCACGTCACGGGTGCACAAACCTACATGCAGACAGTACATTCATACACATAAATAAACAAAATAAAGAGAAAATAAATAAATAAATATTTTTAAAAAGTGACCAAATAAATTTTTACTGTTTTTTTTAAGGTCCCATCCACAAGAAGGAACATATCCCTGGCACCTTAATTGGGATCAAGAACCTGTGGCTATATAGGTCATATATCCTAAGGGAAAACCTACTGCTTAAATGGACATAGTATTAAACTGACTCCTAGTGTCTTATCCTTATACCCATAAATTAGTACAATTCTCAGCCCTCAAGAGAGATGCCTTTTATGAGGTACACAGTGATTAACATAACACAGAGACCCATTATTGGTCAAGATCTAAGGAATAAGAGACTGCAGAGCAGAGTGCTCAGCCCTAAAGAGGACATCTATATCATACCCCTCCCCCAAAGGCTCAGGAATCATCAAGAAAGACAGTCAGGTGCAGTGGATGACTGCAACAAAACACTGCTTTCCAGATGCAACAAAGAATTCACAATGGTTGTGACAGTATACACAAGACCTAGACCTGTGGAAGGCCAAGCCAGTGAAACTCTCTTCATGGAAGGGGGAGGTGGGCACAAAGTCCCAGGCATAGCTAAGGAGCTCCTGGCAATTGATAGATATTAGGAAGGGGAGAGTTAGCTTTCTTTAAGGGTGTAACCACCAGTAGTCAGTCAACCAAGCTCCAAGGGATGGACCCAGACTGCAGAGTAGTTGGGTCACACAAACTGGCCCCCACGGACTTTAAAAAGGAAAAAGGAGACATGAGGTTGGGTGAGTAGGAGGTGAGAGTAGATGTGGGAAGAAGTGAAAGGATGGATATAATCAAACTGCAGCATGTGAAACTCTAAACTAATTAAAGTTGTTTAAAAAGGACACCTGCTGTTCCCCCAGGACACCCAGTTCAGGTCCTATCACCCATGTTGGGCAGCTCACAGTATCCTGTTCCAGGTGACATAATGTCCTCTTCTAGACTCGACAGGTACATACACACACACACACACACACACACACACACACACATAAACATAAAGATAATAAAACAGTCAACCCAGAGGAGAAGAGAGTTCATGTGGACGTGGGGCATGAGATGGAAAATATGATTGAACTTTTCTTCTGGCCACTTTTTTGTGGTTGTTTTCTAATGCTTGGCACTTGTGTCCAGAAAGGAGTTTCTCATCACTGGTAGAGAAGATTGCCCATATACTAGATTAAAGTAGGCTCAGCTGCCAAGTTTAAAACACACCCCAGGGACAGAACTTCCTTCCACTAGGTCCCCCCTCAAGAATATTCCACCATCTCTATGAAGTTGTACAACTTTGGAGCCAAGACTTTAACAACACATAGACCTTTAAGGGACATTGCAGACCCAAATTATAGTAGAGTATTTGAGAAGCAGTTAGGGGCTTCACAACTGCTTGGGGAATAGAAGTGTAAGCCTGATGCTAGTCTTACCAGACATAGTAAATATTGAAAATACTGAAGAATTATTTTTTTAATAAAAAGACTGCATGCCAACTGAAGACCATGAGATATCAGTTATTGGAAAGCATAGCAGACACGATCCTGTGAGGATGAGGTACCAATGAAATCTCAGCTTCACAAAGTTATTGATAGATCTGAAAGCAGAGGTTCAACTGTGTGTATTTCTATTGGACTTTTTTTTAATTTTAAAAAGATTTTTTTATATTTTTTTATTATTTTTTAAGGGATTCATAATATAAGAGCACAGTTGTTTTCAGATCACATTGATGTTTCTATTGGACTTTTTTTTTTATTTTTTTTTATTTCATTTATTTCTGTATGTGTATGAACGTACTGTCTGCATGCAGGTCTGTGCACCCGTGTCGTGCAATGCCGTGGAGGTCAGAAGAGGGTCTCGGATTCCCCTGGAGCTGGAGTTCTCCTGGAATTGGAGTCTCAGACGGTTCTCGGCCGCCATGTGGGTGCTGGGGATCGAACCCGGGTCTTCTGTAAGAGCAGTCGGCGCTCTTAACCGCTAGGCCATCTCTCCAGCCCTCTATTGGACTTTTTAAACATCCAGAATGAGAGAATTTCCTGGACTGGAATTAAGAACTAGAAGTTTTATCCAGTGAATTATTTTATTTATTTATTTTTGTGTATGTGTGTATGAGTGTACTGTCTGCATGCAGGTTGGTGTACCCATGCCGTGCAATGCCACAGAGGTCAGAAGAGGGTATCAGACTCCCCTGGAACTGGAGTTGAAGACAGTTCTCAGCTGCCATGTGGATGCTGGGGATCGAACCCTGGTCCTCTGCAAGAGCAGTCGGCCCTCTCAACCGCTAGGCCATCTCTCCAGCCCCTCCAGTGAATTATTAACTGTTGAGCAGAGCCCGTCCATACCTTCAGTCTTAAATGATGTGGGGAAATCCCTGGGAGGAGTTCACGGGAGTCTGTTTCTCCCTGTAGGGACCCTGAAACCCAAACACACCAAATTCTCAAAAGCTTTCGCTTAAAAGGAAGAAGAATGCATGTCTACCCATTGATTTAAGACTTTTGTTAGATAAATGCTGGGTTGAGGGAAGCAGACAAACTGAGAAGTCTAAAATCATTGGGGTATCAGTGGGAGGTAGAAGAGACTTTGGGAAACATTTTGTCATTTCATGAGAAAAGCCTGCCCTGTTGTCACTGGAGTGGTAGATCAGAGAAGGAAGCTGTGCTGCACTGTAAGTGGTCCTTTAAAAATGCCAAAGATCGGGGCTGGAGAGGTGGCCTAGCGGTTAAGAGTGCCAACTGCTCTTGCAGAGGACCTGGGTTCAATCCCCGGCACCACATGGTGGCTGAGAACCGTCTTTGACTCCAGTTCCAGGGGAATCTGACACCCTCTTCTGACCTCCATGGCATTGCATGACACGGGTGAACAGACCTGCATGCAGACAGTACATTCATACACATAAGAAATAAATTTTTTTTTAAATGCCAAAGATCTCAGACAAATCATGAGCAGACTCTCTAAACTCAGCACTGGTAAACTTGGAGACTCTGAGGAAGGGCGACAGGATCTCAAGTGCTTTTAAGAGCAAAATGTTTGGTTTCAATGGTTGTTTGTCCCTTTTCCAATTCCAATTCTCAACAGGCTGTTTTAATGTTCTTTAATTCCACAGTCCACAGTGTTCATCTCTCTCTCTCTCTCTCTCTCTCTCTCTCTCTCTCTCTCTCTCTCTCTCCCTTCTGCAATTTTGTTGAGGTAGAATTTCACTGCGTAGCTTCAGGCTAACATCACACTTGTTATCTCCCTGCCTCATCCCCAGAGTGTTTGGATTTAAGGCATTCTTCATCAGGCCTACCTTGGTTCTGTTCTTCCCTCTAGCCAAAGCCATCGCTGTCCTCTTTGTGAGGCTGCCTCTTTGGTAATCATCCTGCCCAAGATCAGTCTTCTCTGACCCCAAGACTCAGCCCTGGCCACCTCTATTTTTCCCAGGACCAATTGGAAATATACTCCCCACGCTGTCGTTTGGTCACCTGTTTGTATGTGTTTCCTCTGATTCACCTTGACAACCTGAAGTCCTGCAGCTCAGCTCCTGCTCAAGTCTTGTTGAATCATAATGGGAATTACAGTGATCAGGACAAAGTCAGGTAAGGAAGTAGCCTGAGATTTTTAATCATTAAGTATATTCTCATGTCCAGAAGTATCTACATCTAGGATAGAAGTTAAAAATTAGTGTTCTAAGGACCTGTGGAGATGGCTCATGGTTAAGAGCACTGGCTGCTCTTGCAGAAGACCTCGGTTAGACTCACAGCACCCACAGGGTGGCTAACAACCATCTGTAGGTCCAGTGCCAGGGAAAATCTGACGGCTTCTTCTGATTCCAAGGGCATGGCATGCCAAGGGTGCACTTACACACAAGCAGGCAATACACTGGTACACAGAAAATAAAAACAATACGTAAAATATTTTTAAAAATTAGTGCTCTGAAAACGTATCTGAGACTAAAATATTAGGGCACATATTTCACTTTATAGAAATTTTGATATGATTATTCATGTCTTTTATTTTAACCAGCACAGTAAAATACATATTTCAATATATACAAATTGTCATAAGACTCTGTATCTGAGGGCTTTGATATCAGTGTAACAACTGAAAGTCATCTGAAGTGGGACCCTATGATGATTAATAACTGCCAGCTTACAGGATCTAGAGTAACCATGGAAACAAGCCTCTGGGCTTATCTGTGAAGGATTCTCTAGAGTGGGTTCCTGGAGGTCATTGGGCCCAGATTGAATAAAGGAAAAATGGAGGTAAGCACAGGCATTCATCTCTTTGTGGACACAACTCGACCAGCTTCCTCCTCACGTTCCTGCTGCCATACCTTTCACATCATTCTGAACTGTACCTTAGACCTGGGAGCCCAAAAAACTCTTCCTTTCCTTAAGTTACCTTTCTCAGGTATTTGATAATATCAATGAGAAAATTCACCAATACAAACCCTGAATATTACAGGTTCCATAGAGATCACACAAAGTGATAGCTGCTGATTCTCAGGAAGAAGGAGGTTCAGCTCTAGAACACATCTGCAGGCACCATGGCTGTGGCTGTGGAAATTGGTTTACACCAAGTATCAGAACCACACAGCTGCAGCCCCTTCTCTGTCACTGACAGGCTGCAGAGTGGACCAGACAGAAGAGTTCCCTGAAGACTCCTTTCCAGTGGTGCACCTTCAAGAAGCGGGAGATCATTTGCACAGTGTGACATGGTGTGTGTGTGTGTGTGTGAGTTGTGTTCACCACAGTTTGCCATTAATGATTTGAAAGCTAATTACTCACTAGTATCTTCTTTTTTTTTTAACTTGTGTAGCATTCTGTGATTTATGAGTTCTTAGCCAGTCATGAAGTCACTTTTTTTTTCTTCAACTGGTAGTTGCAGTTTCCTCAAAGACCATTATAAGCAGCCATTAACTTACAAGATTGATGACCTATTCTTCCAGGCTGTGAATAGCTTCCCCACAATCAAGTACCTTGCATGCAGTATTTGATCCCATCTGAAGTAGGATGGACCAGTGAGTCTTTATAAAACTTCTTTTCTCCATTTTCACTATGCTAACTTACGGTTGTCTTTTCTAACAAAATTTTAATTGATAGCACCACTGATTATTTCAACTTCTTTGGGGCTTGTGATGATTGATTATGGTCAATATATTTTTTTCTATCTTTAAACAGCTCAAGGAAGAAACCAAGATCATGCAGAAACACTTAACGAGTGACCCAATCTATTTCATGAAGTCATACATTATCATGCTGGCATGATTCACCAATTACAGCAAGGAAGAATGACACAAACTGTTTACTGCTTGAACATTCCACAATGGCAAAGAAAAGAAAAATACAAGCCTTAGAGATCCTGCATAACTGTAGTGACTACAAGTATCTCACTTTGTATTCTAAATTGCTGCCTTCTAAATTCTTACTCTAAGAACATGAAAACAAAGAGGGCTAATGGGATGTCTGTGCAAGTGACAATCAGCATGCCTTTATTTATGACAACCATGTTATGTTCTAGGACAAATGTTACCTGGTTCCCTTGGGAATTTGCCATACTGACTGAATAAATGATTCAAAGGTGACTACAGTTAGAGGTTGAGCCATTGGATGGACTTTCATAAATAAAGTCACCTCATCTGGCCTTCTTTACAGAAGACAATGGGACACAATGTGTCCAAAGATCTGCTACATCCCATAAATACTTTAGGTTGGGAACATTAAAATAAGAAAGAAAGCACATATGGTGAGAATCAGAAAACCTGGGCTTAACCTAGCATGCACAAGACCTTGGGTTCCATCCTCAGCACTGCTAAGTTAACCAATTAATCGATCAATCATCAACCAACCAATCAATCAATCACTTGGACTCTCCCAGCTCAGCTACTGGCCAAAGTACTTTGACCAATCTCTCTGAATGTCTTCACAAAATACAGAACAGATTGTCAAATCTAGTTCTACAAATATTGTAATTTCAAAGACCATACACTACAAACACATCTCATCCCCATTTTTTTTTTTTAATTTTTTGAGACAGGGTCTCCCAGGGGCCCCAGCTGGCCTGGAACTCCCTAAGTAGACCAGGATGGCCTTGAACTCACAGAGATCTGCCTGTCTGTGCCTCCTGATTGCTGGGATTAAAGGTGGTGCCACCATACCCTATTTTTTTATTATTTTTTTTCTTTTTATTTATTTCTGTATGTGTATCAATGTACTGTCTGCATGCAGGTCTGTGCACCCGTGTCGTGCAATGCTGCAGAGGTCAGAAGAGGGTCTCGGATTCCCCTGGAGCTGGAGTTCTCCTGGAATTGGAGTTTCAGACGGCTCTCAGCCGCCATGTAGGTGCTGGGGATCGAACCCGGGTCCTCTGTAAGAGCGGTCGGCGCTCTTAACCACTAGGCCATCTCTCCAGCCCATACCATACCCTATTTTTAAATCAAGAGATAACTAATATTTTAGGGAAGCATAGAATGAATTTATTGTAGCTAACTAAGCAAAAACTCAAATAAGTCCTAACTTACAAAATATATAGTTATATAGCTCAGCTTCTCAGTCTTCTCTCTCTTGTTATCCCGAGTGGTATCCTTTGTGGCTGACGGTGTCCTCTAGTGCTTGTGGCTTTGACTATCTGTTAGGGCTTTTTCCTGGCTTAAAGCCACAGCCTGCCTTGTGTAAGCTTCAGGAATGCACATGACATGTTGAAGAATAAACAGCACTGCATACTATGTTTCAGTTTTAGAAAAATTCAGAAGGACTTTTCCTTTATTTAAGCTTATTGTAAGCAGGCAGAAGGGAGGCCTTGGGTAACCATTGTTGCAAAAGCAAACTCTGCACTAGAATTAAATTGGAAGTGATGGGGACAATGACTTCATTTTATTATTTCCTTTGCTGTGCTTTCTACAGACAGGGTTTATTGTCTGCCTTGTATTTTTTTCATTATATGCTCCTTTTTCCCCTCTGTTCTGTTCACATTATCATCATATGTTATATTTTATAATCACAAACTATTACATGGAAATCGTTTCTAAGACAAGAGTAGTAATAATACCAAGAAATATACCTCCTGCTTAAGAATGAAATTGTGAGGCTGGAGAGATGGTTAAGAGCAGTGGATGCTCTTGCAGAGGAATCCGGGTTCAATTCCCAGCACCCACATGGTGGCTAACAACAACCCAGAACTCCTCCCAGGTAAATCCGGACCTCTGTGGGCATTACATGACACAAGAGCACTTAGATACATGCAGGCAATACTTTCAGACACATAAAATAAAAGTAATAAATAAAATATTTTAAAATTTTTAAAAAGAATGAAAACACCCATATTTTTGTAGTCTTCAGCCCTGTCTTCTTCATTATGTATTTTTCCTTATCCTTCCCAAAATAAATGCACAGATGCAAGACTTACACCAATATTTTTGCATATTTTTCATCCTAAACAAATTAAATAATCTGTTTTCTTCCTCTATTTTTTAAATTTGCTTTTCTGCCTCAATTTTCAACTTGTAAGGGTCATTATGGCATGTTTATCTGTAGTTCCTTTGTACTACTTCATAGAATCCATCATAAGACAAACCTACAGAATGCATTCTATTTTTTTTTTGTTTGATCATTATTTATTCAGATACTGTTCTTATATGGGAGTACTAGACACAGATGTTAGAGTTTTCTCTAGAGATATACCCAGCATAAAAATCACTGTTTCCAAATGAAATTGTCAGTTTAGCTATATTGAAGCAAAGTGGTTTCCCATTCTCTATTCCCACAGAGAGTTAAACCTTCCCATAGGTTTATTTTCCTTAACAAATATTTACCATCATACATTTTATCTAGGTACCTTGGTCCATGGAAATGTTTGTCACTGGAGTTTTAATCTGCATGCTTCAGAAGAATGAATCGAGAAGAGAATCAAGTAATGAAAGGAGAAAGATAGTTTTCATAATTAATAAATGAAGACAGTAAAATAGGCAAACATGGCTACAGAATGACTCTTTCAGAGATGTCACCTCAGACCTGTGTTGACAGGTCCTGATAAGATGGGAAGAGACAGCAAATGCTGGGGAAGGGGATTGCAGGCAGACAGTGTGGCCCTCGATTCTGGAAAGAGGCAAGCACCCTTGCTCCTTCACTACTGGAACAGTGTACACAGTCCTGACTTTGCCTGGTTTCAATATGCACAGACGTGACACCAGTCTTTCAACAGCATGGCTCCTGCTACTCGCTACATAAACTCTGTGTAATCGCGCAAAGTACAAACCGTATTGCTAGCTAGCTCTTCAGTCCACATTACGGATGAAAGTAAACAGCAGATGCGCATCAGTATCAGTGAAGGCATCAGCTTCCTGGGGCTGCCATGCAAACCACAATAATCTGGGTTGCTGGGAACAAGCAAATTTATGGCCTCCCAGCCATGAGGCTGGAAGCCTGAAGTCCAAGAGCTGGCAGATTCGCTCCTCCTCTGAAAACAGACAAGAGTCTTCCTCTCCTTTCCTTGCTGCTATTTGCTGGCAATCTTGGCATCCTTTGATTTGTAAAGACAGCGCTCCAATCACGTGGCCATCTTCTTACATCTTTGCATCAGCTTCCCTGTGGGCTAGTCTGTATGTGTCCAGATTTTCCCTTTTGAAAACACACCAGTCTATGGACTACCACCCATTCTTAAGGGCCTTATTTAAGTTTGACAACCTTTTTTAAAGATCCTGTTTTCAGTGATATCACGTTCTGAGATGTTAAAGATTAAGAATTCAGGCACATCTTGGGGGGTCAGAAATCACTTCTTTTAAAAAAATATTATATTTAATGTGTGTGAGTACATTGCCTGCATGTACGCAAGTACGCCTGTGTTCTGAAATGCCCACAGGGGTCAAAAGAAGATGTTGGACGCTTGTGGAACTGGAGTTATGGACTGTTGTTAGCCACCATGTAGTTGTGAGGACTAGAAGAAGACACAGGTCCTCTGCACAAGCATCCCAACCACTGAGTGCTCCTAACCACTGAGCCATTTCTCCAGCTCCAGAAATCTCTCTAAAAGCCAGCAGTAATCACCTGCCTATAGTTCCTCAGGTTGGGGCCTGCTGCACATTTCCCCAGTTCTATGCTGGCTTTTAGCTGTGAGTTTCCATGGGTCTTGCACATGCTGTCACCATTGCTGTAAGTTTATATGAACAAGTTCCTGAGAGCCTATAAGACTCTATTTCTTTATGGTCATTCAGGACTCTGGCTCTTATACTCTTACCTCTTCAATAATTGTCCTGAGCCCTGGGTGGGTGAGGGTTAATAAGGAGTCCTATCCAGGGAGACACACATTCTGCAGTTGCTTATTCTCTATACTTTGGCCAGTTGTGGCTTTCTGTGTTCATTACCCTCTATTGCATGAGGAAGCATTGCTGATGAGATTTGAGAGATGCATTAGGATTCTCTCTACCCCCTGTTCCATTATAGTCCATGAAACTTAGGTGGAAGGGTTCCATTGTAGATGTGTTACTTAGGGTTGGACATCGAATAGACATTTATTCTCTGTGTGTGCTGAGTTGTGGACTAAATAAAAGTTTTAATTATTAATTTTTCATGTTTTAAATTGTGGCATGAATGTTGATTTTCACTACTTTTCAGTTCCCTGTAAATTTATAAACAACAATAAGAGATTTTTGATATTCTGACAAGGAATTGTGAAAGGCATGGAACAAACCTGTTTTCTTCTTTCCATTGAGCCCATTGATTATTTAGGTCACTCTCCACAGTTTTAGCTTACCTAGGTTTTTCAGGGAGGGGGGAAGTTTGGGGGATTGAGACAGGGTCTCCTTGTAGCCTAAGGAACTTGTTATGTTGACTGGGTGGCCTCAATCTCATAGAGATCCACCTGCCTTTTCCTCCTGAGTGCTGGGACTTCAAAGGCATGCACCACCACACCTGCCCAGCCTCTACAGTTGTTTTAATGCTCCTGTACAGCCCAGGGAGAGGACTATCTGTCTTGTGTAGAAAGAAGGGTATCGGGAATTCCAGTCAGATATGCTGTGTTAGTGATTTTATGGATTTCTGGGGCAAAAACTGAGCAAAAGCAGTTTGAGGAAGGAAGATTTTGTTTTGGCTCACGGTTAAAGTGTGCATGGCAGCAGGACTGTGAGGGGGCTGGACACATGGCATCTGCAGTCAGGAAGCAGAGCGGTGAAGACTGGTGATCAGCTTTCTTTTTCCTTCTTGTTCAGTCCAGGATCCTAGCCCATGGATTGATACCACCCATAGTGGTAGAAAAACCAGAGTCTTCTCACCTCTGTAAACCCTTATATAATAGTATTCATATCCAAAGTATTTATCCTTTGGGATAAATACTTTGGATATGAATACTATTACATAGGGAAGCTAATTAAATACGAAACTAATCTTCACACTTTAGACTTTTTATGTTCCCGACCCTTTGTTGCATGAGGGAGCTCAATTAATGAGAGCTGAGAGTTTCATTAGTGTCCTCTTTACTTCTTGTTCTATGTTATATGGACCTTAGGTGTAAAGGTTGCATTGTAGATGTACCACTTAAGTTTCACAGGCATTGTATATGACCAGTTGTGGTGCTATGTAATAGTCTCTGGTACAAAAGAAGCTTCTTTGATGAGTGGTGACTGAAATTCTTGACTGTAAATATAAGAATACATATTTTCCACTTAGAAGTTACATTAGTCTAAGGATATGGCAGCCTTGGTGTTTTCTCTAAGATCTATAACCTCTCCATCCATGTATATTTGGCTATGTTTACAGTACCACACATGAGTTTCCTCCCACTGAGTGGGCTTTAAGTCCAATTAGATAGCCACTGTTTGCCCCCAAGATAGAAATGTCAATATTGCACCGATGTCGTATATGCTGTGCTGGTCATTGATGTGGATATTTGGTCTTGAAGCTGATGTTGGACCATCAGTTGATCTCCCTTACGGGCCTGTACAGTTCTCTCCATAGCTATAAGAGCTAGTCTTCAGGGTCATTGGCTTCCAGGTCAGTTCCAGCTCCATTGCTCCAAATCCAGTCTCCAAAGTATGCCCTGTCTTCAGCAATAGGGTCTTACCTTCAGGTTCTGAGAGGCCATCAAGGGCTGTGGCAATAGTGTGTGTAATTTTGGGAGTCTCATGGACTACCCTGGCCAACAACTCAAAGGAAGGTTTCTCCTATCTTGTACTGTTTCTTGTTATGTAGCCTTCAACTAAGTACATGGAATATGTATGAGTATTGTATGTATAATTTGTCATTACCTTGTTAGACCAATATGATTCCCTCTGGATTTTTATAGTAGCTAAGTATTATTTATTCTCTCTCTCTCTCTCTCTCTCTCTCTCTCTCTCTCTCTCTCTTTCTCTTTCTGCTTTTGCCATGTAAAGTGTCCCCTTTTCTCCCTTGATAATATCATTCTCCTATGGTCCCACCTCTCTTTCCTGTTATCCCCAAATTTCCCTGTATAACCTTCCCTCTCCTCCCATTTAAATATCCCCATTTTATCCATTTCTCCCTTAGTAACACCTGCCTTCTACTATTCTTCTCTCTCAGGTTCCTTCTTTCCATTTATCTCCCTGATTCCTTTTTTCATTTTCCAAGACCTACAAATGAGGGAGAACACACATCTTTTGTTTTTCTGAGTCTGTGTTACTTCACTTACCATAATAGCTTCTAGTTCCATCCATTTAGTTGCAGATTTATTGATTTAATCTTTCTTTACTGCTGAGTAGAACTCCATTGTATAAATGTAACACATATTCTTTATACTTGTCAGGTGAGGGAACACTTAGGTTGCTTCCATGTCTTACCTATTATAAATAGAGCAGCAAAAAAACATGGATGTGCAAATATCTCTGCAATAAGATGATTTTTTTGGATATATGCTAAAGAGTGGCATAACCAGGTCAAGTGGTAAGTTCATTTTTAGTTTATTAAGAGTTCTCCACACAGCTTTCCAAAGGGGTGGCACAAGCTTGCCATCCCACCAGCAGTGTGAAAGGAACTTCTCAAGATGGACATTAGGAGTCTGCAGAGTGTGGGTCCTTGGACAGGATTCCTATATTAAGCTTCACTCACCCAGGGCTCAGGGACCATTGCAGAAGAGGGGGCAGAAAGAGTGTAAGAGCCAAGGAGGCAGTGCACACCCATATGGAAATAGAGACCTACAAGCTCCTAGAACCCTGCACATATGAACCTATGGCAATGGTGTCAGCATGCACAGATCCATGAAACTCATGCAGATAAAAATCCAGCATGGAACTGTGGAAATGGGCAGCATAGTCCAATCTTAGCTGAAGAAATATTGGCAGATCTGATTTTAAAGCGAGGGACTCTGGGTAGGCTGACTTGACCTCCATGGATGAATCTGTGCTGTGGAATATCTAGGGACAGTAACTTGACACAATAGGCCTTAACAGAAATGACGGTGTATGAGTTCCAGTTGGAGGGCCCTCTTGGAATGGTGCCCATGGAGAAAAAGGCGACTAAGATCAATTGAGATGTGCTGTATGACATACACAAAATTTCAATTAAAAAATTTGTATAAAACTAGTTTGTTTAATTTAGTTCCAGCCCCTTCCAAGACACCTCCTCTCAGTTTTCAAGCCTTTTCTTTTGTGACCCCAAAGGATGATTCATTTCCTGGAATGAGGAATCATCATTGAATTCTTTGCCTGGAACTTTAAACTGGCTAATGTTGTATCACCTAATCCTGACAAAGGCTTTCTTCTCTGTTAATCAGTAGAGTCCATAGGAACAAAGACAAATACCTCCTTTCTTCCTTAGAAATATAAGCATGCTGCATCTGAAATTGGATTGCTTTCCGTGCTGAATGGCAGTCCAATCATTACATTCAATTATTAATTTTTATATTCTAAGCAAGTATATCAATCATATGTTATGATACACCTCTATGGAAACAAACATCAAGAGGCTTTTCAAATGTTGAAGGAAAAGTAGGGACTGATGTCCAGAGCGACCTGGGTCAATGTTTGTGAACTGGCCCCTAAGGAGCCAAAGCTCCTGCCTTTCAGAGTCTGGGAAATATGAGATATATTCTCCTTGCATAATCCTAGTTCAAAGGGAAGGGTTCTCCAGCTTTGAGGCAGATGTTTCTGTGTTGTAGAAAATTCTCATGTCAAACTGAGAAAGGAGTTTATAATTTCAAGGTTTTCTTTCTTCTTATTTTTATTTATTTATTATTTTTTATGTGTGTGAGTGTGATGTTTGTAGGTTGGCGCACCCGTGTCATGCAGTGCTGTGGAGGTCAGAAGAGGGCATCAGATTCCCCTAGAACTGGAGTTAAAGACGGTTCTTAGCAGCCATGTGGGTGCTGGGAATCGAACCCTTTTCCTCTGCAAGAGCAGTCGGCACTCTTAACCACTGAGCCATCTCTCCAGCCCCTATTATTTTTATTTTTTGTGCATAAGTGTATTGCCTATATGTGTGTCAGTGACCCATGTCATGCAGTACCTGCGGAGGTCAAAAGAGGGCATCACGGGCTGGAGAGATGGCCTAGCGGTTAAGACCGCCGACCGCTCTTGCAGAGGACCTGGGTTCTATCCCCAGCAACCACATGGTGGCCGAGAACCATCTGAAACTCCAATTCCAGGAGGCAGAGGCATGCGGATCTCTGAGAGTTCAAGGCTAGCCTGGTCTACAGAGTGAGTTCCAGGACAGCCAGAGCTAAAGGGAGACCCTGTCTCAAAAAGACAAAAGAAAAAAGAAATAAATAAAATAAATAAATAAATAAATAAATAAATAAATAAATAAATAAATACTATCTTTAAAAACTCTATTAGTCCTGCAATTTTGAATGTTTCTCAAAATTTTTTAAAACATTAGATTTTGGGGCTGCAGAGATGGCCTAGTGGTTAAGAGCGCCGACCTCTCTTACAGAGGACCTGGGTTCGAAACCCAGCACCCACATGGTGGCCAAGAACCATCTGAAACTCCAATTCCAGAACTCCAGTTCCAGGGGAATCTGACACCCTTTTCTGACCTCCGCAGAATTGCAAGACAAGGGTGTTCAAACTTGCATGAAGACATTACATTGATACACATACAGAAATAAATAAATGCCCACCGTGGTGGCTCACGCCTTTAATCCTAGCACTTGGGAGGCAGAGGCACGTGGATCTCTGTGAGGCACGTGGATCTCTGTGAGGCCAGCCTGGTCTAAAGAGTGAGTTCCAGGACAGCCAGAGCTACAGGAAGACCCTGTCTCAAAAAGACAAAAAAATAAAATAAAATAAAATAAAATAAAATAAAATAAAATAAAATAAAATAAAATAAAATAAAAAATCATCTTTAAAAACACTATTAGCCCTGCAATTTTGAATGTTTCTCAAAGGTTTTTAAAACCGTAGATTTTGGGGCTGGAGAGATGGCCTAGTAGTTAAGAGCACTGACCGCTCTTACAGAGGACCCGGGTTCGATCCCCAGCACCCACATGACGGCCAAGAAGCATCTTAAACTACAATTCCAAGAGAACTCCAGTTCCAGAGGAATCTGACACCTTCTTCTTACCTCCATGACATGGGTGCACAAACGTGCAGGAAGACAGTATACTGGTACACATACAGAAATAAATAAATGACAAACGTGGTGGTGAATGCCTTTAATCTTAGCTCTTGGGAGGCAGAGGCACGCGGATGTCTGTGAGTTCGAGGCCAGCCTGGTCTACAGAGTGAGTTCCAGGACAGCCAGAGGTACAGGGAGACCCTGTTTCAAAAAGACAAAAAATAAATAAATAAATAAATAAATAAATAAATAAATAAATAAATAAATATAAATAAATAAAATAAAATAAAATAAAATCCATCTTTAAAAACTCTATTAGCCCTGCAGTTTTGAATGTTTCTCAAAGGTTTTTCAAACATTAGATTTTGGGGCTGCAGAGATGGCCTAGTGGTTAAGAGCACTGACCGCTCTTACAGAGGACCCGGGTACGATCCCCAGCAGCCACATGTAAGCGGAGAACCATCTGAAACTCCAATTCCAGGAGAACTCCAGTTCCAGGGGAATCTGACACCCTCTTCTGACCTCCGCGGAACTGCAAGACAAGGGTGCACAAACTTGCATGAAGACAGTACATTGATACACATACAGAAATAAATAAATGCCCAACGTGGTGGCTCACACCTTTAATCCTAGTACTTGGGAGGCAGAGGCAAGTGGATCTCTGTGAGTTCGAGGCCAGCCTGGTCTAAAGAGTGAGTTCCAGGACTGCCAGAGCTACATGGAGACCATGTCTCAAAAAGACAATAAAATAAAATAAAATAAAATAAAATCCATCTTTAAAAACTCTATTAGCCCTGCAGTTTTGAATGTTTTGCAAAGGTTTTTCAAACATTAGATTTTGGGGCTGGAGAGATGGCCTAGTGTTTAAGAGTGCCGACAGCTCTTACAGAGGACCTGGGTTCGATCCCCAGTAGCCACATGTAGGCGGAGAACCATCTTAAACTCCAATTCCAGGAGAACTGCAGTTCCATGGGAATCCGACACCCTCTTCTGACCTCCGTAGCATTGCAAGACATGGGTGCACAAACTTGCGTGAAGACAGTTCATTGACACACATACAGAAATAAATAAATGCCAGGTGTGGTGGCACATGCCTATAATTCAAGCACTTGGGAGGCAGAGGCAAGTGTATCTCTGTGAGTTTGAGGCCAGCCTGGTCTACAGAGTTACAGGACAGCCAGAGCTACAGGGAGACCCCGTCTCAAAAAGACAATAAATAAATAAATAAATAAATAAATAAATAAATAAATAATAAAAACGATCTTTAAAAACTCTACTATTCTTGCAATTTTGAATGTTTCTCAAAGGATTTTAAAACATTAGATTTTGGGGCTGGAGAGATGGCCTAGCGGTTAAGAGCACCGACAACTTTTACAGAGGAACCAGGTTCCATGCCCAGCACCCACATGGCAGCCAAGAACCCTCTGAAACACCAATTCCAGGAGAACTCCAGTTCCAGGGGCATTCGACACCCTCTTCTGACCTCCACGGCATTGCATGACACAATTGCATGAAAACAGTACATTGATACACATACAGAAATAAATAAATGCTAGGCGTGGTGGCGAATGCCTTTAATCCTTGCACTTGGGAGGCAAAGGCACGAGGATCTCTATGAGTTCAAGGCCAGCCTGGTCTACAGAGTGAGTTCCAGGACAGCCAGAGCTACAGGGAGACCCTGTCTCAAAAAGACAAAATATATACATTATATAATGCAATGGGACAATCATAACTAAAAACAACCCCAGAATAAAGAATTCTCTGGTCCCAAATGTCAAGGCTACTAGTGCTAAATTATCTTCCAAAGGGCTGGGATATTCTTTTCTTGAGAATAGCATTTTATGTCATCTCTTATTGCAAACATTTACCTTTCAGGTTATCTATCCCCAAGCATTTATGTGTCTTATTACAAACTGAAATAAAGAACTCAATGATGTTTGGGTATACTGAACTAAAATTTATTTTAAAAAATTTGCACAACTATTTGGTATTTTTTTAATCACATTTTTCAATGAATGACTTAAAGTATGAATGCAGTAGCTGAACACCTCACCAGAGGCTCATCTCTAGATTACGAACAGATAAAAGAGAAAGTAAAACACCCAAGAAATTTATTTTACCAGATTTTGGGGAAAATATGAGGATTTTTGAGTGTCCATAAATTTGGCCTGCATATACTAAAATTCTGGCATAATATAAAAGGTAGACATAACACGTTGTCTTGGGAACAGGCCCCAATAGGCGAATGCCTTATCATATGTGTACAACGAGATTTAGGCAACAGGTATGATATTTACTATCTCTCTAGGATAGCGCCTTCACTTTCTTTTACTTGCTAAGAAAAGAGATTGTTTTTATGTCACAGTCCTCCCTTCCAGGATATTTCTAGGAAAGAACAAATTCTGGCAGAATGTAATAGATCTGTGCTTTTATAAGGCAGGAGACAATTCACACATCCCACAACTACTAAAAATGCTTTAGGTTTATATTAGCAATATAATTTGTCTTCTCAGTAAAGCTTCATTTTTGCCACATTCTGGCTTTCATTTTTTTCTAGTCATTATTTATAATGTTAAAAACAAAATTCATATAAAACACTGAATTTTTTTATAAAATAAAACTAAAACATATGGCTTAAGGAGATAGATAACCTTTCACTAATTCAAGCAAATGGCTAAAAACTGATTCCTTGAATGAATTAGTTATTATAGACTGATATGAACTAACAGGTTAGAATTAACAATGAGC
>VZQC01010403.1:1067286-1081657 GCA_009823505.1 Rhizomys pruinosus
ATTAAGAGCACACACCATTCTTACAGAGGACCAGGGTTCGATCCCCAGCACACACATGGCTGCTGAGAACCCTCTGAATCTCCAATTGCAGGAGAACTCCAGTTCCAGGGGAATCCGACACCCTCTTCTGACCTTGGCGGCATTGCAAGACATAGGTGCACAGACTTCCATTAAAACAGTACAATGATACACATACAGAAATAAATAAATGCCGGTCTTGGTGCCCCACGCCTTTAATCCTAGCACTTGGGAGGCAGAGGCAAGCGGGTATCTGTGAGTTCCAGTCCAGCCTGGTCTACAGAGTGAGTTCCAGTACAGCCACAGCTACAGGGAGACCCTGTCTCAAAAAGACAAAAAAAATAAAAATAAAAAATATAATAAAATAAAATAAACACCATCTTTAAAAACTCTATTAGTCCTGCAATTTTGAATGTTTCTCAAAGGTTTTTAAAACATTAGATTTGGGGGCTGGAGAATGGCCTAGTGGTTAAGAGCGCCTACTGCTCTTACAGAGGAACCAAGATCTATCCCCAGCATCCACATGGCAGCATCACCAATTCCAGGAGAACTCCAGTTCCATGGGAATCCGACACCCTCTTCTGACCTTGGCGGCATTGCAAGACATGGGTGCACAAACTTGCTTGAAGACAGTACCTTGATACACAGAAATAAATAAATGCCGGGCATGATGGCGCACGCCGTTAAAACTAACACTTTGGAGGCAGAGGCATGCGGATCTCTGTGAGTTCGAGGCCAGCCTGGTATACAGAGTGAGTTCCAGGACTGCTAGTGCTACAGGAAGACCCTGTCTCAAAAAGACAAAAAAAAAAAATTAATAATAAAATAAAATTAAATAAAAACCATCTTTAAAATCTCTATTAGCCCTGCAATTTTGAATGTTTCTCAAAGGTTTTTTACAAACATCAGATTTTCGGGCTGGAGAGATGGCCTAGGTTAAGAGCACCGACCACTCTTACAGAGGACCCGGGTTCGATACCCAGCACCCACATGGTGGCCGAGAACCATCTGAAACTCCAATTCCAGGGGAACTCCAGTCCCAGGGGAATCTGACACCCTCTTCTGACCTCCGCAGCATTGCACGACAGGGGTGCACAAACGTGCATGAAGACAGTGCATTGATACATATATAGAAATAGATAAATGCCAGGCATGGTGGCCAACACCTTTAATCCTAGCACTTGGGAGGCAAAGGCACTGGGATGTCTGTGAGTTCAAGGCAAGCCTGATCTACAGAGTGAGTTCCAGGACAGCCAGAGCTACAGGGAGACCCTGTCTCAAAAAGACAAAAATAAAATAAAATAAAATAAAATAAAATAAAATAAAATAAAATAAAATAAAATAAAATAAAAACAAAACCATCTGTAAAAACTCTATTAGCCCTGCAGTTTTGAATGTTTCTCAAAGGTATTTCAAACATTAATTTTTTTTAATTTTTTTTTATTAATGTTATTTATTTTTGTATGTGTATGAATGTACTGTCTGCATGCATACAGAAATAAATGCCAGGCTGGTGGTGCACGCCTATAATCCAAGCACTTGGGAGGTAGAGGCAAGCGGATATCTGTGAGTTCGAGGCCAGCCTGGTCTACAGAGTGAGTTCCAGGACAGCCAGAGCTACAGGGAGACCCTGTCTCAAAAAGACAAATAAATAAATAAATAAATAAATAAATAAATAAATAAATAAATAAAACAGTATAAAATGAAATAAAATAAAATATAATAAAAACCATCTACAAAAACTCTATTAGACCTGCAATTTTGAATATTTCTCAAAGGTTTTTAAAACATTAGATATTGGGACTGGAGAGATGACCTAGAGGTTAAGCACGCCGAATGCTCTTACAGAGGACCAGGGTTGGATACCCAGCACCCACATGGCGGCCGAGAACCATCTGAAACTATAATTTCAGGGGAACTCCAGTTCCGGGGGAATCTGACACCCTCTTCTGACCTCCGAAGCATGGCACGACCCGCGTGCACAAACGTGTATGAAGACAGTACATTTGATAGGCACAGGTACAGAAATTATAATAACATGTCCGGTGTCGTGCGGTGGTGTGGGGCCTATAATTCCAAGCACTCTGGGAGGCCAGAGGCAAAGGCGGAGTATTCCTGTGAGTGTTGATGGCCATCTCGGTTCTTACACGATGTTGAGTTCCAGTGAAAGCCCAGTGAAGTCTTAACAGGGCAGACCCTGTCTCAAAAAGACAAATTATATATAGCTAATATATGGTACTTATTACCTATTATATACTAGTCTATTATTACTATATTATTATTATATTATAAAATAGAAATATTAAAAACTATCTTTAAAAACTCTATTAGCCCTGCAATTTTGAATATTTTCTCAAAGTTTTTGCAAAAACATTAGATTTTCGGGCTGGAGAGATGGCCTAGAGGTTAAGAGCACCGACCGCTCTTATAGAGGACCAGGGTTTGACCCCATCACCCACATGGCTGCATAGAACCCTCTGAAACTCCAATTCCAGGAGAACTCCAGTTCCAGGGGAATCCGACACCCTCTTCTGACATCCGTGGCATTGCACGACATGGGTGCACAAACTTGCATGAAATCAGTACATCGATTCACATACCAAAATAAATAAATGCCAGGCGTGGTGGTGAACACCTTTAATCCTAGCACTTGGGAGGCAAAAGCACATGGATCTCTGTGGGTTCGAGGCCAGCCTGGTCTACAGAGTGAGTTCCAGGACAGCCAGAGCTACAGGGAGACCCCGTCTCAAAAAGACAAAATAAATAAATAAAATAAAATAAAATAAAATAAAATAAAATAAAATAAAAAACCATCTTTAAAAACTCTATTAGCCCTGCAATTTTGAATGTTTCTCAAAGGTTTTTAAAACATTAGATTTTGGGGCTGGAGAGATGGCCTAGTGGTTAAGAGCCCTGAATGCTCTTACAGAGGACCCGGGTTCGATCCCAGCACATGACGGCCAAGAACCGTCTGAAACTCCAATTCCAGGAGAACTCCAGTTCCAGGGGAATCAGACAACCTCTTCTTACCTCCGCGGCATTGCACGACATGGGTGCACAAACTTGCATGATGACAGTACATTTGTACACATACAGAAATAAATAAATGCTGGTCGGGGTGGCACACGCCTTTAATCCTAGCACTTGTGAGGCAGAGGCACGCAGATCTCTGCGAGTTCGAGGCCAGCCTGGTCTACAGAGTGAGTTCCAGGACAGCCAGAGCTACATGGAGACCCTGTCTCAAAAAGACAAAATAAATAAATAAATAAATAAAATAAAATAAAATCCATCTTTAAAAACTCTATTAGCCCTGCAGTTTTGAATGTTTTGCAAAGGTTTTTCAAACATTAGATTTTGGGGCTGGAGAGATGGCCTAGTGTTTAAGAGTGCTGACAGCTCTTACAGAGGACCCGGGTTCGACCCCCAGCAGCCAAATGTAGGCGGAGAACCATCTGAAACTCCAATTCCAGGAGAAATGCAGATCCACGGAAATCCGACACCCTCTTCTGACCTCTGCAGCACTGCAAGACATGGGTGCACAAACTTGCGTGAAGACAGTTCATTGATACACATACAGAAATAAATGCCCATCGTGGTGGCGCACACCTTTAATCCTAGCACTTGGGAGGTAGAGGCAAGCAGATATCTGTGAGTTCGAGGCCAGCCTGCTCTACAGAGTGAGTTCCAGGACAGCCAGAGTTACAGGGAGAAGCTGTCTCAAAAAGACTAAAAAAATAAATAAATAAATAAATAAATAAATAAATAAATAAATAAATAAATAAACAAATAAATAAATAAATAATATAATAAAATAAAATAAAAACCATCTTTAAAACCTCTATTAGTCCTGCAATTTTGAATGTTTCTCAAAGGTTTTTAAAACATTAGATTTTGGGGCTGGAGAAATGGCCTAGCTGTTAAGAGCACTTACCGGTCTTACAGAGGAACCGGGTTCGATCCCCAGCACCCACATGGCGGCTGAGAATGGTCTGAAACTCCAATTCCAGGAGAACTCCAGTTCCAGGGGATTCCAACACCCTCTTCTGACCTTGGCATTGCATGACACAGGTGTGCAAACTTGCATGAAAACACTACATTTATACACATACAAAAATGAATAAATGCTGTGCCTGGTGGCCCATGGCTTTAATCCTAGCACTTTGGAGGCAGAGGCTGCCGGATCTCTGAGAGTTCCAGGCCAGCCTGGTCTACAGAGTGAGTTCCAGGACAGCCTGAGCTACAGGGAGACCCTGTATCAAAAAGACAAAAAAAAAAAAGTAAAATAAAATAAAATAAAAACCATCTTTAAAAACTCTTTTAGCCCTGTAATTTTGAATGTTTCTCAAAGTCTGTTAAAAAACATTACATTTTGGGGCAGGAGAGATAGCCTAGAAGTAAAGAGTGCCTACCACTCTTACAGAGGACCCGCATTCCAGCCCCAGCACATGGCCACCTAGAACCCTCTGAAACTCCAATTCCAGGAGAACTCCAGTTCCAGGTCAAACCGACACCCCCTCTGACCTACCCCGCATTGCACAACAAGGCTGCACAAACTAGCATGAAGACAGTACCTTGATACACACACAGAAATAAATAAATGCCAGGCGTGGTGGCGCACCCCATTTATCCTAGCACTTTGGAGGCAAAGGCATGCGGATCTCTGTGAGTTCGAGGCCAGCTTGGTCTACAGAGTGAGTTTCAGGACTGCCAGAGCTACAGGGAGACCCTGTCTGAAAAGACATAAATAAATAAATAAATAAATAAATAAATAAATAAATAAATAAATAACCATCTTTAAAAACTCTATTAGCCCTACAATTTTGCATGTTTCTCAAAGGTTTTCAAACATCAGATTTTCGGGCTGGAGAGATAGCCTAGATATTAAGAGCGCTGACCACTCTTACAGAGGACCCGGGTTCGATACCAAACACCCACATGGCGGCCGATAACCATCTGAAACTCCAATTCCAGGAGAACTCCAGTTCCAGGGGAATACGACACCCTCTTCTGACCTCCACAGCATTGCACGACACGGGTACACAAACGTGCATGTAGACAGTACCTTGATACACCTACAGAAATAAATAAATGCCAGGCATGGTGGTGAATACCCTTAATCCTAGCACGTGGGAGGCAAAGGCATGCACATGTCTGTGAGTTCGAGGCCAGCCTGGTCTACAGAGTGAGTTCCAGGACAGCCAGAGCTACAGGGAGACCCTATCTCAAAAAGACAAAAATAAAATAAAATAATTAAAAACCATCTTTAAAAACTCTATTAGCCCTGCAATTTTGAATGTTTCACAAAGATTTGTAAAACATTAGATTTTGGGGCTAGAGAGATGGCCAGCGGTTAAGAGCCCCGACTGCTCTTACAGGGGACCGAGGTTTGAATACCAGCACCCATATCGCAGCTGAGAACCCTCTGAAAATCCAATTCCAGGAGAACTCCAGTTCCAGGGGAATCCGACACCCTCTTCTGACCTCGGCATTGCACAACATGGGTGCACAAACTTGCATGAAGACAGTACATTGATACACATACAGAAATAAATAAATGCTGGTCGTGAGGGCGTACACTTGGGAGGCCGAGGCAGGCGGATCACTGTGACTTCGAAGCAAGCCTGGTCTACGGAGTGAGTTCCAGGAAAGCCAGAGCTACAAGGAGACCCTGTCTCAAAAAGACAAAATAAATAAATAAATTAATTAATTAATTAATTAATTAAAATAAAATCAATCCTTAAAACCTCTATTAGCCCTGCAATTTTGAATGTTTCTCAAAGTTTTTTTAGACATTAGATTTGGGGTCTGGAGAGATGGCCTAGTGGTTAAGAGTGCAGACCGCTCTTACAGAGGACCCGGGTTCAATCCCCAGCACCCACATGGTGGCTGAGAACCGTCTGAAACTCCAATTCCAGGAGAACTCCATTTCCAGGGGAATCCGACACCCTCTTGTGACCTCCGCGGCATTGCACGACATGGGTGCACAAACTTGCATGAAGACTGTACATTGATACACATACAGAAATAAATAAATGCCAGTCGTGGGGGTGCATGCTTTTAATCCTAGCACTTGGGAGGCACGAGCATGCACTCTGTGACTTCAAGGCCAGCCTGGTCTACAGAGTGAGTTCCAGGACAGCCAGAGCTACAGGGAGACCCTGTCTCAAAAAACAAAATAAATAAATAAATAAATAAATAAAATAATAAATAATAAATAAAAAAATACATAAATAAAATACCAAAGCCATCTTTAAAACTCTATTAGCCCTGCAATTTTTGAATGTTTCGCAAAGGTTTTTTAAACATTAGATTGGGCTGGAAAGATGGCCTACCTTTAAAAGTGCTGACCTCTGCTACAGAGGACCCGGTTTGATCCGCAGCACCCACATCGCAGCCTAGAAACCATCTGAAACTCCAATTCCAGGAGAAATCCAGTTCAAGGGAACGCGGACACCCTCTTCGGACCTCTGCAGCATTGCACTACACGGGTGAACAAACGTACATAAGACAGTACAATTGATAACACGTACAGAAAATAAAAGAAGTGCCAGGTGTGGTCTTGCACGCCTTTAATCCTGAGACTTGGGAAGCAGAAGCATGCAGATCTCTGTGAGTTCGAGGCCAGCCTGGTCTACAGAGTGTACTTCCAGGACAGCCAGAGCTAACAGGGAGACCCTGTCTCAAAAGAAAAAAAAATTAAAAAAATAATAAATTAAATAAATAAAATAAAATAACCATCTTTAAAAACTCTATTAGCCCTGCATATTGACATGTTTTCTCAAAGGTTTTTAAAACATTAGATTTTGGGGCTGGAGAGATGGCCTAGTTGGTTAAGAGCGCTGACTGGGAGATCTTCTGAGGCCAAGAGGAAGGAAGGTATGGATTGGGTGTGCTCTCGCACAGGCTGATTGTTGATTCCTTTAATCCAGCTGTGTTGGCTTGTTGATTTGGCTTTTGGGGCTGTGGGGGCAGAGTTATCATCCCAGCAGTATTAAAGGTGGGGTTGTGTGACTCTTGAGATCTGAGATCTCCTGAGGCCAGCAGAAGGAAGAGCAGGAAATTAGGTAGGGACTGAGTGCCTCAGCAAGGCTGATTTTGATCCTAATCCAGCTGTCTTGGCTTGATTGATTTGGCTTTTTGTGGCTGTGGGGGGGAGTTATCCTCCCAGCCGGTATTAAAGGTGGGGTTGTGTGACTCTTGAGATCTGAGATCTCCTGAGGCCAGCAGAAGGGCCGGGGCAGGGCTGAGGAGCCCCCCCCACCCCCCCCACCCCTGCCAACTGGGATTAGGAAGGCTCTGAAGAGGCAGCCAAGCAGCCTTCAACACAGTGAAGAGGCATTAGAGGACTCACATTGGAAACAGGCAAGAAGAAGCCCATATGCCAGGATCAGAAAGAAGAGACAACACTGGAAAGGGGCAGGATAACCTGTGCTAACTCTACCAACCCCTATGGAAGACTCTTGCAGTGGGATCCTCGGGCAGGGCCCAGGACACAGATATCAGAAACACAATTGGGAAGCATATTAAAAGAATTACAAGATTATAAAGAACAAATCAAAGAACTAAGAAAAGAGAATGAAGAACTCAAGAAGGTTCAAGAGAGAGAGAGAATGTCAAGCTCCGGAAGGAAGTAGAAACACTGAAAAGATCACATGCTGAAAAAAATAAGAAACCAACCAGCGAACCAAAGAACTAAAGAAAGAGATTGAGAATGCTCCAAAAGAAGTAGAAAATACTAAGAAATCAGAAGAAGGAATGAAAAAAGAAATCAAACACTCATCCAATCAAGAGGAAGGAATGGAAAAAGCCTCAGAAAGCAGAATGGAAAAGCAGAACAAAGAATATCAGATCTGAAGATAACACAGAACAACTAAAAACCTCAAGGAAAGATATGAAAAAATTTAAAAATACACAAAAGTGGAACAACCAGGAACTGTGGGACACATGAAAGATCAAACCTCTGATCATAGGAAGAGAAGGAGAAGAATCCCAAGAGAATGGATGATCAGATATATTCAACAGAATAATAGATGAAAACCTCCCCAAACTAAAAAAGATAACCAATACAAATACAAGAACCGACATGTGGGCCCTGGAGATTCAACCCAGGACCTCTGCAAGAGCAGTTGGTGCTCTTAACCACTAGGCCATCTCTACAGTCCCAGAATCATTCCCTTTAAAGGTAGGAACTCTCGCAAGGCAAGCCCCCTGTCACCACTACTTTTCAATATAGTGCTTGAAACACTTGCTAGGGCAATAAGGCAAGAAAAGGAAATTAAAGGAGTAGTAATTGGAAAAGAGGAGGTCAACCTATCCCTTTTTGAATGAAATATATGATTGCTTACTTAAGGATGCTAAAACTCTACACAAAACTCCTAGAAAGAATTAAGAGCTTCAGTAAAGTGGCAGGATACAAAATTAACCTAGAAAAATCAGTAGCCTTTCTTTACACCAACACCAAGCAAAATGAAGAAGGAATCAAGGAGACCCTCCTACTCACAAAAGCCTCAAAACAATAAAATACCTAGGAACCAAATCTCTACCAAAGACTAAAGAAAACAAATTTTTTTTAACCCTTGAAGAAGGAATTGAAGAAAACATCAGAAGATGGAAACCTTCCCATGCACATGGATTGAGAAAATTAATACAGATAAAATGTCCATTTTCTACCCAAACTCTTGTATAGATTTCAATACAATCCCAATTACAATCCCCAAGAGTTTCTTCACAGCTTGGGAAAAAAAGTCCTTAATTTCATTGGAAAAATAAAAGACCGTGAATAGCCTAAACAAACCTGAGTGAAAAAGAGAAATACAGGCTGAGGTAATACCAGACTTCAAACTATACTACAGGGCTATAGCCGTAAAAACAGCTTGGTACTGGCACAAAAACAACCTGTTGAACCAAAGGAACAAACGAGATCCAAACTTGAGCACATAACAATTTCCGCCACCTCATATTTAACAAGGGGGTCAAGAAGACACAATGGAGGAAAGACAGCATCTTCAGCAAGTGGTGTTGCAAAACTGGATCACCACTTGAGTAAGAAAAGAAGAATGAAAGAAAAATAAAAAGATCAACAAAAAAAAGCAGACAAAAGCAAATCCCAAAATCATCGACCCATGTACCCAAAAAAACACAATTCAGACAGAAAGGGTCACAGATTGATTAAAGAAACGAACAATCAACCAGTGAACGCCCCAACACAATCGCTTACACGAGAGAATAGGTGCAAAGCCGAAAAAAAACAAGACAGAGGTATAAAAAAAGAAGGAAAAGACGTCCCTAAAGCACAAGACAGCTGACACAAGAATGAAGGTGTACAACTTGACAAAAATAAGGAACTCATGAAACCATCAAAAGCTTCTGAATAACAAAAATACAACAAAAGTAACAAAATCCAGGAAAGTGAAGATAAATCACCACAAAAAACTGGGAGGAAGCCCTTCCCACCATACATACTGACAAAGCATAAAATATACAAATAATTCACAAAGACAATAATATAAAAAAAGCATCCCCAAAACCACAAAGAAAGAACAAAAAAAAATATACACACAACAGTCAGAGATGGAGAGGCAAGAGCTGAACACAATAGAGAAACGCGTCACAAGTGAAAAGCATTAGAGAAAAATATGGACAATCGCCAACATCTTAGAAGTGTTCAGCAAATAGTTAAAAATTAACGACAAAAGCACAATGCAAAAACAACAACCACGTAAGAGATCAGCTTACTCCAATAAGACAGGCTGGATCAGGAAAACAAATGAACCAAGTGCTGAGAGGTTGTGGGGGAACGGGAACACGCACCCTGCTCCCCCTTTGGCTGCAGGATGGAACTCATTACAGCCCCTAGGAAAGCAGGTGGAGAACCCTTGGATGATTTGGAATGAACTTGCCAACCCACCCAGCCATACCACTCCTGGGCATGTCCCAAGAGACCATCTTAACCGCAGAGATACATGACAGCCATGTTAGAAGTGTAGACAGCTCTTATCACAATAGCAAGGAACTGGAACCAAGAACCCAAGTCCCCTCAATTGACGAGGGGATAGAGAAAAATGTCGTTTCATAACCTAGAGATAACAGATCTACACAATGGAGTTTCTGATGCAGACGTGTAAAGAAAGGATGACATCATGAGATTTGTAGGTAAATGGCTGGAGCTATAAGATATCGTGCTGAGTGAAGTACGACAGTCCCAGAAAAACAAAAACAAATGGTAACAAATGGTATCCGGCCATCTGAGCTGGATACTAGCGACCAATGTTACCAGATAGTAGGCAAACTGAGCAACTTCAAGGTNTGTACAGGGTGACGAGGTAGGGGTTTAATTTCATTCTTCTACAAGTGGTGTCCAGTTTTGCCAACGCCACTGCTGAAGTGCTGTCTTTCCTCCATTTGTGTCTTCTTGACCCCTTGTCAAATATGAGGTGGCTGAAATGTATGTGCTCAAGTTTGGATCTTCGTTTTGTTATTAGTTCGGTCAACAGGTTGTGTTTTGTGCCAAGTACCAAGCTGTTTTACGACTATAGCCATAGTATAGTTTGAAGTCTTATAGCATCGTAGCACTAGTCTAGTTCTCTGTTGTTCATCTTCTTTTCACTCTTATGGTTTGTTTGAGCTATTCACGGTCTTTTTATTTCGCAATGAAACGTTAAGGACTTTTTTCCCAAGCCTGTGAAAAACTCTTGGGGATTGTATTGGATTTGTATTTGAATCTATACAGAGTTTGGTAGAATGGACATTTTACTGTATTAATTTTCTCAATCCATGTGCATGGAAGGTTCCATCCTGATGTTTTCTTCAATTTCCTTCTTCAAGGTTAAAAAAAATTTGTTTCAGAGTCTTTGACGTCTTTGGTTAGGTTTTCCTAGGTATTTTATTGTTTTTGAGCTTTGTGAGTAGGAGGGTCTCCTGAATTCCTTCCTTCATTGCTTGGGTTGGTGTAAAGAAAGGCTACTAATCTTCTAGGTTAATTTGTTACCTGCCACTTTACTGAAGCTCTTAATCATTTCTAGGAGTTTTCGTGGTAGAGTTTTAAGCATCCCTTAAGTAAGCAATCATATTTTCATGCAAAAAAGGGATAGTGACCTCTCTTTTTTCCAATTATACTCCTTTAATTTCCTTTTTTGCCTTATTGCCCTAGCAAGTGTTAAGCAATACTATGTTGAAAGTAGTGTGACAGGGGGCTGCCTTGCGAGTTCCTACCTTTAAAGGAATGATTCTGGACTTGTAGAGATGGCCTAGTGGTTAAAGCAGGCCACTGCTCTGCAGAGGTCTGGGTTCGAATCCCAGGCCCACAGTCGGTTCTTGTATTGTATTGGTTTATCCTTTTTTAGTTTGGGTGTTCATCTATATTTGTTGAATATCTGATTCAATACCATCTCTTGGGATCTTTCCTTACCTACTATCATGATCAAGGTTTGAATACTATAGTGGTCCCACAGTTCCTGGTTATTCCATCTGTGTATTTTAAATTTATAATCTTTCTTGAGGTTTTTTAGTTGTTCTTGTTATCTTCCAGATCTGATATATCTTGTTTCTGCTTCTTCCATTCTGCTTCTGAGGCTTTTTCCATTCCTTTCCTCTTGATTGGAAGAGTGTTGATTTCTTTTTTCATTTTCCTCTTCTGATTTCTTTAGTATTCTTACTTTCTTTTTGGAGGCTTTCATCTCTCTTAGTTCTTTGTTCGCTGGTGGTTCTTATTTTTTCAGCATGTGATCTTTTCAGTGTTTCTTACTTCCTTCCGGAGCTTGACATTCTCTCTCTCTCTGAACCTTCTGAGTTCTTCATTCTCTTTTCTAGTTCTTTGATTGTTCTATTATAATCTTGTAATTCTTTAAATATGCTTCCCAATTGTGTTTCTGATAATGTGTCCTGGGGCATCCCCAAGAGTGATCCCACTGCAGAGATCTCCATAGGGTTGTGTAGAGTTTAGCACAGGATTATCCTGCCCCTTTCCAGTGTTGTCTCTTCTTCCGATCCTGGCATATGGGCTTCTCCTTGCCTGTATTCCAATGTGAGTCCTAAATGCCTCTTCACTGTGTTGAAGGCTTGCTTGCTTGCCTCTTTCGAAGCCTTCCTAATCCCAGTTGGCAGGGTGGTGGGGAGTGGGGGGGCTCCTCAGCCCCCCCGGCACCTTTCTCGCTGGCCTCAGGAGATCTAGATCTCAGATCACCAACCCACCTTTAATATCCGGCTGGAGATAACCACCCCACCAGCCCAAAACCAAATCAATCAAGCAAGACAGCTGGATTAAGGATCAACAATCAGCCTTGCTGAGGCACTCAGTCCCTACCTAATTTCCTGCTCTTCTTCTGCTGGCCTCAGGAGACTCAGATCTCAGAGTCACACAACCCACCTTTAATACCTAGCTGGGATAACCTCTGCCCACAGCCAAAAAGCCAAATCAATCAAGCCAAACACAGCTGGATTAAGGATCAACAAACAGCCTTGCGGAAGCACCCTCCATACTTCCTTCCGCTGCCTCAGAAGATCTCCCGTCAGCGCTCTAACCACTAGGCATCTCTCCAGCCCCAAATCAATTTTAAAAAACCTTGAGAAACATTCACATAATGCAGGGCTAAAGAGTTTTTAAAGATGTTATTTATTTATTTATTTTATTTTATTTTTTTTAATTTTTTTTTCTTTTTGAGACAGGCTCCTCTGTAGCTCTGGCTGTCCTGGAAGTCACTCTGTAGACCAGGGCGGCCTGAACTCACAGAGATCTGCATGCTTCTGCATCCCAAGTGCTAGTTAAAGGCGTGCACCAACCACACCTGGCACTTCTTTATTTCTGTACGTGTATCAATGTTACTGTCTTCATGTGACGTTGTTGCAACCGTGTGTGACCAATGCCAGTAGTCAGAGAATGGTGTCAGACCCCTTGAACGGAGTGTCTCCTGCGAATGGAGATTTTCAGAGGTTTAGGCTGCGATGTGCTCGCGGATCTAAACCAGGGCCTCTGTAGCAGGTCAGCACTTTTAAAGGTAGCATCTACCAGCCCCAAATCTATAGTTTTAAAAACACTTGAGAAATACATTCCAAAATTGCAGGCTAATAGAGTTTTTAGATGTTTTTTTGTATTGATATTTTGTATTTATTTATATATTAATTATTTATTTAATTTATTATATTTATTTTATTTATTTAAATGCCAGGCGTGGTGGCGAACACCTTTAATCCTAGCACTGGGGAGGCAAAGGCACACGGATCTCTGTGAGTTCGAGGCCAGCCTGGTCTACAGAGTGAGTTCCAGGACAGCCAGAGCTACAGGGAGACCCTGTCTCAAAAAGACAAAATAAATAAATAAAATTAAATTAAATTAAATTAAATTTAAAAACCATCTTTAAAAACTCTATTAGTCCTGCAATTTTGAATGATTCTCAAAGATTTTTAAAACATTAGATTTTGGGCTGGCCAGATGGCCTAGCAGTTAAGAGGGCCAACCTTCCTTACAGAGGACCTTGGTTCCATCCCCAGAAAGCACAGGGGGGCCTAGAACCATCTGAAACTCCAATTCCAGGAAAACTCCAGTTCCAGGGGAATCTGACACCCTCTTCTGATCTCTGAGGCATGGCAAAATAGGGCTGCCCAAACTTGCATGAAGACAGTACATTGTTACACATACAGAAATAAATAAATGCCAGGCATGGTGGCGCAGGCCTTTAATCCTAGCACTTGGAGGGCAGAGGCACGCGGATCTCTGAGAGTTCGAGGCCAGCCTGGTCTACAGAGTGAGTTCCAGGAAAGCCAGAGCTACAGGAAGAGCCTGTCTCGAAAAGACAAAAATAAATAAATAAATAATAAAATAAAATTAAAACCATCTTTAAAAACTCTATTTGCCCTGCAATTTTGAATGTTTGTCAAAGGTTTTTAAAACATTAGATTTTGGGGTTGGAGAGATGGCCTAGCGGTTAAGAGCCCTGAACGCTCTTACAGAGGACCCAGGTTCGATCCCAGCACATGGCAGCCAAGAACCATCTGAAACTCCAATTCCAGGAGAACTCCAGTTCCAGGGGAATCAGACAACCTCTTCTTACCTCCGCGGCATTGCACGACATGGGTGCACAAGCGTGCATGATGCCAGTACATTTATACACATACAGAAATAAATAAATGCTGGTCGGGGTGGCACACGCCTTTAATCCTAGCACTTGGGAAGCAGAGGCACGCAGATCTCTGCGAGTTCGAGGCCAGCCTGGTCTACAGAGTGAGTTCCAGGACAGCCAGAGCTACATGGAGACCCTGTCTCAAAAAGACAAAAAAGTAAAATAAAATAAAATAAGATAAAATAAAATCCATCTTTAAAAACTCTATTAGCACTGCAGTTTTGAATGTTTCGCAAAGG
>VZQC01010414.1:0-11607 GCA_009823505.1 Rhizomys pruinosus
GCTCCAGCCCTGGAACTCTCTCAGTTACCTGTATACATACTGTAATATATTACATGTAATTCGTACAGATTGACCTAGGCTCCTCTTTGATTTTCATTGTACGCCAAAATGTGGTTCAAAGACGCGCAGTCTCGAATACTGACGCAGCTATGGTTTCGCCCGCCTTTTCCCGCCTTTGACAGCCTTGAGCACTTCCATATCTTTCTTTGTGCTCATTAGAATGAGCGAAAATTCATATTGTTTCTCCTTATGAATTGTTGTGCATGAATACGTTCTGTAGTTGGAGACTATTTCTGCTGGCCAATCTCATGGTGAGTGGCAAGCCAGCAGCCCCTCCTTGTGGTACGAATTCTTTGCTGGACAAGAGGCAGTAGCTCACTTTTGCTTCGTGACCTACTCTTTTAAGAAGTTGGAAGAACAGGCCAGGTGTGGGTAGCACCAGGACCCTTTAATACCCAGCACTTGGGGAAGCAGAGGCAAAGGCCAGCTTATCTTATGGCTTCAAGGCCATCCTGGTCTACAATAGCAAAGTTCAAAGGACTTAGCTGGGGCTACAGGCAGGGAGACCCTGTCTCAAAAAGGGGACAGAAAAAAAAAAAAGGAGGTAAGAACCGACCATGGCTGAAGTTAGGCTGGAGTGCGTGCTGATGGAATGGGCTTGAATTACTGTTTATTACTGAACTACCACTATCTCAACAAACTGCACTTTCAAAAAGAACCTTTAATTTTTTGATATTTTGAGAATAGTATTGATTACCATTTTGTTTAACATTTTATAGATATGCTTTCGTCTGTAGTAATAGAATTAAAATTAAATTGAAGAATAACCAAAATTTTAACCCAATTACCATTATGTGGTTAATTGAAGAGGCAATTACATCTCCCGGGTGTGGTGGTACACCGCCTTTAAAACGCAAGCACTCAGGAGCCAGAAGCAGGCAGAGCATCCTGTGAGTTTGAGGCCACCCTGGACTACATAGTAAGCTCTGGTCCAGCTGGGACTAAAAGGGAGACCCTATCTCAACCAAAGAAAGACCCCCCTAGTGACAAACCAGCATAATACTCATACACAAAAAAAAAAAAAAAAAAACCTAAAATTTAAAAAAAAAAATTAAGTTCTGAAGTGATACAGCAAGCAAGTGGCAGTCCCCTCTGCCTGCACCTGTTCTGTGGTATCAAATTATCATCTTTTTACCATTGTTTGCCTTCCTTGGTCCTGGAAAAACATTACCCAATATTAGTTTCTTCCTAAGGAAACCCTTGCCACTCTTCATCATTTATTTGGGAGCAGAGGAAAGATAGAATTGGATTGACTATTATACAGATTATTTGGATAATGGTAGGGAATTCAAAGGAAAAATGAAAAAGGAGGAATACTGGTTCATAGTTTATAGACACTGCTAATTTTGAAAACCTCATCAGAAACCCCTTGATAAGTGATCTAAATTCTTAGTCCACTGGCTCATAAGGAGGTGTAGATTCTCAAAATGCAGTATCTAAAGCACCTCTGCACTGAAAGAATGTTCTTATATGTAAGCAAGTATGCCCCAGTGTGGAATAAAGAAATTGTTAGCAGAGTTCTCCTGCACCCTGTCCTCACCATCTATGCTGCCATGTCTTAGACTTTCATAACTCAATGTTCCAAAGCATCCTAACTGCTTCCAGGGGCAGCAAACCCCTACTGTCTGCATAAGAGGTGGGGGGTAGATGAGGGCTATTGAGTCCAGACCAGGGCAAAGCATCTCTAAAGATGAAGAAAAGGTAAGTGGACAGAATGCCTGATAGGGGGGAAGCTGTTTATCTCCCTTGTTAAGAAGAAATTTCTTCAGGTGTGGTGGCACATGCCTTAATCTAGCAGCACTTGGGATGGCAGAGACAGGTGGATCTCTGTGAGTTCACAGGACAGCCCTGGTCTACAGAGTGAGTTCCCAGGACAGCCAAGCTACAAGGAAGACATTGTCTTAAAAGACAAAAGAAGAGAGAGAAGAAAGAAAGAGAAGAAGAAGAAGAAGAAGAAGAGAAGAAGAAGAAGAAGAAGAAGAAGAAAACCTCTGTCTTTTAGTAGTTTAAATGTGATGGATAATCTTAAATATTAAATCAACATTGAGAATGTTAAGGGAAGAACCATATAAAATAACTACTGGTTCTCACACAAAGTTGGGAACAGGGCCTGTTCTTATTCACAACCTGAGAAACCTTACAATGGGCTGTGTGGGTTTGAGAAAAACTGCTTGCAAAAATTGGTTTTACATGTGGGATGCTGTACTCATAAATTATAACTTAATTGTTAAAAAAATGAAAAAAAACTGAGCAGAAAGATGCAGGACAGTTATGGCAGAATGCATGATCTGGGATGGGGTGGGGTGGGGTGGGGGGAAGGGAAAGGGAAATATGCCTGAGCTGAATTGGAAAATGATGTATGAAATACACAAAGCATCAATAAAAAATGAAAATTAAAAAACAACAACAACAACAAAAAAACAATACATAGAGTATTGATTAGAGTACAAGAAACCTTTTGACCATAGAGGGACTTTGTTGTTGTAGGTTTTGTAAGAAAATTAAAAAATTTATAGCAAAGTACAATAATGGAATTATCTAATTCAGCATATCCAACAGAATGCTGTCCAGTCTTGTCCAATTTTATAATGATGCCCCGTATTAGTACTGTTGCTGCCACCTTGAGAGGTTCCTAGCAAGCTGTAGACATGGCGCGGTCACAAGCACTGTAAGCCCACAGCTGGAAAGGCAGAGACAGGACAGTTCTTAGCATTTCCTGGCCACCAGTCTCATCAGTTGGTGAATTCCAGTTTCAGAGAGAGACCCTGTCTCAAAACTAATGTGAAGAGCCATACAGGAAAATACCAGCTGTCAATCTCTGGCATCTACATGCAAGCACACATGTGCTTGGGCATATCTGCACACATACAATATGAACATATAGATACACAGCCATAAACATGTATATACAAACACACACACACAATCAATCAATCAATAAATAAATAAATATCCAGCCCTGAGGGTCATAACCCATTTTTAAGGAAACTAACTATCCCCAAAGAAAGTCTGAATAGGAACACATAAAATATCCAAGACTCAAAAATCCAAAATAAAAATTTACCAGTGGCCAGGGAGATAGTCATTGTAGAAAGTGCATGCTGAGCTAGCATGAAAGCCTGGGTTGGATCTTCAACACCTGTGTAAGAGTGAGGCCACAGGGAGTGTGTAACCTCAGCCCTTGCAGGAATCATAGAGGAGATGGGTGGATCCCTAGAACTGACTGACCAGTCAGCTCAGCTCAGTCTATGAGCTCGGAGTTCAGTGAGAGACCCAATCTCAAAAAAATAAAGTGGAGAGCTAGAGATGGCTCAGTGGTCAGGAGCGTGCAGTGCTCTTGCAGAGAACCCAGGTTTGGTTCTCAGCATCCACTCTAGTTCCAGAGGAATCTGAGGCTTTCTTCTGACCTCCAAAGGCATTGCATGACAGAGGTGCACTTAAATACATGCAGGCAATACATGCGTACACATTAAAATAAGAAATAAATAAAAGAAATTTAAAAACTAAGGTGGAAAAGCAATGAACCTGATGTTAATCTCTAGCCTGCACACATAGACCAAAATAGATTTATGCATGCCTGCATGCATACACACATGCCAAAGGATACAATACACACAAAATTTGCCATATATATATATGTGTGTGTGTGTGTGTGTGTGTGTGTGTGTCACAGACACAAGAAAATGTGACATATAACAAAGAATAAATCAGTTACATGAAAGTGACTCAATACTGATGTAAATGTTAGACTCAGTGGATAAGAACACTGAAACAATTAGTGTGGTTCTACCCTTTGTGCTCAAAAAAGCTGAGTAGAGATCTGGAAATCAAGTTTGTAGAGATGATGTCGGTTTAAGATGAAAAGTGGATGGAATTAACAGTGGACTGAGAATTAGAGAAGAAATCATTAGCAATCCAGAAGAGAAAGCAATAAAAACCTTCTATGATGAGACTTCTATGAAGTCTCTGAAGAGAAATGAGGAATATTAAGAAGGGGATAGGTCACCAATCAGATGAGGGGACAACTTCAGGCAGGTGATTGGTTGATTTCCAGAAAAAAAAAAAAAAAAAAAAAAAAAGAATACTTGAAGAAATAATTAAACAAATTCGAATATTGCTAAATTATAATCCCATAGACCCAAGAGACCAATGAATCTTGGATTTAACACAAGAATGAGGAAGAAAACACACAAAAAGCATAATAAAATAAAACCACTCCCAACCAGAAATAGAAACCAAATCTTAAAAAATAAATTCCCAAATTGGCAGAAAATAATTGATGCCTCACTGTTACATCACCAACTCACCACCAGGAAGATGATCACAGAAAATCATCCTTGAGACACTGAAAAAGAAATTCTAAACTAAAACCATGGCAGCTAACGACCATCCATAACTCCAGTTTCAGAGAATCTGACACCCGCTCTAATCTCCACAGACATTGCATGACATGGGTACACTTCACAGATGCAGGCAATACATTCAGACACAAAAATAATAAGTAAAATATTTTAAAAAGAAATAGTTGTAGCATAAAGACCTCTGATAAGTTCATAATTAGAGGACTTTAATAAAAGATAGATGGTTAAAATACCCAATACAGAGCCGGACTTGGTGGCGCTCACCTTTAATCCTAGCACTCTGGAGGAAGAGGAAGGCGGCTCTTTGTGAGTTCAAGGCCAGCCTGGTCTAGAGTGAGTTCCAGGACAGCTGGACTACAGGGAGACCCTGTCTCGAAAAAGAACAAACCACAGTAAGACCCTGTCATATTTAACAGGAAAAAAATGTAATTCATGGATTAACATACCATCCAAACATATGTGTCTATACCAAAGTAACTTACCATAACTATTAGTGCTGTTTAAATACTTATATATCTAATTGCGTGTGCTTCACTAGTAGGATTGAAAGGTTATTCCTGGACAAACTGTCAGCCCATTAAAGGAAACAGCCAGAATTGACCAGAGTCCAAGACAACAGCTCCAGAGAAAGTAGACTGCTTTGCTTCTCATCCACCTGTGCCCCTTTTCTAAGCCTAGGGAACAATCTGGGGAAGAGGAGGCATGGTAGAATGTAAGGGCTGCGATTGGGGTGAATGGTGAAACTACAGCAATATAGTGTAGATACTCATTTGATCAACTTATAAACCCCCCCCCCTGCTGGATGGTGGGGCTGTGGGGGTTTGGGCACAACAGCCTGCAAATTGGTTTTACATGAGGGATGCTTGTACACATAAATTATCACTTATTGCTAAAAAATGAAAAAANGTCTTCTTCAATTTCCTTATTCAGAGGTTTAAAATTTTTGTTGTAGAGATCCTTGGTGTCTTTGGTTAGGTTTGTTCCTAGGTATTTCATTGTTTTTGAGGCTATTTTGAGTGGGAAGGTCTCCTTGTATTCCTTCTTCAGTTGCTTATTGTTGGTGTTGAGAAAGGCTACTGATTTTTCTAGATTTATTTTGTATCCTGCCACTTTGCTGAAATTCTTAATCATTTCTAGGAGTTTCCTGGTGGAGTTCTTAGCATCCCTTAGGTAGATAATCATATCATTAGCAAAAAGGGATAGCTTGACTTCCTTTTTTCCAATTAGAACTCCTTTAATTTCCTTTTCTTGCCTTATTGCCCTAGCAAGGATTTCAAGCACTATATTGAAAAGTACGGGGCTGGAGAGATGGCCTGGCAGTTAAGAGCACCAACCGCTCTTACAGAGGACCTGGGTTTGATCCCCAGCACGCACATGGTGGCCGAGAGCCATCTGAAACTCCAATTCCAGTAGAACTCCAGTTCCAGGGCAATCTGAGACCCTCTTCTTACCTCCAGGTCATTGTACGACATGGGTGCACAAACCTGCATGAAGACAGTACATTCATACACATACAGAAATAAAAAATTAAAAAAAAAGAATTTAAAAAATAAATTGTTTAAAAAATAAAGAAAAGAAAAGAGTGGTGACAGGGCACAGCCTTGCCGAGTTCCTACCCTTAAGAGGAATGCTTCTGTCATTTCCCCATTTAGGATGATATTGGGTGTGGGTTTCCTGTATATGGCTTTGATTACATTAAGGAATGATCCCACCAATCCAATTCCCTCTAGGACTTTAAACATGAAGGGATGTTGGATTTTGTCAAAGGCTTTCTCTGCATCAATTGAGATGATGGTGTGGTTTTTGTCTTTCAGTCCATTTATATCCTTGATGATAGTATTATTTTTTTAATTTTTATTGAGCTTTTGTGCATTTCATACAAACTTCCCAACCAAATTTTTACCAGTTTCCCCTCCCATGTCCTATGCTTCATAGGAATAGAGGAAGGAGAAGAATCTCAAGAGAATAATATTAATTAGTTCTTCAACAGAATAACAGATGAAAACTTCCCCAAAATAAAAATAGGCAAACCCATTCAAATACAAGAAGCACATAGGACTCCAAATAGAAAAGATCAGAAAAGAAACTCCCCATGCCATATCATAGTCAAAATGCTAGATGCCCAAAACAAAGATAAAATTCTGAAGGCCACAAAAGAAAAACAAGTCACATACAATATTTTGGAATTTAAGACTTTTATTGGATTATTGCATATTTTAAAGAAATATGAGCTTTAACCACCACTACCATGTGCTAGAAATGAATTAAACAAGGATTTGTTTATTGGGATTCCAAATGTCTCTGATGTCTTCAACAGGTCATGGTGAGCTTCCTATGGGTAGTCTCGGTTTCCTAACAGTTGGTCCAAGTTCTGGGTCAAGGGCACTTCCAATCAATTAATTCTAAAGGGATTATCAAATTTCAATAATAGGTGGAACACATAAGATCACCAAATTAATGATGTCATATCATTTCAATACTACTAAGTCTTTTAAATTCACTCACAGACTTAAGAATTATTGATTCAATCTTCATTTACTTATGTATCAGCGAAGGAAGATATGGATAAGCTTGTTTTCCAGATATAAAATATATAGGATTGAAGCATATTAATGATGATAGTGAAAAGAATCTTGTTACTTTTTTATATATTCATTTTAAAATATCCACATCATATGAAATTAATAAGCCACTTAAATAATTTTAAATCACTAATAGATGAATTTATAAAATAGGGCCAATATGCCAAATAAATAAATTACACAATTAAACTAATTATGCATGGAAACTCTGTCATGAATAATTTGGTTGAATACAGATTATTTGCAAATAACATTACTGAGTTTAGTATGGAAAATCACAATGGAAATTTTCCTTCTAGTAATTTGAATAAAATACAGAGGTAACTCACAAGCCATTCAGTTCTGTTGTGGAATTTAACTTAAATAATACATGACTCATTTGGACCAGTCGTTGAACATAAAATAAAGAAAAAAGAGGATCATCCACTGTAGGCTGATAGAAAACAGTAATAACACTGGATCATTACTATATATTTTCAAAGGCAAGGTACTCATATTATCTATGTTTAATATTAAGAGCTGATATTTTATCTTCAAACACTTTGTGACAACATCTAGTTTCGCTCTCTGATACTACTTGGATATAAAAATATCATTTTTATTTTTATTTGCATATGTGTACTTGCATATTACTGGGTTATATGGAGACATATTCATATATGCATAAAATGTACTTTGCCCAGGTTCAAAATCTTTTTTATCCTATATACCTCTTTTATTCTCCTATCCTCTCACCTATTAGTTCTCTTAATTCCACTATTTTGTTTCTACATTAATGTCTCAAATATAAATTACATGACTACATAGACTCTAGGACCCACAAATGAGAGAATATATAAGATATGTATCTCTGTGAGTCTGGCTTAATTCACGCATTTTTTTTCTTCAGTTGCAGCCATTTACATATGAAGCATACTATAATTATTATTTTCTGTAACAATAAAATCTGATTATATATATTATATAATATATCTATTATATAATATATCTATTATATAATACATCTATTATATAATATATAATATATAATATATAATATATAATATTATATAATTTATATAATATAATATATTATATATTAAATTAATTATATAATATAATATCAATATAATGATAGATATATATAGTATAACAGTCATTGTATATATATAATATAATATATATATATTATATAGTATATATAAGTATATATAATACTCATGAGCTGTTTGATGTAGTGGCTCTGGTTTTATAATTAAAGGGTGTGGTGATGTGTTAGTGTTGTTGTGGTGTGTGTGAATAAGTGCTAACAATAAGATGAGAGTGATAAATATTCTTGTATTATGTAATATAGAGTTATAATAGTTGGGAAACTATCATTTTTTCAGTTTAATTGAAGAACTAAAAATGGATAAATAATTAATATACAAAATATCTTGAAATGATACCACTCTTTCATCATTTCTTATTTGATGTACAGGATTATATAGACTCTTACTAGCCAACTGATTGGTATATCATATTTGTCAATATGAGACATTCATCTTCATGAACTAGGAACTTGAATATAACACTCATTTAAATTATTTTGTTAGTGTGTATAAACAAATTATCTCATTAATTTCTTAGAGATGACTAGTAGCAAATTAGACATGGTGAATATTTTCCCTGTAGTAATCAATCAAAAACAACAAGACATCTGCTACGACATGTAATTTTTCACTATAGGTATCAGTTAATAAACGTTAAGTATGCTATAATACCACAAAATATTAAGAGTTTAGAACAACAGAATTCTATTCTGCATTAAGTTCCATGATATACTAATAGGTATGAGAAACTCTGATCATAATGAATAGCTAGAGACCACATTGAAACAGAAGCATAGTCTCATGTAATATATAAATGTATAAAGTTACCTAATAGATCTTCTGAGAAATTAAATATAAATATAATAAAATAAAAGAAAAAAATACAAATAGTGTTGAAGTTTAATTTTGAAAGGTATTTTCCTGATTGTGTGGCTACATGCACATCCCCACATTTGTGGGATTTATATAAACCCTATGAGTTCCTGCCCAGCATTCTAGGTCCACCATCACAGCTCCCAGGCGTGGACAGTCTTCACACTTCCATCCAATTCTGGAATTGTGACTTCTCTGGAGGCTTGTTATTTCCCTTACCTTTGAAATATCCTTTATATTTCTATTTTCCGAAAAAAAAAAACAAAAAAAAATATTTATAGTTATGTTATATATATATTATATGATATATTATTGTGTGTGTGTAGCTGGTGTGTGTGTGTGTGTGTGTGTGTATGTGTGTTGATTTATCATACCACATAAATATGTAAAATTCAAATACAACATTTATTCATCACATTTAGACCCATTCCCCATTCCTTGTCCCCCACCTCATGAGAGGTCATTTATTCTGTAATAGATGTCTTTCATTTCTTTCTCAATTTTAACCCTCTCCAGCTCCTGGGACCAGCTAGGGTCATGTACAACAGGGTACCCACCAGATTTTTGAGTTCACTGGTTCCAATGTTCTTTGCTCCATATATCTGCAAAAGGCTCAGATCAGTTCACAGAGCCTTTCAAACTAACCTAGATGTGACAGATTTTTAGTCCCTCATTTGCCCTAGGCGGCATTTTCACGCTCCCAGGCTTAGCTGGGTTGTGCAGCTTCTACATAAACCCAGATAAACCCAACCACAATTGAATTTTAATATTTTCTTTGTTACCACAGAATGGGAATCCTCTTTGACCTTCTAAATTACAATCAACATTGACCTGTCAGCTCCCACTTCCCTAACAGACATCTAGCCCACTCTGCCACTCTAGGACTATGTGGTGTTTCTCCATGAAGATGCACAAAGTCCTAGCTGGACTGAGACCCTGACTGACAACCCATTCACATATCACAACAGAGCAGCCTCAGTACTGAACACCAAGGAATGCTCATTTTGACCACAATCTTACAAGTCTGGATGAGGGAAAACAAAGATATAATCACCAACTCAACAAGTTTCCCATACCAAGAAATACTACAAACTATATAACTAAGGATGCCTAGGTCTCATAATGAAAATACAAACATGAATAATTAATACAATATGTGTCCTCCAGAAATTAGTACCCTCATCATAATGCTTCCTTAGAAAAACAACCTAGCTGATGCATGAAAAAATGATTTCAAAACACCAAATATAAATATGCTCCAAGAACACATAAAAGATATGAATAAAGCAAGGATTTGAGATTATGAAAACATATTTGAAAGAAACAGCTAAAAAATTCAAGACATGGTATTAAGATTCAATAAATAGACTCTCAGAAAACAACACAAACTGAAATATAAGCCAAAAGGAAAAACTCAGGAAATACATAAAACCCTCAGAGGACCAGGTATGTTGGCACACACCTTTAATTATAGCACTCTGGAGGCAAAGGCAGACAGATCTCTGTGAGTTCAAGGCCAGCCTGTCTACAGAGCAAGTTCCAGTCCAGCTGGGGCTTCAGGGGGACCCTGTATCAAAAAGACAGTAAATCCACCAGAGAGTAAATTGCCACTTAGATAGATTGGATCAAGTAGAAGAAAAACTATAAGATTTAAAAATAATGTAGAAGAAATGGATTATTCAGTGAAAATATGCTAACTCCGAAATGTTTCAGGAAGGAAACATGGAAGAACATCAGGAAACTATAATATATCCAACCTATGTATCATAGTTACAGAAGATGAACAAACCCAGGTCAAAGGGACAGAAAATATTATCAACAAAGCAAACAAAGAAATTTTCTCAAAACAAAGAAAAGAGACACCAATCATGGAGTAAGAGGCATAAAGAATAAAAAGTAGACTGGGCCAAAAACGATACCCCCATATCATATAACATTTAAAACTCTTAATATAGAGAAAAAAAAAGATACTGAGAGCTACAAGAGAGAATTATCAAGTCAAATCTAAAGTAATTTCCTTTTTTTATTTTTCTTTTTTATTTATTTTTATTTTATTTTATTTTTATTTTTAAGGGATTCTACAATATAATGACACACTTGTTTGCAGATAACATTGATGTTACTCAGTATGTCATACAATTTTGTAATTGGTGCATTTTGCAAGTATCTATGTCCAAATTTTGAACAACCCAAGGTTCCCATAGTCCAGGTGGAGAAGCTTGTATGCACAGGCATATTGATCAGTTAGGAGTCCAGACTATATTCCTATAGTTTCATGATTCACCCCTATCTCTCTGCAGCCCTTAGTTACAATCTACCACACCTCCTCTTCCGGAAGGTGTTTCCCTGGGATTTGGGAAAGGGGTACAAGTTGGTGAGAAGAAAACAGTCCACTTACATTGGAGATGTCATTTTCGACTCTTTTCTGTTCAGGTTGTTTCCCTTAATGGTTTGACAGCTTTTCCAGAGATACCCTTTGTAGTCATACTAACAAAGCACAAGCTATTGGGATGTACATCATTTAAGAGGTACTAATTATTATGTCCAGTACTCTGTGCGATAGACAACCGATGCTTGGATGGTGGTTTCTCTATAAAGGGTGACAAGTTCTGAGTGTGGCTTATGACATCTCCGTAACCACTAGAGGGCATAAGCCTGTGG
>VZQC01010414.1:16663-49121 GCA_009823505.1 Rhizomys pruinosus
CATTTATAATATGCCAATTGAGTCAAATCTATTTGTTCTCTGACATACATCAGTGCAAGTTCATCACATTGGGGTCTAGTCGGCATTGCAGACTACACTCACATTATCAAGAAGATTCACCTAATTCCTCAGCTGTAATAACTGTTGACACCATATTTCTTTGGCTAAGACGTGAGCCCTGCTCAGATTTTGATACAGCATCGGTCTTGGGCTGGGATTATTGCTTGGATGATTTGCATGGATATTGTGAGGTGACAATTATTGTAAAAATTATATATGAGAAGGTAACGCCAAAAGCATGTAGAATCTCATTGTCCTAGCGTCATCAACCTCCTCTGGCCTTGTATCCAAATTTGTGTTATGGTTTATGAAAGTACCTGGCTGTTGTGACTGCAAACATTCTGTAGCCATATGGAATCCATGTGGAGAGTCCTCCAGAAGAAGGAAAGGACATCTATCACTTGATCTGGAATACATTCTAAACAATACATCCAAAAGACTCTGTAGTTTATACTATCCATCCATGATCATTGCTGCAATATTCATAATATCAAGGAAATTGAAATATCTATATGTTTCATTTAATTTTTTAATGAAAAACAAAGAAATATAGACATATTTATTAATATATATATTATATATTATATATTATATATATATATATACTTACAAAATAGGATATTATTCAGCTGTTATGAAAAACAAAACTGAGTTGGAGAGACAGCTCAGTGGTTTTGAGAATGTACTGTTCTGCCAGAGGAGCAGAGTTTAATTCCCTCAACACATATGGTTTGATTAATAATTGAGTGTAACTCCAGCTCATGGGGAAGCCAACTCCTCTGGCTTCTGGGGGCAACTGTACTCATATGTACATACCCCATACAGACAAATACATATATACATAACGATATTTTAATTAAAAGAAAATAATATTATGAAATTCCCAGATAAATGATTGTAACCAGTAACAACTCTCCTGAGTTAACACAGAGAAAAAGATACAAATTGCGTGATGCATCTCATAAGTGCATGCTAGCTTAGATTCTTTAGGTAGGTGTGGTTTTATTTAAAACTCCACATAGATTAGGAAACTAATAAGGGCCGTGGGTGGGTTTATCATTGAAAGGGAGATAGGATGAGTGATATAGATGGGGAAAGGAGAATAATGAGATGGATAAGGTTGACTGGAATACAGAATGGAGGGGCAGGGCACAAGAGGTGTTAAAGAAAGGAAGAACTAATGCTAAAAGCCTTTTGAAAATGTCATAGGTAAGCATAGTACTATAGAAGCTTTTTAAAACATATGCATACATATATGATTAATAAACAGAGTAATGCAATAATAGAAGTTCACTGTCACAACAA
This sequence comes from Rhizomys pruinosus, assembly GCA_009823505.1. NCBI lineage: Eukaryota > Metazoa > Chordata > Mammalia > Rodentia > Spalacidae > Rhizomys > Rhizomys pruinosus. The sequence continues at coordinate 18,029 of VZQC01010414.1, forward strand.
TATATTAACAGCTAGTAAATAAAAAGCCCAATGACAGGAATGGACTCCTTTTGGAGTTGTTATCAAGTGATATCATGGACCCTGAAACTATACTGGCTACTGGAATTATTCTTGGTTATGTGTCAAAATATGAAGGTAAGTCCTTGTTTTCGAAGACCATGCATAAATAATCAATAGAACAATAAGAAGATATCAAGCTGATATTAAGCCTGAAAATTCATTTCTACTGAGTAGGATTCATAGTACTAGAAGATGCTATGTATGTTGCCAGAAGACAGAAATAATCATCAAATTTACCCAGTTTGAACACTGCCAGCTACAATAACACATGGACAGACAAATTTTGCCCACAGGTAGGATATTATTATGGATGTTATGGAAGTAAACAAACACATTCTGATAAGATTTTAGTACTGATTCACAAGCCAGAGCCCATAACTGCCACTGATAACAGGGCGTAGAATCTGTAGCTAGAAAAATCATAGTCCATAGCACAGAACCTACTACTATTTTTGCTGTTTAATAGACATAGGATTAACTACACTTTAAATGTTATACACATCACTGAGTTCTAATCTCAGCTCTCACCACAAAAACTTCTTGCAGCAGATGGGGATTTACATACAGACCCACTACTTTTCAACGTATAAAGAATCAGTCTGTGGAGGGATCAGTTATAAATGGGATACCTATAATGTTCCCATAATCACAAATGCTCAAGGATCACTGTAGAAGAGGGTTGGAGAGCCAGATGTGCTAGATGAACCTAAGGAATCCAGGTTGTCTTGACTTATCAGGGAGGTTAACACATATGCAACCATAGCACTTTTGACAGCATAGACAAAACTTTTACAAGCCTATGTCAGACAACAATCCAGCATGGAGAGGAAAGGTAGGAAAAAATTCTATCCCCAGATCAGGATATATTGCCAAATGACAATTTATGGGAGAAGGGACTCGATTTTTTTTAATTTAATTTTTATTGATGCTTTGTGCATTTCATACATCATTTTCCAATTCAGATCAGGCATATTTCCCTTTCCCTTCCCCCCCACCCCCGCCCCATCCCAGATCATGTATTCTGCCATAACTGTCCTGCATCTTTCTCTGTTTTTTTTATGTGTACTTTGTTTTTTAATTTTTTTAAGGGATTCTACAATACAATGACACAGTTGTTTGCAGATAACAACGATGTTACTCAGTATGTCATACAATTAAGTAATTGGTGCATTTTGCAAGTATCTATGTCCAAATTTTGAACAACCCAAGGTTCCCATAGTCCAGTTGGAGAAGCTTGTATGCACAGGCATGTTGATCAATCAGGTGTCCAGACTATATTCCTATAGTCTCATGATTCACCCCTATCTCTCCACAGCCCTTACAATCTACCACGCCTCCTCTTCTGCAGTTTGTTCCCTGGGCTTTGGGAAAGGGGCACAAGTGGGTGAGAAGAAAACAGTCTAATTTCTTTGGAGTTGTCATTTTGGACTCTAGTCTGTTCAGGTTGTTTCCCTTCATGGATTGACAGCTTTCCCAGTGATACCCTTTTTAGTCATACTAACAAAGCACAAGCTATTGGATGTACAGGCATTTAAGCAGTACCACTTATTATGTCAAGCTAAGCTGTGAGCATAGACACAGATGCTTGGATGGTATGCTAATCCGCAAACTGTGGTTTCTCTATAAAGGGTGACAAGTTCTTATTGTGGCTTATAACATCTCCTAACCACTAGAGGACATAAGCTTGTGGCATCCGCTGTGAGTTATTCCTCCAAGGAGAGAGCTAATAGCCAAATAGATTTGGGATATATATAGACACTTGGCTGCCACTGTTGCACAGTATCTCCAGGCTGTTGAGGTGTAGCTGATATTGACGGAGGAGTCTTGCTTGTCTCAGGGAGACCAATATTTTGCTGTATTGCTTTAGTGGCCTTTGGTAACGCTCTCTAGCATTTCAGAGGCCAGTTGTATGCTAGCAAGTGACGTCTCATAACATTTTTCATGCTCACACCAGGTCTTCGACAACAGGGACTTACTGCCTTTCTCCTTGCATATATCCCACTTATAGGCAAAAGGCCTTTATAATTTGGGGGGGGGGGTTTGAATCCCCTAGCCAACATCTCCTAGGCAGAATAATTCATTGCTGATGTCAGAGCTTTCCTGTAGTAATATATTTTGCTTAATTACACAACTTATAAACACTTTACTATTGAATTTGGCTCTAGATAGAGAAATATCCTTTCACAGTTCCTATGCCTATCAATCAATTAATACGTTGTGCCTGTTTTATAGGAAATTACCACCGTAACAATTGGCTCTAGTTTACAGTTTGGGAGTGGTTTCATTACCATCCTGTTTTTCTTTTTTCAAAAAAAAAAAAAAAAAAAAAGGGGGGGGGAGAGGTAGGAAGGTTTCTCAGCATTAGGGTCCATTATTAACAGTCAACCCCAATATTATTCAGAGAGATGCTCAGTGACCGTGTCTCAGGCAGTCTGATGTTCCTCATTCCTTAGTGTTCAGATGGGTCAACCTCTCTGCTGACATTCCCCAGTTCATCCTGCACAGCCATAAGTTGTATGTTTTCAGGCATTTAGATTGGTGACTTTTACCTGTGGGAACATAAAATTCTCCTCCCATTGTTATTTTCAAGATCAGAAAAATTGAAAATTTATCAATAGGATTGAAACACAGAGTTTTCCATTTGTATCCCAGAAAGGATAGTACCCCACCTCCCACCTCCCTCTTTTTTTTTTTTTTGTTTTTATGTTTTGACCTATAGATGCCTAAGTTGTATTACACATACCCATAAACAGGAGCCAAGGCATAAGCTTTCATTAAATTTACCCAAACTGTTTCTCATTGACTGTATGCTACTTATTTGGGAAGGAAATTTAAGCTTAGTTCCTTTAAATTGTCCTACAAGTAAAAGAAAGTGTTATAATGTGATGTTGTGTAATTCAGAAAAAATATATAGGCCATTTGTATACCTTAACCCAGTACAAATTATAAATAAAACCAATTAACATTTTATATTCCCAATTAGTTCAGTTGTATTACCATTTCCACCAAAACCTACACCTAAATTTAACTAATCTAAACAATTCACTAAGCCTTAAAATATCCTATACTTGGTGGATAAAGCTTGGGCAGAGTTGAGTACCTGCTAAATAAATTTTACCCAATAAACACTTTGCTCTTTAACGCTATATGACTGGACTAAGACTTCTACTTATTTGGGAAGTAAAATTTAAGCTTAATTCCTTTAAATTGTCCTACAAGTAAAAGAAAGTGTTACACTGTGATGTTGTATAATTCAGAAAAATATAGAGACCAACCCAATACAAACTATAAATAAAAAACTAGCATTTTATATTCCCAGTTAGTTAAAATGTCAGTATCTAGCTCCTTTTTTTAGCACAAGCATCTTTCATATAAATCCAATTTGCAAGCAGTTGTGCCCCAGCCCACACAGCCCAAGGCTCCAACCATCCAGCTGGAAAGGCTTGAATGTTCAATCAAGTTGATCAAATAAGTGTCCAGACTATATTGTCATAGTTTTACCATTCACCCCAATCGCAGCCCCTACAATTTACCACTCCCCCTCTTCCACAGATTGTTCCTTAGGCTTAGAGATGGGGCACAGGTGGACAAGAAGCACAACAGTATACTTTGTCTGGAGATGTCGTTTTGGACTCTGATCAGTTCTGGCTGTTTTCTTTTGTGGGCTGACCGATTGCCCAGGGACAGGCTTCCAATCCTACTAATGAAGCACAAGCGGTTAGATATATATGTATTTAAACATTGCTAGTTATTATGGTAGGTTACTTTGGTATAGACACATATGTCTGGATGGTGTCTTAATCCCTGAATTACTTTTCTTTTTCCGCCTGAGAGAGATGACAAGGTCTTACTGTGGCATATATATCTCCTAATCGCTAGAAGGTATAAGCTTGTGGCAACATCCTCGAGTTATTTGTCCAAGGAGAGAGCTAATAATCAAATAAAGTTGGGATATACAGACATATGGCTGCCTCTGCTGCACTGTAGACTGTGACAAATTGTAGGTTGACCAGGCTCCATACACAAGAGTACTTGGGTAATAAAAATTTGACTTGATGGGCCTTAGAAAAAGGAAATTAACGGAGGAAATGAATGTAGGTGTAGTAGTAGTGTAGGGGTGGAGACAATGGAGGAGGTCTGAAATGTTATTAAAATGTATTGTACAAACTTCTCAATCAACAAAAATGTTTTTGAAAAATTATAAGCAGTAGAAAAATACATATGGAATTGATTAACAAGCTTCATGTTTAAATTGGATGGCTATTATGTAAGTTAGATTCCTCATGTTCTGTTCAGGTAGTCTATTGTAAGACAAATATTTCCTATCCACATCAAACTACCTTGTACATATGTCTAAGTGACATAATGAATAAAATTCATATTGTTTGTAACATCCAGGCAAGAGTGTTCTAAGGAATTATCATATTTATATTTTGATTAAAATATTTCCCTCCTGAAAGATTCTCTGTTTTCATAATAGAAAAAATGTTTAATGTGAACATATTGTCCAGACAGAGATCTAGTTATAAGTTTTTAATTAAATTTCCCAGATAATGATAACATATGTAAACTGACCCTTGGAAGTTGTTAAAATTGCCATACCATAAGAAGACAGAGATCTGGGATAGATAATACTAAAATAAACTTTTTACTAATAAATGCATAATTTTATAGGAAGAATAACAAATAACATAGCCCCTATGAAATTCTTTGCAGATTCATAATACCTTTCAGCATAAATCTTACTCTATCATATTAACAGGTTGCTTTACTTTTGTCCAACTGTATTTGTGTCAGATTGTCTTTTGCACAATAATGTATTAGAGAAATTTAGTAGGTTCTAACTGCATGTAGGTGTCAGAATGTTCATTTTTATTTGCAAATGAAACTCTCAGCAAGTAAATAACTAGGAGACAAGGCAGAAATATGAATATATTGTTTGCTAATCAACATATATTCTCTCTGTCCTTCTTCCTCTTTTTTTTTAATACAACCCTTCCAGAGGTACAAAGTTAGCTTTTCTAAAGTTGTTGAAATGCAACAAATACATTTGAGAAGTCCTTTTGAGTTAATCTGAGACACATAATTCACTGCTCACCCATCACTTCCATAGGAACACAGTGCCGTAATAACATGGATGATCAGCAGAATAGATGTTGAAAACTGTCAAGATGATATCTTTGAGCTTTTACTCCTTGACAGATTTGACAGCTACAATTTTTTGGAGCTCCTTTCATTATTTGAGAAGAGATATGTGCTGCAGCGAAATCTCAAACCTGCTTGGTGCCTGTGGCACATTCCAAAAATATCTCACCCACCTCTGGATTCACAGGGAATTGAAAAGAAGCGTTAAAGTTCCATTGGACTTTCGTACAGATGTCTTCTTATACTGCTGCCTTACAAACTGTACCTGTCAACTAGCATGACCCCTCTGTGGGAATCAAGTGAGAATGAGCTACATTTTCAAGGCGTCCTTCAATGACATAACCCTGCCATTCTTTTCTTACAAGAGTAAATAAGAAAGCCACATATTGCCATTGACCTTGTTATTTTTCCATTATGTAATATCTGTAAGCACAAAAGCAACTGATATAACAGACCATTTGCATTTTTCCAAATGGTACTTTTTAGTCAGTATATAAATAACTTTCATTATCCCACATTCCTAAATTGATCTCTGATGAGCCTCTTTATCGATGGAAGTTCCTCAATTTATGATTGAATTAGGCCTTGATTGAAATCCACTATATGTTTAATTTTTTTTAATTGTAAATATACTTAATATACCTAAACTAACAAAGAGCTCATGAACATAGTTGTACTCATCATGGTTGTGGGGTATATTGGAGTTGGAACTCACTATCACTCTCCAGCAATGAGATAATATATATGATTCCATACTGGGAATTAATCAAAGTTAAAATTACAATTTCAACTGAATTTGCATCATATTCATTCTATGATAATGTAAAAAACTGCTAAATCAAATCATCAGTCAAAGACTGTCTGTATTTCAACTTTGTTTACTAAGTAACAAATAAGATACATTATTTTCTCTTGTGTTCTTCCATAGCCAAACTGGAATTAATTTGATTTCAGTTTTCTATTTCATTTGTTTTGCCTCATTGGAGGTTCTATGAGAATCACATTACATAAAGCAAAAGATGAAGTTATAATAAATTATGTAAGATATGTTGTCATAAATTAATTATAAGTTGTTAATTGGTTCATCTATATTTAATAAATCCACATTTAATAAAGTTAGATGATTCCCAAGATAAAATGTGAAGATCAGTTCTTACTAAAGTAAAGCACAGAGGAAATGTTATAGTACACTGGCAAGGCAATGAGTTTTTGATATGTCCCCAAATGAATAGACACTTAAAACAAAAACTGATAAGTTAGGTATCAAACTGTAATTCTTCTGTGGATTAATCATCAGTAGAGGAACTAACATGAAAACTACAACATATTTGCAATGTGTACATCTAAAAATGAGTTAATATTTGACTACATAAGACACTCAAGTAATTTATTAGCCAATAAATGGAAGTCCAATTAAAGAACAAGCTAAGAATGAAAATAGGGGTTTTTCAAAAGAAGTACAAGCATCCGAAAATTACATAAAGCATATTAAGTATCACTGATCTGGAAGGAAGAAGTTATGAATCAAAATTACATTGAGAAGTCACTTTACCCCAATTAAAGGGCTTCTTACAAAAAGACAAAAATAAACTTGTTAAGATCTAGAAAAAGGAGACAATTAAAAGTGCTGGATATAGCCACCATGAAAAAACATATGGCCATTTCTCACATACTGAAATAGAATCTCCATTTACTGAAGGAAATTAATTTTTGGTTATATATGTAAAGGAAGTTAAATCAGAAGGTAAAAATATTTCAGGAAGAGTAAGTGGGAGGTGAAGAAGATACAAAGCAGAGACAAAATTTGGACATGTGATTAGAGGTGCTTAAGTTAGACAGACAGACAATTGGAAAGGAAAAAAGACAATGAGATATTTTGCCCTAAAATATGGCTATGATTAAAAAGCAAAAAAATAATTGTAATAAATTCTGATTTCTAAACACATATACTCAGGAATAAGAACAGAGTATGTCTATATTCATCAGTAGACATGGTAAGGAGTAAAATGAATAAACTAAATTTCTGGCCTACACATACAAATGAATAAAGAATGCATGTTATATACATACTGTGGAATACTATTCAGATTTTACGTCTTGTCATTTGAAGAATGTGATGAAACTGGAGGACATACTAGTCCATAAAATAAGCAATAAGAGACTGAATAATCAGTTATGTATCTCATGAGTAGAATCTCAACAATAACTTTTCACATGTTAAGAACAGAATAGTGGTTATCAGATCTTGTATAGAAAAAAGAGGGAGAGAAAGAATGAAATATTTATCAATGGGTACAATATTGTTTAAAATGAGGAGTAGTTGCATTGTTCTGTGACACTTAAGGAGGAATGCCATTTAAATATACCCAATATCTAAATTGTATTTTAGATATATGTACAGCCACTATATATCAAAGAAAAGTTTAAAGAAAATTAATTTCAGTTTCTTTCATTTCTTATTTTTACATTTATGATTGGTCAAGTCTCATCTTATAACTTTTTACCATCATCGAAACCAATATATATTTCAGTCTTTGTGGGTATTGCACAACACAGGTATATGTACATACACTTTAGAAATACAACCATACAAATTAAAATAATAGATAAAAGATTTAAAATTAAATAATGTCTTGTTTATTAACCTCACTATTCTTTAAAAAATATTTTATGTGTATGACTGTATTGCCTGCGTGTATGTAAGTGCACCTATGTTATTCAATACCTACAAAGATCAGAAGAAGGCATCAGAAACACTGGAACTGGAGTTACAGGTGGTTGTTAACTCCCATCTGGCTTTTGTGAATTGATTCCAGGTCCTCTGCAAGAACAGCCAGTGTTCTTAAATTCTGATCAAAACCTCCTGCCTTATTAACCTCATTCTTAATGGTAAAAGTCGAAAGATACTTTCTATCATCAAAAATAAATAAGGACTTCCCCTTTCAACTTTTCCATTTTCTACTACTATTTTGGAATTTTTTGTCAGTTTAATCAAAAACTAAAAAAAATAATAAAATATATCCAGATCGAAAATGTGAGTAAAGGTTTTCTCATTTGCAGATGTCATGATTATAGATGTATGAAAGCTAAGAAAATCTACTTATTTGTAAGTTTAACTACTTTCATGTTACACACAGAAAATGTATTTTTAGAAATATATATAATTAAATAGTTTAAATATATATTGTATTTTATATGTAAGTAATCAATACTAAATTGGTGCTAAATTTTATTTAAATACAAAATGATTGAACACTAAAATGATTAAGGAAAAGTAGAATTTTTAAAATGTAATACTATTTCCCAGAAAGTATCATGATAAAGTTGTACTAATCCTTTGAAGTACACACAAAGTAAATCAATAGATAAATGGAAACAGGAAATGGAAACAGACATAATATATGGGAAAATGATTGTGATCAAAGTTAACTCAATGGAGAAAAAAACTAATCAATTTATCAAATATTTTCAAAGGTCATAATTTTGGTATATATGTGATTATATATCTTCATTATTATCTTCTCTCTCATATATATATCTATAATAGTTATTATATATCTATTTCTCACGCTCTTGGACGCTAATACAAATGGGAGGGAACAACAAGGACAAAAGTGCTGAATCAAACAACTGACTGAAACAGTTAACTTCTGCCCAAACAATAAACCTCTACAGAGGAAAACTAAAAAAACTCAGAAAAGATGCAAGACATGTATGGCAGAATTCATGAACTGGGATGGGGTGGGTGGCATGGAAAAGGGAGTGTGTCGAAAATGGACTATAAAATGATCTATGAAACACACAAAAACACCAATAAAATATTTTATTTAAAAAAGGTAAATATTATGATAAAAAACCCAGCTTGACCATCACAATTCATATGGAAACTCACTTAACTTAACAAATCAGGATTTAGTGTTAGGATCCACAAATGAGGGGCACCATATGTAGATTGTCTTTCTGGGGCTGTGTTACTTCACTTAGCATAATGGCTTCTTTTACCATGATTTTACCTGCAAATTTCATGATATCATTTTTCTTTACCACTGTAGAGAACTCCATTGTGTAGATGCGCCACATTTTCTTTATTCACTCATCTGTTCAGATACATTTGGTTTTCTTCTAGCTTTTAGGTGTTATGAAGAGAGCTGAAATAAACATGGTTGTACACACATCTCTACAATTTTAATTGATTATCAAATGAGAGGTTGATTTACAGTTTCCAGATGATTACTCATGTTGGGGTGAATTTTTACCCATGTATCTTTTGGCCATTGTTATATTGTCTTCTTTTTAATTAAATAATTTCTATATTTATTCATTTAGGGTTTATTCATGTGTGTGATATGCATACATATTGGTATATACACATATTAAACTTTTTCCATAGGTCATACATCATTTCTAAATCGAATCTAGAGTTGCTTCCCTTTCAATGCACCCACCCCACCCGAGTCCCTGCACTCTGCCATACATGTCCTGCATCTTTTTTCTGAGTCTTTCCAGTGTTTTTTTTTTGTAGTGCTTTTGTTGTTGTTCTCTCCAACTTGTATTGCTACAATATATATACATACATATTCATAGCTATTTTGTGACCTTAAGCATCCAAAAGGAAAGTACAACCATATATAAATAATCAGTAAGACTAGAAAAACTGTACTGCAGACATAGATCTTGAGTTCTTATTAAAAAGAAAAAAAGAAAAAAAAAGAGAGAGTACTGTTGTTTGGGCTGTCTTCGATTCTTACTGGAAAGTGCATCTATTCTGCAGATGCCACCGCTTTGGGCATTCCTCAAAGACATGAGACACAGCTTTTTAACATTCAAATATGTTCTGAAGACTCATGTCTCTTCAAGAATCCTCCAAATTTTCAATGCCAGATGGGGACTACTGAGATACCCAACTTGTGGACTAAACAGCTAAGGGGATGTCAGCCTTGTCAGAATATAGACTACCATTGTTGGACTACCGGGGCTGTTACATGGAGGCCAGTGCAAGGGTATCAAGACAGGACGTGTGCTTACTGGACTTCATTTGGGGGACCATGGGAGGGAAAGACCTCAATGTGGATTAAAAGTATAGGATTGATGCTTGTTTGGGATTGCCAAGGAGAAACCTTGAGCACTTCCTTAAGGAAAACATGACATCTTTTACGAAAAAAAAATCTTCCAATTCAAGTGATATGTATATGTATGTATGTACATATGCATATATTTATTTATACATATTTGTCTTCTTTTAAGAAATTTATTTAGTATTTTTGTCTTTTACTTGAGTTATTTGTGGCATTTTGTTGTTCAGCAGTTAAGATTTTAAAAATGTTTTATTGAGTTTTGTGCATTTCATAAAATAGATTATAATCAAATTTAGACCTCTCCTCTCATCCACACCACTCATAGCCTCCCACGACTCATAGCTTCCCACCACTCGATTTTATGTTTTTTTCATATATGTTAAGTTCTATCCAATCAAACATTTTTACCCAGATATCCTTCAGTGCAACTTCATCCACTGGAGTCTACCCAGCCTGTCTTGGGAAATTCCCTTAAAAAAATCTATTCTCCTTGACCCATAGTAATTAGTTGCCAGTGGCTGCACTGGCCATAGATCTGAGAGAAAACTCAATAACTGAAACAGCTCTAGAGAAATAAAATGTCTTACTGTATGTTAAATATGGATCTTTATATTTGCATACACATATACTGTACACTACTGTCTTAGTTACTTATAATTTGCTATAAAGAAAACATTGTGACCAAGACAATTTATAAAAGGAAGAGTTTATTTGAGCTTATGCTCAAATAAAGGCATAACAGCAGAGGTGGCTGAACTAGGAGAAGCAGAACACTCAAATCTTCAAGCTGGCAGAGGAAGAGGAATGTGACTAGAAATCTGCAAGGCTTAAGATCTTTCTAAGCCAATCCTCAATGGCATAATTCTTCCAACATTCCACACCTTTTAAGACTTCCCAAAACAATGACAAAAACTGGAGAGAAAAATGTTAAAATACATAGAGCCTATGGAGGAAATTCTCATTTAAACAGACACAACCACTCATCAAAGCTTCTTTTTGCACAGATGGGGACTACTACAGAACTCCATAACCAACCATACACAGAGAATAAGTGTCCGAGAGATGCCCATCTCTAAGTGACCTATTTAAAATGGAAGCTCTTACTCCTAAGGCTAATGGAAGATGTGGAACAGGGGGTTGGAAAGAATATTAATAAAACTCTCAAATTTGACCAGTGAAACTCCTTCACAGAGTAATGTGCTAGATCCACTCTGAAAGACAAAGCTTGCTAAGTTTTAGAGAATAAGAAACAGCACCATTGGTGTACCTGGATAAGACACCAATATAGGGACCATTGTGGAAGAGGGTTTGGAGATTGTAAGAGCCAGTTTTTTTTTTTTTCATAAATACAATTTAAATTGTTAAGATCCTTATAAATTGCAGATACTAATCCTTGGTGTGATATACAGTTCGTGGACATTTTCCCCATTGTGCCAGTAGTCACTTCTTTATATTCATTAAGATATTTCCATTTAGGTTCTACCGCTATTTGTAGTTTCCTCTATTGTTAGCATATTTGTATCTTTATCTGATTTTCTTATCAGGATAATGCCCATCTTCCTAGAATGAGTTTGTAAATATTCATGATTCTCAACTCTCCTAGAGACAAAACTGAGTAAACCAAGAATGAACAATGAAACTGAAACATTTACAAAAATTTTCTTCTCAAAACAGATCCAGGAGCTCACTGTTTCAATGTTGAAACACGTCAAGTACTTTTAAAAATGTTATAACAATTCTTCACAAAGTAGTCAAAGAAAATTTTTGATCAGATCCTCTATATGGAGTGGTTGTCAGTCAGTATGTATTAAGACTTTATGCTATCATTAATCCAAACTCAAAGAGGATTTACATGTCAAGTCTTCTTTTTCCACTAACCATTAACTTATAGGGACAATAATTGTTTTAATTATTCCATTAATTAATCACACATCAGTTTCCAGAAAGACAAAAGTACTTCATCTGCATAGTTTGCTAATTGTTCCTAATAACCTGATTATGTAGGTGACACTAGCAGTTATATCAAGGAGGAAATTCATGTTTTCTGAAATTTTAGATCGCTGGCACAATACTATCTATATAATCATTCAATAGATAAAAATTATATTTCAGGTGGATTTAGCCCCATTATTTCAAATTATTAATTATAACATACATATATATTTACAAAATGTTTCTAGTACCAATGGAAACACAATGGCAGCATTTTAAGGAAGATGTTGCTATCTATACACTGTATCTAGCATATATATTAATTACTTCTATATCTATCAATTCATAATGAATGATTTGTATAAACTAATATGAAGTAATGTTCACATTTAGAAGATGAGAAAACTGGTACCAGAGAGTGTTACCATCCAAATATCTGTGTCTATACCAAAGTAACCTACCATAACAATTAGTATTGTTTAAATACCTATATATCTAATTGCTTGTGCTTCATTAGTAGGATCGAAAGGTTATTCCTGGACAAACGTCAGCCCATGAAAGGAAACAGCCAGATCTGACCAGAGTCCAAAATAAGAGCTCCAGAGAAAGTAGACTGTTTTGCTTCTTGTCCACCTGTACCCCTTTTCTAAGTGTAGGGAACAATGTGCAGAAGAAGGGGAGTGGTAGAATGTAAGAGCTGCGATTGAGGTGAATGGTGAAACTACAACAATATAGTCTGGACACTCATTTGATCAACTTGATTGAACATACAAGAACCCCCTGCTGGATGGTAGGACCCATGGGCTGTGTGGGTTTGGGCACAACTGCTTGCAAATTGGTTATACATGAAGGATGCTTGTTGTCATAAATTATCACTTATTGATAAAAAATGAAAAAAAAACAGAGAAAGATGCAGGACAGTTATGGCAGAATGCATGATCTTGGATGGGGTGGGGTGGGGTGGGGGGAAGGGAAAGGGAAAATATGTGCTGATATCTGAGTGAAAAATTATGGATGAAATACAAAATAGCATTCACTTAAAAAATGAAACATTAAAATAAAAGAATAAATAAATTGAATATTAAAAAAACGGAAGAGAAAGCTAAAGTTTATCATAGTTTTCAACAACCTGTTCTTAGTAGCTACATATGTGGTGGTGTGGTTGCGTGTGTGGTGTGTGTGTTGTGTGTATGGCCTGCTTGCTGGTGGTTCTGCACAAAATATTCCTTTGAAAACTCATTTTGGACATTTGGTTCTCTTAAGCAGAAGTCTGAAATTTGAAAAACATTTAATTGTCTCACAGTTTAAGAATTTGGTTATTAGGGGCATGTTGTGAAAATGTCACCCACTTCTCGTTCCATCTTAAGTTCTGTGTTTCTAATATTTTAAGTCGAACTGCTGCTTCATGCTTCAGTCACTATGGCTGGAGCTCTACTTGCTCCAGCTATCATGCTATCTCCTATCATGATGAGCCATGTCACATGAAACTGTAAACCAAAATTTGCTTTGCTTCCCTTAAGTTTTTTTGGTCAAGTATTTGGGCACACAAAGAGGAAATAAATAGTATAGATGGATATTATATGTGAAATAACTTTTATGTAAAAATACATTACATTTTATAAAAATACATTACATTTTATATAGAAAGACTGCTTATTAGGTCTTTTAAGAAAATTAAAATAATCTATGAAGAAGGAGACTACTGAGATTAAGAACTGTCAGGTGAAATAGTATAGCTTGCTATAGGAAAGCATGCTTGGGACAAGACATATAATGTACATATTATAATATATATATATTTAAATATAAATATATATAATCTAAATATACTATAATCTAAATATATATATATATAATATATATCTATATATTGTTTATGGTATTATATAGAATGTACATCCTGAGTAGATATGTTAGTTTTTGTTCCTATATATCCTTCAGAATAGATCCATCCAATCAAGCCTGGTTAACCTAGTAAAAATGACATCCTTACAAGAGATAGCACCTCCAGTTCCCAATAGCCATAAATTGCCAAATTCTTTAGGTTGGTTTGAGAATTCTTACCCATTTCCCCATGTGTATGTTAGGATTCTGTGGTTTGTGTTTGCATAAGTCATGTGCATGCTATCAGCATTGTTGTGAGCTCATATGAGTAACTGATCAGCAGTGTGGAAGACATTGTTTCCTTGTGGAGGAAACTCATGTGTAGTACTTTAAACAACTGAAATTTGGGCTCATCTAACATAATAACACATGATGAGACGTATTTTATTCTATAATGTAGTCACTTCTCTCTCTTGTAGCACATAAATAATTTACAGCTAAAAAATCACATTAGATTGTTGGCTCCTCCAAGAGGGTCGCAGCTCTGAACCCTTCTGTGGGCGGGGGTGCCTGAACTTGCCTTTGCAGCTGGTTGGGGTTGGGTTTGGTGCCTCTCACTTTGTTGGAACCCAGAAGTCACTCAGGCAGGTAGATTTAGGGGCTAGAGTGTCTCTTGGGCTACTCCAAGAGGGTTGCAGCTCTGAGTCCTTCTGTGGGCGGGGACACCTGGTCTTGCCTTTGCAGCCGGTTGGGGTTGGGTTTGGTGCCTCTGAGTTTGTTGGAACCCAGAAGTCATTCAGGCAGGTACCGTGGCATGGGCTAGGTCAGGCATTCTCCCTCCCCTCCCACCGCCAAAAGGAATTGGTGAGAAAGTATCCAAGTGGCCTATTTTTTTGGAGAACCTTCAGAACAGGAAGAGAAGAGTGATTTAGGCTTCCAATATCCAATATATAAACAAAATTGAAAGCCTGAATCCTAGACAAGTCAGTACTCCACAAACAAGGAGGAGGGAAGGGGAAGAAAAAAAAAAAAAGCATCTGAAGAAGACAAGCAAAACCATCCGCTAACATAGTGAAAAGACATTTGTGATTTGAACCACAAAAGGGAAACCCACATGCCAGGGACACAATGAAGAGACAACATGGGAAAGTCATAGGATAGTACCGCCCCAGGCTCTACTAAACCTGTAAGAGATAGCTACAATGGGATCCCCTTGAAGGTGACTGAAGGAACAGGTCTTAGAGGAATAATTGCAGACGTATGCAGAGAAATTAAAGAAAATAAAGATGAATTCAGAGAACTGAAGAGAGAGAATGAAAAACTCAAAAAGGACCTAGAGGGATACAATGACAAACATTGGAAAGAACTAAAAGAACAGATTGTCAAACTGCAGAAAGAACTAGAGGGAGAAAAAAACAAATTCCTAAAGGAAGTAGAAACACTGAAAAAGGAAGCCAACCAACGAAGTAAGGAGCACCAAGAAGAGATTGAGAAGCACAAAAAGGAAATGGAAACACTAAAGAAAACACAGGATGAAACGAAAAAGGAATTAGAATACTCATCCAATCAAGAAGAAAATAAAGGAAAAAGCCTCAGAAGCAGAATGGAGGAAGCAGAACAAAGAATATCAGATCTGGAAGACAACACAGAGCAGTTAAAAAGCTCAAATAAAGATTATGAAAAATTTAAAATTACACAAAAATGGAACAACCAGGAAATATGGGACACTATGGAAAGATCAAACCTCCACATCATAGGAATAGAGGAAGGAGAAGACTCTTAAGAGAATAGTATGGATCATATCTTCAGAATAATAGATGAAAATTTTCCCAAACTAAAAATAGACAAACCCATACAAATAAAAGAAGCACATACAACTCCAAATAGATGAGATCAGAAAAGAAATCACATTAAATTAAAATTGAATTGTTTGTTTACATTGTTAGATTTAGAGTTCTTTTTTAATTTTTATTTATTTTGTATGTGTATGAATGTACTCTCTGCATGCACATTTGTGCACCCCTGTCTTGCAATGCCACAGAAGTCAGAAGAGGGTGTCGGATTCCCCTGGAACTGGAGTTAAAGATGGCTCTCAGCCACCATGTGGGTGCTGGGGATCGAACCCCCTGGGTCCTCTGCAAGAGCAGTCAGTGCTCTTAACCACCTCTAGCCCATCTCTCCAGCCACTAGATTTAGAGTTCTTTAAATAATCTTGAAACAAATCCTTTGTCAGACATGCAATATACAAATATCTTTCTGACAGATATTAGAGTAATACTGGCTTCATAAAAGGAATTTGTGGAATTCCCTCTGTTTGTATCCTTCTGATCTGTTTGAGAAGCAATAGTCGTAGGACCTCTTTAAATGTTTTATAAAATTATGCCATGAAACCATCTGGACCCAGGCTTTTTTAGTTGGAAGGTTTTTAATTATACCTTCCCATTTCCTCTTCTTGGTAAAGTTTCTTTTGGTTCCCAGGATTACAGATACTCCTCCATTTCTCTTAGGCTTTGAAATTTAGTGGAGTATAGATTTTTGAAGTATTCCCAGATGATTGCCTGGATCTTTTCTTTGTCTGTTGTGAAGTCCCCTACTATTAGTGTATTATGATTAATCTGTGTCTTGAGGTCCTGCAGCGTAGTGTTAATAAAGTAGGCTGCACCAGAGTTTGGCAAATGTACATTTAAGATTGTGAAGTCTTCATGGTTAATTGTTCCTTTGACAAAGATTTAATGACCTTGTTTGTCTCTTCAGATTAATTTTCCTTTGAGATCTATTTTCTCTGATATTAGAGTAGCCACTCTGGCTTGTTTCTTGGTACCATTCGCTAGGAATATTTTTTCCATCCTTTCACTCTAAGGTGCTGTCTGTCCTTGAGGGTGAGATGGGTTTCTTATAGACAGCATATAGAATGATTCAGTTTCCTAATCCCTTCTTCCTGTCTATGCCTTTTGATTGGGGAGTTTAGACCATTAATATTGAAGGTTGTCATTATTATTATTATTATTATTATTATTATTATTATTATTATGGTCTTTTCAAGACAGAGTGTCCATGTAGCACCAGCTGGCCTGGAACTCACTCTGTAGACCAGGATGACCTTGAACTCACAAAGATCCACCTGCTTATGCCTCCCAAGTGCTAGGATCAATGGTGTGCACCACCACTACTGGCTCTTTTTTTTTTTTCTTGAAGGTTATTATTTAGAGATGTGTGTTTCTTCCTTTTACCTTATTTTTGTTTGCATTTTTGGTCTAGATTTGTATTTACTCTGTTATGATTTTTTGGATCCTCTCTTTAACTGCTTAGGGAAAGCTGTTCATTTCCTCTGTCCTTTGATTGCTATGAGGATTTTCTGAATTGTTGGTTTCTGAGACAAGTGTTCATATTGTTCATGTTGTGAAAGATTTTTATTTATCTTTCAACTATAATTGACATTTTCCTGAGTAGAGTAGTTTGCATTGGCATCTAAAGTCATTTAGTACTAGGAATATTTTGGTCCACATTCTTCTAGCTTTCATAGTTTGCACTGAGAAGTCAGTTGTGATTCTGATGAGTTTCTCCTTACATGTAACTTGTTGTTTTTCTCTTGTGGTTTTCAGTATTTTGTCTTTGTTTTGAGCATCTAGTGTTTTAACAATTATATGGCATGGGGAATTTCTTTTCTGGTCCTGTCTGTTTGGTGTTGTATATGCTTCTTATATTTGTATGGGTTAATCTTTTTACAGTTTGGGGAATTTTTCTTCTATTATCTTGTTGAAGATGTGGTCAATATTGTCCTCTTGGGATTCTTCTCCTTCCCATATCCTTATGATGCAAAGGTTTGATCTTTTCATGGTGTCCCATATTCCCTGGTTGTTCCAATCATTTTTTTTTAATTTTCTGTAATCTTTACTTGAGCATTCTAGTTGCTCTGTGTTATTCTGTGGGTCTGATATTCTTTTTTCTGCTTCTTTCATTCTGGTTCTGAGTCTTTTCCCTATCCTTTCCTGTTGATTGGATGAATGTTTAATTTCCTTTTTCATTTTATCCTGTGATTTCTTTAGTATTTCCACTTCCTTCTGGAGCCTGCCATTCTCATCTTGTAGCTCCTTGGTTCGTTGGTCATTTTCATTTTTCACTTTGCCCTGGGATCTTTTTATAGTTTCCACTTCCTTCTGGAGTTTGTCATTTTCTCCCTTTAGTTCTTTCCAACATTTGTCATTATCTCCCTCTAGGTCCTTCTTGAGTTTTTCATTCTCTCCCTTCAGTTCTGTAATTTCTTTTAATACATCTACAATTGTTCTTCTAAGGTCCATATCATGGTTTATTTCCCGGGATATCTCATTGTAGGAATCTTCTGTAGATTTGTTCGCTTTCAGTGTGGATTTATTAAGAGCTTTTTCCATGTTGTTTTGTCTTTGTGTCTTTGGTATGTGGATTAGTTTGTTTATTTGCTTCTTTTGATTCTGGTGCCTTAACATTTGCTTCACAGATTATAATCACTAATACTGCACCCACTAGATCCTCTGCACCACAGCTCCACCAGGTTGAGGGGAGAGAGGGGGGATTGTGTTGTGACTTTTGCCCATGCACCAATAGTCCCCCAAGGATCAAACAGTTCTTTCTTGCCTTACTGGCACCTCACTGAGTCCGTGCACCCAAGTGGAGCCCAAGCTGGGGCTTGCAGGGGTGGGTGTCAAACCCTCTAAGGGCCAAGGCAGTTCCTTCTTGCCTTACTGGCACCTCACTGAGTCCGTGCACCCAAGTGGAGCCCAAGCTGGGGCTTGCAGGGGTGGGTGTCAAACCCTCTAAGGGCCAAGGCAGTTCTTTCTTGCCTTACTGGGAGCTCTCAGTCCCTGCTCCTTTCTGGAACATAAGCTGGGAGTTCTGGAGGCAGGTGTCCAGCCTCCAAGTGCCAAGGCAGTTCCATCTTGCCTTAACAGCACTTTACTGAGTCTGTACACCTCTCTGGAACACAAGCTGGGAGTTCCTGGTATGGGTTTTGGGGCCCCCAAGGGTCAAGGAAGTTCTGCCTTGACTTCCTGGCACCTCATTGAGTCTGTGCACCTTTCTGGCCCCAAGCTGAGATATCTGAGGGAGGGCGTTGCGCCCCCCCAAGGGTCAAGACAGTACCGCCTTGAATTACTGGCACCTCTTTGAGTCTGTGTGGCTCTCTGGAACCCAAGCTGGAAGTTTGGGGGGTGGGGAATATGCCTAAATTGAACTGAAAATAATGTATGAAATACAGAAAATATCCATAAAAATATTAACTTCAAAAAACAAATCACATTAGTTCAAAAACCAAGTGAAAAAAATCACACATACAATATCTATACCAGGGTATACGAGTCGCTGAATGCTATATGCGAAACAGTGGCAGACAAAAGAAACCTCCTTTGAGTTGTTGGCCTGGTTAATTTAAGGGACTCAAAATTATACAGGCTATTGCAGCAACAGGTGATTGTTTCTAAGGATTTGTTCGTAAGTCCATATTATTGTATCTAGGACACACTTCAGACACTGGATTCGTAGCAGTGGAGCTATAACTGACCTGGATGCCACGTTCCAATAAACCAACCTTTCATAGATTGGGAAATCGTAATACAAAAGCTGTTAAGAGAGAATACCAATCTACTTTCCAGCCTCAAATTGAAGGTCTACCACAATAATCACTGGTGAAACAAGCTATATTGGGGAAAAAGATGCTCTTTTATCTTGGGAGTAATCAACACTACCTAATTGGATTTAAATCTCACTCCATGTAAGTGAACTCCTGTGTAGTATTATAATTATAGCCAAATACACATGGCTGGAGAGGTTATAGATCTTAGATATAACTTGAAGGCTCTCACATCCTTAGATAAATGTGACCTCTTACTATGTCCAAAACATGGTTTTCTATATTTACAGAGAAGTATCAGACTCACCATTCACCACGGAAGCATTTTTTTACAACAGACAGAGACTATTATTGAGTTCCATAACTGGCCATACAGAGACTTTTTGGGAACCTGAGTGACATGTTTACAATGAAAGCTCCACACATAAGGCTCATGGTACATAGTGGAACAAAAGGTAGAGAGAACACTAATTAATGCTCTCTCAACTCTCAAAAATGAAGGTCCTTCATACAACATAGGGCCATGAAAACAAAAGGGTGCCAACAGTTAAAACATGGAGAATAAGAGTCTGCATACTGAGGGTCTGCAAGCAGGACTCATTATTAAATTCCACCTACTCAGGGTTCAAGCACCATTCCAGAAGAAGGGATGGAAGGACTGTAAGAGCTAGGGAGGAGGTACATTATCATATGGAAATAGAGTCCCACAGGTTCCTAGGACATTGTTCATATGAACCTACAGCAATGGTGACAGCATCCCTAAAACCCATGCAAACTCAAGTAGAAAGAAAATTAACACAAAACTGTGGAAATGGGAAGCAAGACCAGATCTTAGCTGAAGACCTATTGGTAGCTGATTACTGCTGGGTAAGGAAGAGCTGATCTTCTAAAATGGAGGGACTATAGAAGTAAACAAATTGTAAACTTGAGGAAAGAAAAAATGGAAAATGAGTAATAGATGAGGGAAAACGTGTTTGTCTCAACACACACACACACAAAACAACAGAGTTTCAGGAGAAATATTAATTAACCTGATGAGGTAATTCAATATTGAAATATATGAAAGGTTGTTTACCATCTGTGCCTAATACCTCTCTGATTTCTCAGGGAATTGTGAGTAATGGAATTTTTTGCTTATGTCCAGGAGGATTTGTTTACTAGGAAAAGACCTAGGATTTGTATGGAGAGTTTCAATATAAGCTAAGGCGTGCCAAAATCTCTACGTCTTTTTCTTCCTACATTTAGTAGTTAAATCCATCATAATACATTGTTTATTGCTTAATTTCTTCCACTCAAATAAGACACTTCACTTTTAGCAAACACTACTCTTGACACTCAAGAGGACAAAGTCTGAGAAACATGAATCCAAGAGTAACAAGGTTGAAAATATACAATCCAGAACATTTGTAAGTTTGACATATCTATCTGTTGTTGATGCATGGGAATTATTTATGCAATGTTGAATTTATAATCTTGCACACAAATAGTTTAATTATTGCAACAAATAGAGTGCAATTATATATATAATAATATATATATATATATATTATATATATATATATATATATTGATATGATGGGGCCAAAATCACCATACTCTTAAATCTGTCTATAGATGCTAATTTAAATTACTAATGAAGCTGGATGATGGTGCACACACCTTAATCCTAGCACTTGGGGAGGCATAGGCAGGCAGATCTTTGTGAGTTCTATAGAGTGAGCTCCAAGACAGCTTGGGCTACAGAGTGAGTTTCCAGGACAAGCTGGGGCTACAGGGAGACTCTGTCTTCGAAAAGCAAAAAAAAAAAATAAAACTTTAATTGATGATTAAAAACTATGATGAACAACTCACAAAGTCAAGACTTTGTTACACATTGGACAGTTGCAGTCTATCTGTGACAGATACTTTATGACAGTCACAGTCTACATTCTAAAACAAAGCTTCTAATATGACTCTAAATATATTGTATCCTTTCATTTTATATTTGTAATGTTCTATTAAGCGCTGGCAGTTCAAATGTTTCTAAGCTTATGATGAATAAATAAAATACCTGACATCACGTGTATGTTTTTGAATTCTTCTTTGTTTCATTGTTCATACTTAATTCACAGACTGTCTCATATTTGTTCATTGATGCCTTTCAAGATTTCAAGGAAGTGGAAGACATATAATATGATGTTGGCTGAATGAGTTCAGAACTATACCCCAAGAAAACTTTTAATGAGATGAAAAAATACCAGTCCCTACTTTTTGGTGGTCACATATCCACATCACACACACACACACACCCACACACACACACACCACATCACACACAACATTACCCACACACACACACAACACACACACACACACACACAGAGAGAGAATTTTAAATAAAGAATAAATTAAAGAGTAAATTTTCTTTGTGTCTAACGTTTTAAGAACATTGTCAGTCAATCCAAAACTTTTATGCCTGTGGCTAAGCAAAACAGACAGTGACATCACAGTAGAAGTTATCTTCTTATATCATAGTAAATAGGAATCAAAAGAGAGATACAAACAGGAAGAGGCCGGGTTTACAGTATATACTCTTCACTGTAACTCCCAGAGCAATCTTCTATCATCTAGGACTTATGTCTTAAAGATAATTCATGTTTATATCAGGTCTTTCAACAGCAGGGCCCTTTATCGCCTCTCTTCTGCAGATATCCCAGTTAGGGAGGCCAGGAGCCTTTACCATTTGTGGGGCTTTGGAATCCCTGGGCCAACATCTCCTTGGTAGATAATCCATTGTGAATGTCAGAGCTCCTGTATTGATATATTTTGTTAAGGTGCATAGCTTAAGGAGACAATAGTATTATATTTGGTTCTGAATAGGGAATAATCCTTTTTCACAGTTTCTATGTCCATTAAATTTCTATGTCAATTAAAGAAGGCAGTTTTACTGATTTCACAAGAGAACACTTCTATAACAGCTTGTTCCAATCTACAGCTGGAGAATGACTCATCATCCTTTTATTTCTTTATTCTTATGGGGGGGGAGTTAAGGAAAGTCTCTCGTATTAAAACCTTTGCAGCACCTAGAAAGGTAAGTTTCGTTAGGGATCATTAAAAAATAGTTGTTTACTAGTAGGATCACAGGGGGGCCTGATGTCTGCAGCAATCTGAGGCATTCTTCCCTTCAAGCGCAGAGGAGTCAATCTTTCTGCTGGCATTCTGGTACATCCTACTCACTGCAAAGCTGGGCATTTCTTTCTCAGCCATTTAAGTTTTGGTTATACTCTGGCCTGTTGGAACATTACCAAATCCTTTCCCATAGTTTAAGATTTAGATTTGGGTTCCAAGGTTTTTTGACAAAAAAGTTTTTATATCTATCTATATCACCCTTTTTAAATTTTAGGTTATTTTTGACCCATGTTTCATCCAAAACAATCTGTGTCTTATTACCAAGATAACCTACATAACAATTCAGTACTGTTTAAATACCCATATATCTATTGTGTGTGCTTCATTAGTAATATCGAAAGGGCTATATATTATAACTGTTTAAATACCTAAATTCTAATTGCATGTGCTTTCATTAGTAGGATCGAAAGGTTTAAAGCCTGGACAAGCTGGCAGCCCATGAAAAGAAACACAGCCAGAACTGACTAGAGAGCCAAAACATCGGCTCCAGAGAAAGTAGAGGGTTTTTGCTTCTCATCCACCTGTGCCCTATCTAAGCCTAGGGAACAATCTGCGGAAGAGGGGGCATGGTAGACGTAAGGCTTCGATTGGGGTTAATGGTGAAACTACAACAATTATAGACTGGACACTCATTTGATCAACTGATTGAACATACAAGTCCCCCCTGCTGGATGGTGGGACCCATGAGCTGTGTGGGTTTTGGGCACAAACTGCTTGCAAATTGGTTTTACATGAAGGGATGCTTGTACTCACAATTATCACACTATTGTAAAAAAAATGAAAACAAAACAAAACAAAAAGCAAGGAAAAGCATAGAAAAAACCACTGAAAAACACTACAAAATATCATAAATAGGGGGGGGGGGAAGGGAAGGGAATATATGCCTGAACTGAATTGGAAAATGATGTATGAAATACACAAAAGCATCAATAAAAATAAATTAAAAAAAAAGATAATAGTGAAGCTGGGCTGGTGGCACATGCCTTTAATCCTACCACCTAGGAGGCAGAGGCCAGGTGGATCTTTGTGAGTTTAAGGCCAGCCTGGTCTACAGATGTGAGTTCCAGGACAGCTGAGGCTACAGGGGACCTGTCTTTTGAAAGAACACACAAAAGGAATTAGTGAAATCAGAGCTCTCACGATTCATATATTTCCCAAAATGCCGTACTGTTTTACATGGAACAAAGACTTCAATATATGTGCCTTTATCAGTGACTATCTAGGTCCAAACACAGCAGATTTAAAGTTAAAATGAATAAATAGCCATCAATTATATTGTATATAGTTAAGTCCCAATCCTCATTGTCTTTTGGTCCTGAGGGCAAATGATGAATATCTTGCATCATGTGTTAAAATCTGAACATGGAAGATTTAGTTATTAACTAATCTGAGCCATACAAACAGAGACTACTGAAGCAAAATGAAGGTGTGAGGCTCATCAGTGTGCATTTCATTCCTTCTAAACATTAGTAGTCTTGCTGTTGCATTCAGGAAAAAACATCCAATTTTTTTTTTTTGTTTTTTTTTTTTTAATTAATTTTTTATTGATGCTTTGTGCATTTCATACATTTTTTCCAATTCAGTTCAGGCTTATTTCCCTTTCCCTCCCCCCACCCCCACCCCATCCCAGATCATGCATTCTGCCATAACTGTCCTGCATCTTTCTCCAGTTTTTTTTTTTTCATTTTTAGCTATAAGTGATAATCCATGAGTACAAGCATCCTTCATGCAAAACCTATCTGCAGGCTGTTGTGCCCAAACACCTACAGCCCCACCATCCAGTGGGGGGTGACAGGTTGTTTGTTCAATCAAGTTGATCAAATGAGTGTCCAGACTACATTGCTGTAGTTTCACCATTCACCCCAATCGCAGCCCTTACATTCTACCACGCCCCCTCTTACATCCAATTTATAAACTTGTCTCAGTCCTCATGTCTACTCATTTAAGTAGTATCCCAAGTGTGACATTAAATGTCTTCTGGATAATGGTCAAGAACTGTCAAGATTAATAAGGTATGATAAAATTAAGATGAAGGTGACTCTTCATTTTCTGGAGTATTTAAACCCAAGCAATCTAAATCATCTCTTTTTAGGGACAAATCCTTCATATACTAAGAGGTATGTACAGTGAAATTATGTTTCACCTCTAATTCATCTTAACATTCCCCAGTTTATTTCCTTTATTTAGTATCGGTTAAAAAGTGTACTTGGTAATGTTTCCATTGTTTTGTTTATAGAAAATGTATATGTGAGACCTGTTCACAGGGGGAATTTAAACACTTATTATAGTAAAAGAATCTAGGCTCTCTATTTTTACATAGGATGAATCAAATCTAGAGTTGAGTACATTCTAAAGAGTGGCTCACCATCACATGTATTTATATTGACTCCCTAGTCTATCATAATTTATGGACATCAATTAGATAATGGACTGCTTTGCCTGTTTTATGCAAATTACAATTTGAAACCTTGGCATTGATGGTAGAAGCCTTTCTGCTATATAAGGAAAGTGGTTATCCAAATGATCTGCATGGAATTCCATCAATCTGAAATGGCAGGCAGTAATTGATGCCTTTTTACAAATATAGTCATCTGACTGGGAGCACACTAGGGACATTTGCAAGAATTTATTCACATATTTCTATCCAGATAGAAAAGTAAAGTTTCCACTATCATGAGAATTGATATGAAGCCCACATGTTCAGGAGTAATATTCCACCCTAGTCATCCATTTACATGCTGACACTATTTGATTTGTGTTCTTCCTGCTGGTTTTAATTCTTGATTTTTGTCTGGTGTTTCTAGACTATGCCCTCATTCCTCCATTTAAGAATGGGAATGCACATTTGGTTCCTTTGTATGTTGGAAGTATGTAATTTGTCTTGAACTTATAGGAGCTTACAGTTAATAGATTACCTTGAGGCTCAGAATAGACTCTGAACTTTAAATAATAATGATATTACAAAGAATATGGGACTTTTTTCTATGCAGAGGTCTGTTTGGGGCTAAATTTTCAGTAAGTTCTTTGACACAGTCCTGTGTGTGTGTGTTACCACCTATCTTATCTCCATGGTTATGTACTGTTCAACAATGATCAAAGGAGAAGTATAGATAGAAAGTATAACGAATGACTACATGCTATATCAAAAGTCATGAGGTACTTATTCCAATGCCCCACTATGTAATATGGAAATCTGGATCATAGCTAGTCTTATGGAGAAGAAATATTAAAGTGGTTTTAATTTGTAGTTCCTTAATTATTAGTGAAATTGAACACTTTTTAAATGTTTCTCAGCCATCGTTACTTGCTCACTTCTGAAGTCTCTGCTCAGCTCTTTACTCCATCTTTTGAGTGGGTCATTTGTTTTCTACCTCTTTCTTTTTGTTTTGTTTTGTTTTTAATTTTTTTAAATTTTATTTATTTCTGTATGTGTATGAACGTACCATCTGCATGCAGGTTTGTGCACCCGTGTCGTGTAATGCTGCGGAGATAAGAAGAGGGTGTCGGATTCCCCTGGAACTGGAGTTCTCTTGGAATTGGAGTTTCGGGTGCTGGGGATCAAACCCAGGTCCTCTGTAAGAGTGGTCAGCCCTCTGAACTACTAGGCCATCTCTCCAGCCCCTATTTTGTTTTTTTGAGTAGTTTATACACTGGATGTTAATGTGCTATCAGATGTTTCACTGGCGAAGGTTTCCTCCCACTATGTGGGTTTTTCTCTTCACTTCTTTGATTATTTCTTTTGCTGTACAGAAGCTTAATGGGATCTAGAATAAACTTACCACTTATTTCAGACTTTGTAATTGTGACATATGGGGTGTATTTATGCATATTTTATAATAATATAAAATTAAAGGTGAAATATGAATTCCTAAACACGGTTTGTAATTAATATACAGTTTACTTTCAGACGTTATAAATTTCACAAGTGTGTAGAACATATATGCATATGTTGCAGTGGTACAAATTGGAGGGAACAGCAACAAAAGTAGTAGTGTAATATAATTGTTTTAAATTATAATTCCTTAGTAGTTGATGCTGAAGACTTCATGTGTTTTGTTTTAATCTGTGTATCTTCTTTGGTGAGTTGTCAAGATCTTTTGATTATTGTTTAACTGGTTCATCCCTGAAAAAATGAAAATGAAAGATTGGCTTGTGATAATAATGTCTGTGTCATTTTGAGAAGACTGGAAATTTTATATTGCTTTCTGTGACACTCTCTACTGGTTCAATAAAGTCTTTACTTACATATTTTTGAAATGTGTTAATGTTTTAACAAATGTTATTTACAGATTTGATGCTAGGGATAACCATTTTCAGTAAGAACTCTCTTACTATTTAGTTACAGGCAATGAAACAGAAGAAGAGAATACCTTTACAATTGAATTATTTTTGGAATATTGACATTAGTTAAATGGTAAAATTAATTACTGTAAATATAAATTTGTCAATAATTTGTAAATTCATTGAACTACTCATCAGAATGCTCCACTAAAATGCTAGTGATTTGGTATCAAATTTTTTTACTATGACAAATTAATCACCACATGGAAGCTACATCAAGGAGATTTATTTTACTGAAATAAAAATGGCTTTTAATACAATAATGAAATACATATAGAGATGAATTTAAAAAGGCTAACATATCAAAACAAAACATCCCTTATATTTCAAAAAATATAGAGCTAGGTGGGCTTGGTTTCTCACACCGTTAATCCCAGTACTCTGAAGGCAGCTTCATAATAAACTCCAGGGCAGCTAGAACCTCAAGGGGATCCTGTCCCCAAAATAAAGATAAATAAATAAATAAATAAATAAATAAATAAGCCTAAATGAACAAACAAAGACCACAAACATTTCAATCCCAAGGAATTTGAAAATAGATACTTACAAAATGCCATGAATTTTCTCACAGTAAGGCAAAATCTAGGTTTAGAACACTGGCCATAGATTGGCATATTTGTATTGTCTGGTAAAGTTTTTGGTTTATGTGAGTAGCATCAGAAGCATGCAGACTGTAGAGTACAGCTAGAAATATGAATTACCAGTCATCATTAATGAAATCCTAAAGCTTTGGCTTCGGACTGATGCACACTTTTAATATAAAAATACAAAAAAAATCAGTCTTTTCTAAGATGCATAATGGTTTCATTTTGACATTACTCTTCCTCATATAGGTCAGCATATGAAGAAAATTTCCTTAAGCAAAGTGTTTCCTCACTGGATTGCAAGGACTCTGGTAGACATTCTAGGTTTGCCAACATATCAGGTCAACTGGAAAAATCAGCAGTACTAAATATGTAAAATCACTTAGGATGAAGGAAAATGGTCAAAGTTTAAGAATTCAAGTATGCATATTTTAGCAGTGGATCTCTGTTCCTGCTGGGAGCTTTGCAGAACACAAGCACCCAAGCCAAAATATGCAAATGTCCACAGAGTCAAATTGATGATCTTCTATGGCCAATTACCAAGCTCTGCATTTCACACTGGCTAAAATTCCTAGATTGGAGTTGAACTGATGATACAGTCAAGCAAGCATCCTCAACAAAATATGGAGCACAGCCTGTAGCCATTTTGGGTCAAGGAAATTGTTTGAACTGCAGAGAATTACTTGCCATCTACATAAGTATGAGAACTAACCAGGAGACCAAATCTAACTACAAAGATCAGGTTGTGGCCGATAAGAGGAAAAAATACCAGGACATTTTAACTTATCCAGTAGAGGACCAAAAACAGTAAGGGAAAGATAAAGTGGATGAAAACCCATTAAGAAGATCTATCAGATACCCTTATGCCAAAGAGTTCATAACGACTCACAGAAACACAAGTGAGAAAGAGGAAATTGTGCACTGGAAGAAGATATTTATATCACAACACATTGTAACTGAATTGTTATAATATAGAATTTTGAAGGTACCAAGAAAAGTGAGTATCTATTTACAAATTTCCCTTATAGTGTTATCAGATGATTTTTCAGCAGAAATGTTGAAGATCGGGAGACTGCAGGTGATTTATAGACATATTGAAAGAATAAACCTGCTAGCCAAGAACACTTGAAACATACGTTATCCATAAACAAATGGAAGGGGCATATTTACCATAATACACAAAAGCATAGGGAATGAATGTATAAACATTTGACCTACTTTACAAGAAATGCTAAAATTTGTTCTTTATGTTGACATGAAATATCTATATCAACACTCTTAAAAACATGAATACATGAAAAACACTAGTTAAAATCAGTAAATAGTCAAACTCATAATTTGCTAATTTTGTAATAATGGCATATAAAATAATTTAAACAATAATTGAAATGCAAATGCATTAAATAATTATAAATACAATGACGCTAGTGGATGCAAATATGACAATATGGCAATCATCAAATCAATAACCTAAATCTAATGAAGGAGTAAAACTATGAAGATTAGGTATGAAGTCAAATTTACATGTTTTTCATTTTCAAAAGTTTATTTTAGCTATCTATGTGAGGTAGTTACAATGACAGCATCTCCTTAATAAATACAAGAAAAGGGGAAATTAATCAATGGATATAGTACCTCAGAAAGGCATCAAATAGCATAAGAGCACAGGCAGAAAGGGAGAATAAAATCTATCCCCCAAATTAATAAATTTTTGTCAATAAACACAATAAAATTTGATGAAGTCTTAAGACCATATTCTCTGTATTATATAAAACCGACACACTAGCTTCAATGGTACACATAGGCTTAAAGTTAAAATGGGGCTGGTTGTGGTGGTGCATGCCTTAATCCTAGCACTCAGGAGGCAGAGGCAGGTAGATCTTTGTGAATTCAAGCCCAGCCTGGTCTACAGAGTGAATTCCAGACATGCTGGGGCTACAGGGAAACCCTGTCTCAAAAAGACCCCCCAAAAAGTTAAAATGTACTTCATTAAATAGAAAGTATATGTAATAAACTGAGAAGTGATTAATCCATCAAAAATATATAGGAGGAGATGGAGACATAGCTCAGCATTTAAGAACACTGGCTGTTCTTGCAAGAAAACTGTATTTAGCACCCAGCACAAAGATGGTTTCTAACAACCATCCTTACCTTCAGTTCTAAAGGATTTGACACACTCTTCTGCCCTCCCTGAGCATTGCAGAAAATGGGTGTACCTACATACATGCTGGTAACACACAAATACACATATAATAATAATTTTTTTTAAATCCTTAAAAGTTATACCACCATTCCCCAGTGGATTTCCCCATACTCAGAAGTGTAAATACAGCACAAACTGGAGTCAATGAATTAATACAACAAAAGAGGGCACACTTTGGAGGATAGTGATCTATAGATGGGTCTGGAAAGAGTGAAAGGTATGGTTTTAGGGGAATATAATATAAATATATTGCATGAAATAATCCAATATTTAATTTCTAAAGTTACAGTATTGTAATATGTATATAACTGAATCAGAATATGTAAATATACCAAGTCTATATTGACCGAAGTAAAAAGATAAATAATTTAATACTAGGTGATACTATTTAATTATTGACAAATATCCAATAAAAATAAACAAATAAAGTAACAAAGAACCTGGGCATAATCATATAACAAATAGTTAAACAGACATTCAGAACAAAACTTAGAGAGCACTGTATTTTACAACAGCATAATACATATTACTTTAGGATGATATTTTAGGCTACAAAGGATGTGCTAATAGATGTAGGAAGAATTAAGGTCCTTCAAGGTCTACAAAAATGCTGTAAGCTGAACAAAACATATAGTAACTTGTAAACTTTGCAAATGTGTGGGAGATAAACAACGCAGTTCTGAATATTATGTTTCAAAGAGAGTAAACAGCAAATCACAAAATATATTGAGTACTTTGAGAACATGCCAAGGTGTAATATTGAGGAATCACATAGTGTATCTATTTTGTGTTTCTTAAGGAATTTCCACACTGACCTCCATAGTGGCTATAACAGTTTATAAAGCCACAAGCAGTTACTGAGAGTTCCCTTATCCCCTTATTCTTGAAAACATCTGCAGTCTTTTTTTTTCCTTAATCTTTAAAATTCTGATTGGGATAAAATAAAATAATTAAATTTTCATTTACTTTATTAATAAAGATGTTGAAAATTTTTGAAGCTGTTTCTTAACAATTTTCATTTCTTACTTTGAGAAATATTGGTGAAGATATGTATCCCATATGTGTCTTTTTATCTTGATTCCATGTTTTCATTTTTATTAAATATTTACTAATTTATACAAAATATTTTGAGTCATCTCCCAACCTTTACTATATATAT
>VZQC01010414.1:51834-86801 GCA_009823505.1 Rhizomys pruinosus
CCGAGACCCTCTTCTGACCTCCGCGGCATTGCACGACACGGGTGCACAGACCTGCATGCAGACAGTACATTCATGCACATACAATAAATAAATAAATAATAAAAAAAAAATTAAAAAAAAAAAGAAGATATCTCCCATTCAAAGGTTGCCAAGAAAAATCCTGGAGATTCCCAAAAAGCTCTCTATTATCTACCAGAAATAGAGGATGAGGGCCTATTGTTCAGAGCAGGACATGCTTCAGGATGAGATTAAGATTAATGGAGCAGGAACTGACGTGCAAGTTTTCTATTTGAAGTTACATGCTCATAATGCTAGACAATGTGTGTAGAGTGTTACACACCTGCACCAGCGTGATCATCTCCTCATCTACTGAACAAACTTAACCTGTGCTTGGAAGCAACAGTTGAGTCGGTGGTTTGATCAGCACCTGAGGTGTTTCCAGAAAAAGCAGAGGATGATCGTATATAAATCCTTATCTTTCCCATATAAAACATGTTAGCAGGAGCTTGCATTTTTCCCTACTTTTTTCCCAACTCCCGGAGGAGTCTGTGGTGTTTGAATTTGTGGTCTATTTTCTTTTTCCTTGGTCAGGACCTTGGATCCCAACAAACTGGCCCGAAGGAGGTTCCTACATCTGGCATCCATTGTGGTCTATGAAACCCCCCCCCCCACACACACACACACCCAGCATTTTAAAAACATGTCACTTTTGCGCTTTGGCTTATGGCCCCCTGGTGTGTGGAGAATGCCTCTTCTGTGTTTGCAAGGCACCACCTTTTCTGATGCAGTTAGGTATGATATTCGGTGAGTAGGCCCCCTTTGTTTTGTGTGTCTGTAGCCACCTGAGGGTGAATGCTAGCCCACTGTTTCTCTGTCTTAGTTTCCCTTTCTGCCTTCCTGGGTAATCCCCCTTTTCCTGGGCCTGGTCACTGGCTGCTTGTTGTGGTGGCAAATAGAGCATGGAAAGAGCTGCCAACCATGAGAAGGGCCAGAGAGCGCTCTGAGCTGGCCTGTCTGGCTATCCTGGTTGGAGAGCACTCAGAGCCCCTATGGCACCTGCATTCCCTGGGCACCACACACCACAGCACCAATCAGACACTGTTCTCAGCCTCCAGGGCTCATCCACGCCATGGCCTGGGCGCCTGTCAAACAGACATCTCTCTGCCACGACTGTAGCTATTTTGCCAGCCAGGGAGAGGTGGTGGCTCACAGTCCAGCTAACCTTGGTGCATGTGGAACTCGTGGCCTGAAAGGGTTGGGAGCGCTCCAGGAAACCATAAGCTCACAGCCAGCTACAGAGCTGTGCGCTCTGCTGCTTGCCCAGCTGACTCCCTGTTAAATACAGAGCCACGGTTTTGCATATGTCTTTCCAGATTTCTCCAGGAAGCCACTGTGGATGCCCTTAAAAAAGATTAAAGAAGAGCAATTTTCCAGATTTGAAGACAGTAACTATGTTTTCTGTTTATGATGAATGTTCTTCCGTGTGTCTGAAATTCATGTAGTCATGTTCTTCATCCAAGTTTTTGTGTAAGGTGTATCTAGTGTCCTCTCAGTCTAAGTTTTTGTATGTGTTTGTCAGTCCTTGTAAACATTCTCTCAAAGAGGCCACTTCAAGTTTCCAATACAAAATTATTTGGCCTGCCAGACTTTATTTCCACGTGCAAACTATAAAATGTGATCAATTCTGATACTCTGTAATGGCACCAAGGTTCGGTTTTATTTCATGACACTGAGCTTCCAAAAGAGCAATTTGATTTTTTATAGAGTCTGGATTCTTTATTGCTTCAAGGTCCTCTGTGCTTAGAACTGAAACCTTCTATTTTTTGGCAATATTTTATTTTAGAATTATGTTCAGCAATGTAACCATCTATTCGCTCAAGTTTCAACTTAATACTAAGTGCAATTTTTTGAAGAGCATGTTCATTTTCTTGAATATCTTTTCGTTCTTGAAGCAGGTGACAATGTTCTTTCTGGATCTCTGGTAAGGATTCCTCTCTAGAGTTTATATTTTTTATGACTTCTGCTGCTTTGTCACCAATGCTTTTTGGCTCTGATGTTAAATCCTGTATTTCCTTTTCAGTGTCTTTTATTTCTTTCTCTGTGCACAAGATAGAGTCTTGTGCCTTTTTAAGATTTCTGTTGGCAGTTATCATGGCTACATTGGCTTTGGTAATGGCAGAGGCACATTCATCTAACTGCTTATTTCTTGTGTTGGGTTTTTCTTGTTGGGCCTTGAGTTTATGGCTGTTGATTTCTATGATGATATTATGTGGCTATACAACCTCAGCCACAGCATCATTTTCTGTTTTAAACAAACTGACATTTTGTTTTAGTAATTTTTGCCTTTTTTGTCTGGAGCAGCAAGTACATTGGCATCAGGTTCTTTAATTTGTACACTCAAATGCTCTTGTTGCTCTGGTAAATG
This sequence comes from Rhizomys pruinosus, assembly GCA_009823505.1. NCBI lineage: Eukaryota > Metazoa > Chordata > Mammalia > Rodentia > Spalacidae > Rhizomys > Rhizomys pruinosus. The sequence goes on from VZQC01010414.1 coordinate 54,260, forward strand.
CTGGATGTTTATTGTGAACTTTTCTAGTGGATTCCTCATTTCTCGTTCACTATGTCTTAACTTGGCTACTGCATCTTCAAGTTGTGTTTTCTGTTTGTGGACTTTCTTTGCTTGTTTGGAGTACTTTTCCAATTGGTATTCCATTGTTTGTACCTTTTCTGAGATTTCAACAATAACTGATGGGCCCATTCTTCCTCTCCTTGCTTTGCTTCCATCACCAATCATTGTACCTGACTGTTCTATGATATGCCACTGTGAAGTCACTGCTCTCCATCTTCTGTCTTTCTGATAGGCTACTTTCATGGCTTGATCCAAGTTGTCAACAACTAGGAAATTCCATAAAGCAAAATAAAAAGCTTGGCAGATTTCCTCATTTTACACTTTTACTAGATCAAATAAATGAGGAGTATTCTTAGGACTTTGGATTTTGGTCTTTTTTCCCATACTGCCATCTTTTCTAGGCCTATAAACTTTGCAACTCCAACATTCTATCTTTTGGGAAAGTTTACACATTTGGGGGCTGTATCAATAGTGTCAACAACAATTTGGTCTGATGCATGAAAACAGGATGAAATAGCAATATCAAACTTGTTATCAATGGCTCCCTAGTCCCCCATCTTACATATATTCCTGAGATCCTACCAGATATTTTTCTTGAGCTATTGCATTGACTATTTCCCCCCTGCTTCAATTCATTACTGGGGAACACTTTGCTTTTTCAACATTTTGGAAAAGATCGTGAACCAAACGTTTGAGGTTTATTTCTTCCTGTGTCAATTTTTGAAGTTCCTTTTCTCTCTCCTTTAATTCTTGTTGAGTTTGAGGGAGTTTTGTGTTTATATCTCAGATTTCAGCTTTCCTTACTTTGAGAGTGTCAGAAGCTGTAATTAAAGCTTCCTTTGCCTTACTTAGCTGAGACACTGCAGTATTATGTCAACTGAGGTAGATATCAAGTTCTGATTGAGCTACATACATCTTTGAATGTGCTTCATTTACTGATTTGTAGAAGCCCATGAGCTCTTTCTCTCAACTCTCCTCTTTCTGACGACCTTGTGTTTCCTGTTTAAGGTATGTCTAGTGTCGTCTAAGTTGGTTCTGTCAAACAGAATGGCCACTTCAAGTTTCCATCTTTTATGTGCACAGACTTTTTTGTCATGCCAGACTAGATATGTACGTGTAAACTTTTAAATGTGAATACTGGTGGGGCAGAGCTACCTGTGCTCCACACAGCACAAGAACAGTGTGTGCCCCACCAGTGTCCTGAAGAATGCCAACTTGCAAAGGACCATGTGAAGGCTGCCTTCCTGGGGACTTTGGGCACCCCTGTGCCACATAGCGGCCTGGTATAGCCCGGGACATTCCAACCTTCTGGCCCCAGTGTGCTACGTGGGCGTAGCTACCTGTGCTCCACACAGCACAAGACCAGCATGTGCCCCACTGGGTGAGCAGACTTCACCTGTTTCCTGCAGAAAGACCAGCCTAGGGAAGTGGAGGTGCAGAGGATATAGCTATGCAGCCAACACTGAGGGACCAGAACCCAAAGAAACAAATAACCAAACGAATCCACATGCCAAAGACACACACAAACACACACACACACACACACACACACACACGCACGCACACACACACACACACACACACACACACACAAAGGCCTAGCGGTTAAGAGTGCCGGACCGCTCTTACAGATGACCCGGCGGTTCGATTCCCCAGCACCCACATGGCGGCCTTAGAACCATCTGGAAACTCCAATTCCAGGAGAACTCCAGTGTTCCAGGGGGCGAAATCCGACGCACTATTCTGACCTCCGGGCATTGCACGACCACAGGTGCACAGACTTTTGCTATGCAGCTAGTGTTCCATTCAATACAAACGGAAGGAATAAAAATAAAATTTAAAACAACATCAAAAACAAACAAAACAAATCAAACAAATCAATAATAAACCTGATAAATCCACACCGAACTCTACCAACTCTAAAGAAGATTCCCCGACAATGGAATCTCCCTGAAAGGAAACCAAGGCACAGCCTTTACGAAATCAATTGTGGACATATTTCAACACAAATTAGAGAGAGAATAAGGAAGAGAAAGCGAATAATGAGAAATTACAAAACTGATGACAAAGTACAAAGAGTTGTGATAATGCTAATCATGGAAAGAACTGAGGCGAGAGATCAAAAAAAACTCAGAAGGACATAGACAGAGAAAATACAAACGTTGGGGAATAAGAAACTGAAGAGAGAAAATGGGCAACGCTCCAGAACGGATAGGGAAATGATGAAAAGATCCCAGGTGAAAGGAAAAAGAAAATGCAACCAAAACAAACCAAGGAAATAAAGATGAGAATGTTGGAAGTTGCTCCAGGAAGGAAGTGGGTGAAAATAAAGTTCTAAGAAATTGCAGGAGGAAATGAAAAAGGGGGAATTCAAACATTTATCCAATCAATCAGGAAAGGATCCGAAAAAAGCCCAGAAGCATAAATGGAAGAAGCAGAGGAAAAGAATATCAGACATGCAAGTTAACATGGTCCGACTAGAATGCTCAAGTAAAGATTATGACAAATATAACAAAACAAAAGAGTGGAACAACCAAGAATTGTGGGAGAATATGAAAAAAAAAAAAAAAAACCTAAACCTCCACATCATAGGGATAGAGGAACGAGAAGAATCCCAAGGCAACACTATTGACCAGATCTTCAACAGGAAAATAGAAGAAAATTTCCCCAAACTGAAAAAAAGACAAACCCATACAAATACAAGAAGCACATAGAAAACCAAACAGAGAAGACCAGAAAAGAAATTTCTTATGCCATATAATTGTTAAAACACTAGATGCTCAAAACAAAGAAAAAGTACTGAAAGCCACAAAAGAAAAACAATAAGTTACATATAAGGAGAAACCCATCAGAATCACAGCTGACTTCTCACCACAAACTATGAAAGCTAGAAGAATGCTGACCAAAGAATTCCCTGTATTAAACAACATTAGATGCCAACCCAGACTACTATACCCACCCAAAATGTCAATCATAGTTGAAGGAGAAAGAAGAATCTTTCATGACATGAACAAAGTGAAAGAATACATGTCTAAGAATCCAACACTTCAGAAAATCTTCAAAGCAATCCAAAGAACAGAGGAAAGAAGCAACTAACCCCTAAGCAATTAAATAGAGAAAGCAACAAAGTCATAACAGAATAAATATAATCCTAGACAAAGAATGCAAAACAAAAATAAGGTAAAAAGAAGCAACACACATCTCTCAATAACAACCTTAAATAATAATGGTCCAAAATCCCCAATCAAAAGTCATAGACTGGAAGAATGGATTAGGAAATTGAACCTTTCTATATGCTGTCTACAAGAAAACCATCTCACCCTCAAAGACAGACACCACCTTTGAGTGAAAGGGCAGAAAAACGTATTCCAAGCAAATTGTACCAAGAAACAAGCTGTAGTGGCTATTCTAATATCAAACAAAACAGATCTCAATGTTAAATTAATCAGAAGAGACAAATAGGTTCATTACATCCTAATCAAAGGAACAATGACCCATGAAGATTTCACAATCCTAAATTTCTATGCACCAAACTCTGGTGCACCTAACTTTATAAACACAACTCTGCAGGACCTCAAGACACAGATTAATCCTAACACACTAATAATTGGGAGACTTCAACACCCCACTAAGCCCCTTGGATAGATCAACAGGACAAAAAATAAACAGAGAGACATCAGAATTGAACAATACAATATGCCAAATGGACCTCACAGACATCTACAGAGTAGTCCACCCAAATACCAGAGAATATACTTTCTACTCAGCATCTCATGTAACATTCTCCAAAATTGACCACATACTGGGGCACAAAAGGAATCTCAATGAATACAAAAGGATAGAAATTATTCCATGCATTCTATCGGACAACAGTGCAATAAAGCTCCATATGAACACCAGAATAAGTCCAACTAGGTACAGGAACACATGGAGACTAAACAACACAATCCTGAACAATGAATGGGTCAGGGGAGAAATAAAGAGTGAAATAAAAGTATTCATGGACCTGAATGAAAAAGACAATACAACACAACAAAACCTGTGGGATACTTTATTTTTTTTAATTTTTTTTTATTAATTTTATTTATTTCTGTATGTGTATGAATGTACTGCCTGCATGCAAGTCTGTGCACCCGTGTCGTGCAACGCCACGGAGGTCAGAAGAGGGTCTCGGATTCCCCTGGAGCTGGAGTTCTCCTGGAATTGGAGTTTCAGACGGCTCTCGGCCGCCATGTGGGTGCTGGGGATCGAACCCGGGTCCTCTGTAAGAGCAGTCAGTGCTCTTAACCGCTAGGCCATCTCTCCAGCCCATGTGGGATACTTTAAAGGCAGTCTTGATAGGAAAATTTATAGCCCTAAGTGCCCACAAACAAACAAACAAACAAACAAAAACAGAAAGGGAACAAATAAATGACCTGACACTGCAGCTAAAAACACTTGAGAAACAACAACAAATGAACCCTAAATCCAACAAGCAGGAAGAAATAGCAAAAATCAGAGCAGAAATCAATGAAATAGAAAGAAAGAAAACAATACACAAAATCAACGAATCCAAAAGCTGGTTCTTTGACAAAATAAACAAAATAGACAGACCTCTAGCCCAGTTAACCAAAAAAAGAGAGAGCAACTCCAAATCAATAGTATCAATGATGAAAGGGGAAACATAACAACAAAGAAAAAATCTAGACAATCATATGGGAATACTTCAAAAATCTATACTCCACTAAGATTGAAAACCTAAGAGAAAATGGATGAATATGGAAATCTGTGGAACCAACAAAGCTTAACAGAAGAGATATGACAGTTTAACATATTTAGAGAAATTGAAACGATAGTAAAAAAATAAAAAACCCCAAACTAAAAAAAAACCCTGGTCCAAGATTGTTTCTATTGCAGCAATTCTATAAAACGTTTCAAGAGGTCTTACGAACCATTGCTCTCAAACTGTTTAGAAGGATATCAAACAGAGGAAGTCCCCCCAAACTCCTTTAAGAGCCAGCATCACTCTAATACTAAACCTGGCAAACGATGCAAGCAACAAAAAGAAAAAACCGTAGTCCCCATCTCACTATTACTATAGAGCAAAACTGCTCAAACAAAAATAAACTGGCAAATTGCATACAGACAACATCAAAAGATCATCCCATCATTTTCAAGTTGTAATTCATACCAGAGATGAAGGGATGTTTCTCATAATAAATCAATAAATATCATAAAACACATAATGGACTGGAGACAAAACGACACCATCATTCAGTTGATGTTAGAAAAGCGCTTGACAAATACCAGCAACCCTTCATGTGTGAAAGTACATAGAGAAAAGAGCAACCTAAAGGAACATTCCTCAACATGATCAAAGCTATGTATAGAAAACCACAACTCCAGCATCATCCTAAAGGAGAGAAAAATTGGTACCTTTGTCCTTAAAGGCAGGAACCAAGCAAGGGCTGCCCCTATAGCACTCCTCTTCAACATTGTGGCTTGAAACAATTCAGGAGGGCAATAAGACAAAGAGAAGGAAATTAAAGGATATTAAATCAGAAAGAGAAGTTAAGCTATCCTCCTTTTTTGCAGATTATGAAGGTTCCTAAGGGATGCTTATAAAAACTCCACCCGAAACTTCTAAGAAATGATTAAGAGTTTAAAAAATGTTGGTTGTTTAAAAGCAAACGGGTGGATATGTATAGTGTTACACACCTGCAGAACAGAGCTTACTCTCCTCATCTACTGACAAAAACATAACCTAACCTGTGCTCAGAGCAACAGTTGAGTCTGGGGGTTTGATCACACACTGAGGACATTCCAGAAGAAGCAGAGATGACATATATAAATTGCCTTAATTACTTTCCCAATAAGAGTTCAGCAGGAGCTAACATTTTGCCTGCTTTTCACCCAACTCCTGAGTCTGTGTGTGTTTTACTTCATGGCCTACTGCCTCTTCCTTGGTCAGACTTGAACCCCGCTGGCTGGCCACAAGGAGGTTCCTACAAGTTGTGCACAAGNACAGCAACTCCAAATCAATAGTATTAGTGATAAAACGGGAAACATAAACATAACAACAGACAAAGAAAAAAATCCAGACAGTCCTACGGGAATACTTCAAAAATCTATACTCCACTAAATGTGAAAACCTAAGAGAAATGGATGAATATCTGAAATCTTGGGAACCAACAAAGCTTAACCAAGAAGAGATTGACAGTTTAATTAGACCCATAATATTAGAGGAAATTGACGATGTAATTAAAAAACCCCCAACTAAAAAAAACCCTGGTCCAGATTGTTTCATTGCAGAATTCTATAAAACGTTTAAAGAGGTCTTACGACCATTGCTACTCAAACTGTTTAGAAGGATACAAACAGAGGGAATTCCCCCAAACTCCTTCTAAGAAGCCAGCATCATTCTAATACCAAATCCAGGCAAAGATGCAAGCAAAAAGAAAGCTATAGACCCATCTCACTATTAAATATAGATGCAAAAATTCTCAACAAAATACTTGCAAATTGCATACAGACCAACACCAAAAGATCATCCATCATTTTCAAGTTGTATTCATACCAGAGATGCAGGGATGGTTCATCATACATAAATCAATAAATATCATAAAACACATAAATGGACTGGAAGACAAAAACGACACCATCATCTCAGTTGATGTAGAAAAAGCCGTTGACAAGATCCAGCATCCCTTCATGTTTAAAGTCATAGAGAAAATAGCACCTAAAGGAACATTCCTCAACATGATCAAAGCTATGTATAGAAAACCCACTGCCAGCATCATCCTAAATGGAGAAAAATTGGTACCTTTTCCCTTAAAGGCAGGAACCCAGCAAGGCTGCCCCTATCAGCACTCCTCTTCAACATTGTGCTTGAAACACTTCCTAGGGCAATAAGACAAGAGAAGGAAATTTAAGGAATATTAATCGGAAAAGAAGTTAAGCTATCCCTTTTTGCAGATTATATGATAGTTTACCTAAGGGATGCTTAAAAACTCCACCAGAAAACTTCTAGAAATGATTAAGAGATTTAGTAAAGTGTTGTTGTTTAAAAGCAAACGGGTGGATATGTATAGTGTTACACACCTGCAGCAGCATGCTTACTTCCTCATCTACTGAACAAACTTAACCTGTGCTCAGAAGCAACAGCTGAGTCTGTGGTTTGATCAGCACCTGAGACATTTCCAGAATAAGCAGAGGATGATCATATATAAATCCTTATCTTTCCCATATTAAACGAGTTAGCAGGAGCTCACATTTTTCCCTGCTTTTCACCCAACTCCTGGAGTCTGTGTTGTTTGACTTCATGGCCTACTTGCCTCTTCCTTGGTCAGGACCTTGGAACCCCGCTGGCTGGCCCAAGGGAGGTTCCTACAAATGTGCACAATGCTAAGAGAGAGGGTGAATCAATGGTATAGCCCAGCACTGGACTTTCATGGCCATGATGAGTTGCCTAGCAAAGTACACTATTGGTGCAGTGGAGGCACTGTTGTTCGGGAGATGGTCAACAGCTATCTAATTGGACTTGTAAATCTGTAAGTTGGAGTGAATTCATGAGATACCTTGTAAACTCATCCAAATGCACAGGGGTGGAGAGGACATAGAGCCTAGGGAAAAGCCTATTGAGGTCATATTTCTAGACTAATTAAATTTCTTACCATACACTAACTGTGGAATTTTGTATTTACAAACAAGCATATCATATGCTACTCATCAAAAACTACTTAGTGCAAAAGATGGAGGCAGCTGCAGAATCCGACCACCAGTCAAATACACACACACACACACACACACACACACACACACACACACACACGCACGCGCACACACACACACATATCACACACACACAAACATGATATATATATAAGATATATATATATATATAATAGATTTTTGATATATGAAAAACGCCCATTCCTAAGAGACACCTACACACAGAAAGAGAGGCAGAGAGAAAATGAGTGCACTCCTCAATTCTGACCAGTAAAGCTTTGGTACACACTCGTGAGGAAAACAAAAAGCCACAACTAGCCAATCCCCAAAGAATGGGAGCCCCTCAGTGTGTGTATCCCTGGATGGGCTACTATATTAAACCTCACATACTCATGGCTCAAGGATTATTGTGGAAGAGGGGGATTTTTTGTTGATACTTATTTATTTATTTATTTATTTATTTATTTATTTGTTTGTTTGTTTTAAAACTTTTATTGATATTTTGTGTATTTCAAACATCATTTCTCAGTTCCATTTAGACAAAATCCCTCTTCCCTTCCCCCCACCCCACCACAGGTCATGCATTCTGCCATACATATTTTTGAACTTTCTCTCAGTCTTTCCAAAGTTTTTCTCTGTAAAGGGCCATTGTTTGGGGCAGAATTTAACTATGTCAGTCCATTCTTAGACCCAGTCCCCATGTTGCTGTGGTTTCCTCCCCACTGTATTGCTCCAAAATATACCCATGTGTACAGGGGGATTTTTAAGAGTCAGGGCTGGTGCATGAACATAGAGAAGCAGTGACTTACACCTGACTGTAAGCTTTCACATGTAAACCTGTGGCAATATAGGCATCAGACCTGGGACTCATGCCAACTGGGACAAGGTCCCAAAGTGGAGTAAGAGAAATAGGTGGGGGACTGACCATGGACTGAAAACTATAAGAGACTGAGTACTTTTGGATGAAGTACAGAAATCTTTTTCTAAGTCCTATTAGAGTCAGCATATTGTGATTTATGTTCATGTCCTTTATTGATCTGGGTTTGAGTTTTGTTAGAGATAATTATCTAATTTCATTCTTCTACATGCAACAATCTAGTCTCTCCAGCACCACTTGCTGAAAATGGTACCTATTCCTCTCAACTCTGTATTTGTGGATGCCGTTTCAAAAATCAGGTGGCTGTAAATTCAAAAACTTAAATCTGAGTCCTTTCTATTCAATGTATAGGCATATGTCTGCTTTTTTGCCAGTACCGTGCATTTTTTATTACTATAACATTGTAGTATAGTTTGTAATCAGAATTGGTAATGCCTCCAGCTTTTCTTTTGTTGTTCCTGTTTATTTTGGCTCTCCTGGGTTTTTACAGTTCCACATATAATTAAAAATATTATTTTTCAACTTCTTAGGGAATTTTCATGGATATTGCCTCACGTTTATATGTTAGCATTTGTTAGGATGGTGTATTAGTGGGTGGACTCTGAATGAGGAATGCACTTCATCTTCTGCACCACATGTAGGGATCCCCCTTCTTTCATACTGTTATTCCTGACAACCTCCAAGCAAGATTCTGTCCTGCAACATTTCCCAAGTTTCATTTTAGCAGAATGGGTAAACAGAAGCTTTTCTTGGTGAGTGAACCCACATCATCATAAGGTATGTCACAGGCCCCAGGCATTAAGTCTGAGAACCTATGGGAAGGGAGAGAGGATGAAATCATTCTGCTATGTAAATGGTATAACGTAACCCAAACTTGCCTATCCTGACAGATCTGAAGGATCCTGGGAAGAAATCCCAGATGTGGTAAAATCATGATTTTATCTTGGAATGGGGAAGTCTCATTTTCTGACTTGTCTCTGCTCAAGTGTGCATAGGGAAGTTCTTTGGCCTTACCAGACATTAAGATGAAGAATAGAGGGAGGAGTGACAGAACTTTGGGCCATGTATAGGGAAATCAAATGTGCATAATGTATCTGTGCCTTCTGTGCCTAGATATACACACTATATCTAGGCTTCCATTGTGGAATTGGAAAGCTGACTGAACTCAGAACAAATACGGTAAATTACTCAGCCTTGTTAGTCATTAGGAAGAGGTTCTTATACAATGAAGCATAGGGCTTCTTAGATAGGGAAAGGCTCACCACTGCACTATGTCTGTTATTATCTTTGAAAAGCTCAGGAAAGGTTCTGAAATGTTCTTGCCCCCAAATCTTCACTATTCTCTTCACCATTCACTGTAGGTGTTTATTGGGAGAACATTAGCTATATGAGATGCCAGCTAACTTCCTCCCCCAATTGAGCAATGTAATCCTGCTTCATGGATGTGATGCGATGCTATTGTCTCAAGGAGTAGGATAAGTAGCTTGGGGAAAAACTGGGTTGAAAAGACTCTCACTCTTATAGATATTATGAGATTTGACTTCTGTCAGTCATGAGATACCATTCAGTGAGGTGCAAATATGGCATGTCTCTTCTTAGTGACTTGTAGATTTTTAGGGGGATATGGATATTTTTCTCAGATGGTAAGGAAAGCTTGCCGAAGTGTGTTCTATATCTTACAAGGGTCACAATGAGAACTGAAGGAGCTCCTTAAGAAGAAAATATATCCCAAATCTACTCTATCCTCCATGACAACATGGGTGGACTAGAAGTATGATAATTTCTGTCTTGTCCACTCACTTTCATCTAGAGGCTGGATCTAATATGTGAGGATTTCATCTCATGTCAAGGTGGAGTCTCATACCCTACCAAATAAACATGAAGATTCCTGGCAGCTTTGAGGAGCCCCCCATTGCTTTCTGACTAGTCACATGGAAAGCTAATCTTGTAAGCCCTAGAAAAACACAGGATAAAGTTTCCAAATATTGTAGTTTTTGAATTCTAGTTTGAGAATCTAGTGCAGTTAAAGGATATAAACTTGAGTCAACAGAAAAAAAAAAAAAAAAAAAAAACAGTCCCAGATCCTTTTGGGCATAAAGCAGAAGATCCTAAGAGGGGAGTGAAGTGCCATTCACCTGAGGTAGATGTACACACTCTGTGTAATAAATCTTTAAGAGAGGAAAGCCCATGTTGATCATGTTGTCTGCCTTCAGAAACTGCAAGCAAGGTTAGTCTATACTGTGATTTAACCAATATCATTTTAATTAGGAGGACGGGAGGGGGTGTCTCACAAAAGAGTCTCCTTGATTTGAGGAGGTTATACTAGGAGCTGGATAAACAGATCAACAGATAGAAGACACTCTGGTTCTGGTTATGGTCAAGCTTAAGGCAGTTAATGAGGACAGAAAAGGTGCTACTATGTTCTATCTTCCAATTTAAAAAATATCTTATACTCTCTGGATGTCAACATATGCTAAGCCGTGGGAGTACTTACCCTGTGTTGTCAAATGGAATGAATGGGGTCTGGCTTCTATCATAAGCTCTCTCAAATTCCAAGGGAATAGGGTGATTCAAAATGGTGAGGTATTGATTGTATGGGAAGTCAACATCAGTGACCAGTAGAACAGACACAGTGAAAAGTAGTTATAAAAACTATTGAGCTAGAACTGAGTGTAACTCTCCTAACAGACATTGTCCAGGGGTGAATGTATTTGTGTTCCTTATATTTATTCTATTGTATTTCACAAAGTGGGATGAAATCATTGGGATTTGTGTGTGATATCAACAGATGAATGTATACTAATATATTTGAACTTTCAATATAAAGGGAAAACATTTAAGGAAGACTAATGGTGCTGTGAATTCATTTAGAAAGGGCCCCAGAGGACATCTATGTATTATAACTGATCACAACCCAGAGAAGAGCTGTGTGGAAATAGAGGTGATGTGTTCACATTTCCCAAATGAGGTTTCTGGCTGTGTTTGGGGGAAATGAGTCATGGACTTGAAAGGAAAATATCAATTAAATTCATGTGGAAACTGTGAGTCATAAGGGGACTTTCCCTGGGCAGTATTGGAGGCATGTAACATCTTTTCAATTTTGTCTTAAATCTCAAGGAAGCTAGAATCTTGGCTTGAAGTTGTCACAACTCAGCAGATGGAGACAGTCCAGGATTTGATTTAATGTAAAAGTATGGATCATGGAGAGGTGCAACGAATTGAGTTTTTTTGAGTCTGGTTGTCTCCTATCCTCATCCATTGAATATCTCAAGAGGAGAGGCAAGATATGGTATATTTTTGCTTGTTCTAGTTATGGAGAAGATGGTTCACAGATGGGACATTTTGCTCCAATGGGACATTAGAAAACATGGAATGGCCCAGACTATTCTATGATTATTTTATGAATAACGATTTATATCCTGAGGGAGCACTAAAGGAATCCACACAGCAGATCAGACACAGCCTCTACTGTTAGCCTTGGAAGGCCTGGTGATAGCTGATCAGATGCTGTATACCCAAGGTAATTAAGAATTTCAAGGCTCTGACAGAATCAGGAGAATTGAGTGTCCTCCATAGCTAGAAAAGTTTGTTCCCCAAAAGTTTGGCTAGCTCTTACTGTCACTCACTTCTGTGATACCCTTAACATTTGTGGTTGAATACAGCACTACTTTACCACCTCCTTCTGCCCTCTAGAATATAAAATATTGTCCCGAGTGTTTGGTTTCTATTTACGTGATAAGTAGAATCCAAACCTTGTCAAAGGAAAGATCAACACAAAGAAAACTCTGTACCTGAAGCTGTGGGGTCCTTACATATTTAGATCTGACCTATGAACTCTGAGGGGCTGTGCTTTCACACTTCAGCTTAGGTTGCCTCCTCTATTCTCTTTATATAACTACCAGGAACTACAGTGAGTATAATGGTCACAGTCACAGTACATTAGATTATAGAACAGAGACCCAGGAAGTATTAGATTCAACATGAACTGTACCTTATTTTTTGAACCAAAGACACTATTTTCAACAACTGATAGACTCTAAGGCACATGAACTCATATTATCCCGGATGACGTACCTACACTGGGAACTTCGTTCATGTCTTTCTTCTGATTTCCAGTGCAAATGCCAAATGGAAAGACAGTATATATGTGAGGTACTGGAACATCACACAAAGCTAAGACCTTTAAGTACAATTTTGTCAGAGGAACCTGGGCTAATAATTTCCAGCTGTCAACACTGATGGTGTCTATACATTTTCCAAAGCTGTGGGATCCCTTCAGAGACTTTGCAACTCACACACCTGACTGCTATTTCTATTAAGGGTCATCATGCTCCACTATGAAAGGCATCTTTGTGACATCCTTGACCAAGGCTTCTCGTACTTCAATGAAACCTAGTCTTTGATGTTTGCACAGGACCCTCCAGATGAGGTCAAGTAGGAAGATGACAAGGACACTTTTTCATTCCATCTTCGTCCATGAATGACTCATTTTCTCTGATTAAGGAGGCCCAAGAAGAGGTGAGAGAGTACCTAATTCATTGATACTCTAATTTTCAGAGACCCATCAGAACAATTACTCAACATATATTTCACAGAACATGCTCAGTGAAAAATCTAATAGATAAGAACTAGAGGAGAGTTTACATACCTTATAGTCTTCAGCTGACACTGCTGCTTTGTGGAAAGAAAACTGAAAAAAAAATGGTAGCTGTCTGTTAGATACGCTTATTCTCAAATACAAAATGGGAAATATAGTTATGCAAGACAATCCTCAAGGGTATCATCAAAGCATTCAAGAACAAATCACATATAATCTTCAATAAAGTGCCTAAGCTTTCGAAGGTGATCTTTGGTATCAATATAAAGGGGGAAAAGATTTAAAGGTAATTCTTAGATCTTTGTCAACTGAAACTTGATACAAAGATGAAGCTATGCTGAGCGAGAATCAGAAAATGCCTGCAAACATCTTAATACATATCCTGGGTGTGATACTCAAGGAAGGGAACTGTGTATCTACAATATCCATCTGGAAATCCCTGGGTTTAATGGAAACATGTGATGAAGAGAAGCACTTCATCTATGGGCAGCTCACTGCTTTTGTGGGAAAAAATTACCTGGAATGTCAGTCAGTCCCTAACAGCCTATGGCCATATGATAATTTCTGGTGAAGTCCGAGAGCCTATGTTGAAACATCTAAGATGAAAGTTTTGGAATTATTGGGCAAGGTCACAGGAGATAGCCAGTTTTCTCATAATGGTTCAAAGAGACTTTCAGAGATGAGGAAGTAAGGAACTGTCGAAGAATTGTATCTAAGGACAGGTATTCTCATGCCATTTGCACAGAATGGCTTAGCAGATTCTGCTACAAAAGTTAAGACTATTTTCCTCAGTCTATTTACACTTATTTTGAGAAGACGGCATACAATTCTAATTAACGGGGGGGGGGTCAAGGTGAGTCTGTGGAAAATACACTCCATGACAGCTCTGCATTCCTGTTCTATATGGTGAGTAGGAGCTGTGCCTTCACTTCTTTTTGGTAGTCAAAAATTGTTCCTTGTAGTAAACGATGTATTAGCTGTGGAATCTAAGTTCATATGTGACATTGATCAGATATTTAGTGATATTATCCAATATCTGACAAAACTTAGAGCAAAAGTATCCACTATTTCATACTGATTCTTTTAAACATTTTAGGGTATTCTGTGAAATTAAATGTTATGTACCTGGATATGTTTGGATACATTAAGAAAACTCACTAATAAATAAGAATGAAAGTTTTATCCTGAGCCCATGCAACTTCAGGCTTTAGGAAATTATGAATTCTGTGGGAACTGATTTCTGTTTAAAATTTAGAAGATGTGTGGGGCCAGATTCTGAGTGTGGCTAACACTGAGAGAATATGGAGTCATCATGGGTGCCACGGTACTGTAAAATGAGGGCTTAAATGAAGGGAAGAGGGCATCTTTCATCACTGATAGATTGATACTTAAGAGAAACACTCAGAGACACTCAGGACACCTTCTGCCTTCCCTGTCTACCATCTCTGTCATTTTAGTGAGCTGAAGGTCTTTCCCTAAGGTGGACATACTTGTATCACTTACACATTAAAATTGTGTATCTTGGGGCTGGAGAGATGGCCTAGTGTTTGAGAGAGCCAACCGCTCTTGCAGAGTGCCCGGGTTCAATCCCCTAAACCCACATGGTGGCTGAGAACCCTCTTTAACTCCAGTTCCAGGGGAATCTGACACCCTCTTCTGACCTCTGCTGCATTGCATGACATGGGTACACAAACCTACATGCAGACAGTACATTCATAGGCATACAAAATTGAATCTTATATATGCGACCTTTAAAAATTGTTGAATTCTTTGACAATTTCATATGATTGTATACTAAGTTTTAGGCATTTTTCTTTCTCCATTACGTTTTCTCACCATCTTCCATCCACAATACTGAAACCCTTTTTGACCAAAAAAATTCTCTTACTTTGATGCCAGTTTTCTCCTTGACATGCTTAGTTTAATTACAGTTGTCTGTATGAGCATGAGTGTTATAATAGGGGTATTATTTGCTAGAACACTGGCAACTTACCAGTAGATTTTCCACTGAAGAAAATGACACCAGATCCATAATCATCCATTAGGGGTTAATAATCTGTAAGTAAAGGTTCCATATAATTGAGTCAATTACAAGACATGGCAAAATGGTGATGAAGCTAATCTTGCATATATCTTGTGCCACAACTACACTGAATTCACAAATACAGTTTTCTTGTGACATGTTCAGTGGACATTGTTTCCCAGTCCCCCTCCCAGAATATTTTGTATCTCTTTCTGCCCTTATGTGTGAATTTCTCTGAGTTTTTGGGTGGTGATATATGTGCTTCATTTTGGGCCCAACTCTCCACAGTCAATTACTCTTCACTTGTTAGCTGGCAGTAACTCTGTGCAGTATCTAAAATCACTGTGAAAAGCAGTTTCAAGGCTGGAGAGATAGCTCAGCAGTTAAGAGCACCGACTGCTCTTACAGAGGTCCCAGGTTCGATTCCCAGCACCCACAAGACGGCTAAGAACCGTCTTTAACTCCAGTTCCAGGGGAATCTGACATCCTTTTCTGACCTCCACGGCATTGCATGACACGGGTGCACCAACCTACATGCAGACAGTACACTCATACACATAAAAAATAATAAAAAATAAAAAAAATTTAAAAAATTAAATGAAAGGAAAGCAGTTTCTCAGATAAATGCTTAAGGCAGCACTAATCTATGCATATACATGTAAGGATTTAGAAAGGAGTATGTCACCATGACAAGTTGGCAAAATAATAGTAGCATTTTCTCCTCTAGGAACCACAAGTTCTTGACCAGGTTTACAGCAGCAGGCAAGAGTTATCGCTTGTTAAGTAGGCCTCATATTTAACCAGAAATCACTGAGTACCCCCCTCCCAACATTCCTGTCACTATTTCACCAGTGGTTATATCTTGCAAGACAGGCCACTACTGTAGGTCATGGGATCCACAGCTGGGATAGCAATAGATGACATTTATGTACTGTGAGTTTGCATAGTAAATTCTTGTGTTATGAAAGCTATCCAGCAGGAAAGAAATGTACAGTTCAGTCCTACCTCAATTTCCCAATATGATGCAACACAAGTGTGTGGTCTCTTCAGGAAATTGTCTTATGGTGTATCTTTAGTGAGCAAAGAATAGCATTAACAGTAGTCAGTGGTGTTTTGTAGGTCTCTGCAGCCTTCCTGACCAATAGTTCATAGGGGAGTGGTATCCTAGTACTTAAATCTTAGATTTCAAAGAAGAGCATTATCCAACAATGTACACATTTTTGTGCTGTCTTCAGAACATGAAGTCTTGCAATAAAGAAGCTACATTTACTATTAAATGGGGAGCAGTTACACTTTTGCAAAGCTTAATTATTATTACCCGAGGGAGAAAGTAGCATTAAAGCTGTTTGTTCATGGCCATGTTTTTTGCATTGGGTGGCTGATTTACTGCTTCAGTTCTGTTGCTCACTTGTGTAATTGTTTCCTTGCTGAGAAGAAAACCTTTACTTTCATGACATCACATTTGTAATTCTATTTTTTTTTACCTCCTGGGCTTATTTAGGATTTTTTTTTTACTTAGTCTCTAGTTTCAGTTGTTTTATCTCTGTTTTCTTCTAGTAGCTTCAAAGTTTTAGGCCTACCATTAATACTTGTGACCCAAATGAAATTGAATTTGATAAAAAGAAATGGATAGTGATCTACTTTCAGGCTTGGACATGTGGATGTTTACATTTACCAGCACCAATTGTGAAATGGGCTATCTGTGCTCCAATGTGGATTTTTAACACCTTTGTCAAGAAACAGATGGCTGTAGATTTGTGAGTTTATTTCTGCGACTTTTATTCTATTTCAACTGGTATGCATATATTTTCCTGACATTACCATACTTTTTTGTTACTATTGCACTTTTGTATGGCTTCAGATCTGGTGTTGTAGTATTTCCAGCTTTATAAATTTTACTCAAAATTTCTTTGAAAATTTGGGATATTTTATGCTTCTGTATGAATTTTAGGGTTTATTTTTTACTTCTGTAAGTGATATCCTCAAAAATTTGGTGATGATTGTATTGAACATGTAGATAACCTGGAATAATGAATTTATTTTCACAGTGTTGCAACTTCATGAATATGGAAGGGTTTTCAAACTTTTATCATGCATTATCTTCAGTTCTCTTTCTTAGTTTTATTTAAAGGACACAGTTTGTACTTTTAAATCATTATGAGCCCATCAAATTATAATAAGAAGTTCTTGAGTCTTTCATGTGTTAACTTGAATCAAGATATACTAACAGAAGCCCAACAATTATACTACCATTCATTGTTTTAAACTTTAGCAAAAATTAATTCCTCTAAGGTTATCTAATGTCTCAAATAATTTACAAGTAGATATTATTAAGTAATATGTAAAGCTCAAATCCTTTGAGAAAGTGAAGAAAGAAAGGGGGAAATTATTTAGTCCCTTCCTTCATAAGGTCATCAACAATGTGCACATCTGTGATATTATTTCATTTTCAACATGGAGGACTGCAGTGTTTCAAGTGAATGAGGCCTTTGTATGAGGTGCCTACACCTAGTAGAAAATGTGGCAACCTGTTTTTTGTTAACCAGTTTTAAGTATTAATATCATCATTAAGTGTAGTAAACTCCTACTGTCCAGCTGAAGAAGTTCAGGTCACGGCCGAGAAATGTGGATGAGTAGGCTGCAAAATCAACACACAGGCACCAGGAGTTGGGTGACAAGCAGGCAGATTGCAAGCTCCTGCACACTTGTTTAATCAGGGAGATTATATATTATATATATAACTATACCTATATAATATACTATATATATACTGCTCCTTCCATGAACGTTGCAAATGTGCCAGGTGTTGATCACTGGCCCAGGTCACTGATTCAGCTGTTGCCATGGTTAACTTCCAAGAACAGGTTAGAGCTGTTCAGCAGGCAAAGCAGTAACCACGCCGGTGTGCAGGTGTGTAACACTCTACATATTTCCACCCCCCCCCTTTTTTTAAAGAGAGCGACAAACAGAATTGATGGCTGAGTGCATAGCTCAGACATTATTGACCACACCTCTCACATTCCAATATTTGACTGTGCTTTTCTTAGGTTGTTCTGATTAGCAGGATCTTACTCCTCATTGACTAACCAGCCACTTAGCGAAGCGGCAAAGAAGAGTTTGTCTGGGTGGGAGTAGAGGCATGGGGGTTTATCCTTGCTAGTCATAAATGGCAGAGAGCCAAATCTGAACTACATCATTGGGAAGTGCTCTGTTGATGACAGTAGACAGGACCTGGGCCATGGTCTTAATAACTCATTACTAACTATGGTAAAAAGGGAACAGGAACCTGAGGAGAAGACAGAGGCCAGTGGTGGTGTTCTGGAGCAGAGAAGAAGTAACTCCTTCCTGAAAATCCACATTTTTCTTTGCCATTGATATACTTGAAGAGGACACCATGGTCGGTTGTAAGGGTGGCACCCATACTGAACAGAATGCCTCTCCCACAAGGGTATGGGGGACATTAGCAATGAGGGGCTTAATGGTGCCAGAATTACCATCATAGTCTTCCCAAACAATGTCACACCCAGTTTATCGGGTGGACTGTTGGCCGCCAGCACCTTTAATGGGCAGGCTCGATGTGACCATCCAAGTGGAGAAGGAGGCCACGTCATTGGAGTTTATTATAGTGACATCGGCTCCAGTGTCCACAATATCCTTAATGGGCAAGCTTTCGAGCTTGAAGGTCATTTGTGGTGAGTAGCCATAAATGGGCAGGGTCCAAAGGATGTGGGGAGTTTTCCATTTTACTAATGGGGTTGAGGGCTGTTTGTTGGACGTAATGGGAGCCAACTTTCAATCTTTAACCCAATGGAAGGCTTTTTTGCATTTGGAGCAGGGAGTCTTGGGTTTGATTAAGGGATTTGGGCAAGATAGCATAAAGTAACCCGTACTGCCACATCCCCAGCAGAAGGGAGCTTGGAAGGTTCACGTTTGTTATGGGAAAAACTTGTAAAGAGGCAATGAGCACCTCCAAAGAACCTGAGGCAAGGTTAAGGTCATGGGTCACAATGACCCATTTATGAAAGTCTTCATTAGGTACTGACACAACAGCGTTGTGAGTGTGAGAATCCATGCTTTCCCTGGTGAGCTCTTTGATCAGGGCATCTCTAGCAGGGCCAGGGAGCATGCAGCAATTGAGAGCTGCGGTGACCCTGATGAGAAAATTAAAAAAAAAAAATGTTCTTCTGCATGTTAACCCAAATTGTGGAAGTCAGGTTTTGTGGAGTGCAGGACTTAAGGATCTGTAGGGCCATGTCTTTAATTTGGTCAAAGTACTCAGAGATACCAATAAGGGACTGGCTCACGGGGTCAGTAAAGTTACCACAACTGGTAAGCATGTCCAAGGTTATGCGGATGCTATAATGTATATTAGTGCAGGTGTGACTTTCTGCCATGTCATCATAGACTGCCTTCCATTGAAATAATGTTGCAGGGTCAAGGATTGCCTTAAGCAGGGTGTACCAATCATAATGTGTTTGAAGGATAATGGTCCATTTGGTGAGAACCTGTTTGAAATAAGGGGGATCAGAGCCAGGTTCTTGTCTTGTTTTATGAATAAGGGATAGGTCAATAAGGGGGGGTGGAGGTACAGGGCCAAGCTGCAGCCTTTGCACACACATTAACAGGGAATGCATGCAAGTGTGAGGGTGGATGAAGGAATAAGTTCTGAGAGGAATGGGGTAAGGGAGGAGCTGAGGGAAAAGGGGGAAGATGGGAAAGAACTTCCTGAGCCTCCCTCTGAGAGTATATTGACTTAGCAGGGACAGCTGAAGGTAGTTTTTGTGAGTTAAGAATAGGAGGGGAATTCACTTCATTCCAGTTGAAATCAAGTATAAAGTGGAGGGCCAGTTTTTCTTCAGTGTTTGTGTAACAGTGCAGATCATCCTTTGCCAAGGAGCCTTTAAAAAGGATTACAATTATGGTGAGGAGTTTGCCCATGACAGCAAGGAAAAGGGTAGGCAGGCAAGTGCTTGGACCAAACTAGGACAGAAAAAGAGTATGTGTCAGTTGTGAAAGTGTCTTGTGCTTAGCAGATGACTTCCAAAGGATGTTACTCCCTTGGCTGTAAGTCCACATGGTGTCTCTGCAGAGTGGTGTCTCTTTATGTACAGAGGGTCAGGTTCTGAGTCCGGAGTGGATCAGATCTTATGCAGCAGACTCAACAGAATGAACCAAGAGGTAGAGCCTTCAGTGCTCTCCAGCACAGCATGCAGAGGTATGTACCTCACTAGCAATGGACAAAGAGGAAGATAAAGGAATCAAAAGCAAAAGGAAGGGGGCTGAACACTCAAGTTTTCACAGCCATAAACACATAAAACAAAAAGATGTCTACTCACCAGAACGACATAACACAGGGGGCAGGGGGTGGCGTTTTATAAACTCTGGAGAGCATCTATCAAATGCAGGGGGGTGGTCAGAGGGGGTGTAGACCACGTTGGGTAGTAAACTCCTTTGATCCAGCTGAAGAAGTTCAGATCACAGCCAAGAAATGGGGGATGAGTAGGTGGCAAAGTCAACACACAGACACCGGGAATCTGGTGAAAAGCAGGCAGATTACAATCTCCTGCAGACTTGTTTAATCAGAGAAAATAGGCATATATATATATCTCGCCTCCTTATGGGAATGTGCCAAGTGTTGACCATTGGCCCAGGTCACTGACTCAGTTGTTACCATGGTTTATTTCTGAGGACAGATTAAATCTATTCAGAAAGCAAAGAGGTAATCATGCCATTGTGCAGGTGCGTAATACTCTGTAATTAAGTATATACTCCCCAACAGAACTGAAATGGATCTACAGAATGTCGCCCTCCCAATATGTTCACCTAAATCCAACATAGAAGCTAAAGAGTTTCTGGTCTTAGGATTGTATGCAGATAAAGAAACAATGTTATTTTACTTTTCTACATTACAAAGTAAGTTGACGAGTATTATATTTACTAAGATAATACTCAGGTATTATATTTACTACGAAATAAAGAAATAAAAAGGAATTGTTCAGCTTGTCTTCTAAAGAGAGAATTGGTGCTAGCATCCACAAATGAAGGACACCATATATTGTTTGTTTCATATATTGTTTGTTTTTAGGGACTGTGTTACTTCACTTAGCTTAATGGCTTCTAGTTCCATCAATTTACCCCCAAAGTTCATGATGTCATCTTTTTAAGCTCAACACAGTAAAATTCAGCATTATTTTTTTAAAAGACCGAGAAACATATGAAAGATATGTATGGCAGAATGCATAAGCTCTGACGGGGAGGGGCAAGGAAGGCGATTTAGGCCTAAATTTGATTGAAAAATGCATGAAATAAACAAAGCTTAAAAAACAGTTTCTGGTCTTGAATTACATCCATTCCCCTAGGATAATGGAGAGAGGCCTAATGTATAGCTCCAGTTACCTTTATATGCCTGGAAAGAGGGAACAACAATTGGAGATTTTCTTCTCTGGTTACTGGCTTTTGGCCTGGTCTATGAGGTATTTTCTTGGTTGTTGAGCGTTGTTGGAGGGCCCAGCCCATTCTGGTTAGATTCAGCCCTGGGCAGGTGATCTTGGAATGGTTAAGAGAACAGTATGGGCACTGTCCAGGGGAGCAAGACAATAAAGATCATTTTACTGTGGTCTCTGCCTCCATGTTCCTACCTTGAGTTCCTCCTTCAGCTTCCCTTGAAAATGGACTGTGAACTATAAACCAAATAAACCCTTTCATCCCTGTGTCAGTTCAATCAATGTGTTATCACAGCAACAGAGTACAGACCAGAACAGCAGGTGAAGGGGCAGTCATGATATGCATAAGAAGCCAAACTGGCTTAGCACAACAGGATGCCCCTATCCATAAAACATATTAAGGAGAAGAACATGATGGGAGATGTAGGTGGTTGGTTACTCTATTCAGAAGACAGTTACCAAAACCATAGCTGTGTATTATTTGTAGGAGTTTAGAAGGTCCATGGAAAGTGAGTGTTATAGCAGAAGATAAGGATAAATGAGCAGAGAATGCATTGTATGGCATTTTGAGGTCCTGCTCTGTAAACATTTGTAATTGTCATTGTAATTATTATGTATTACTGGTACAAAAATGGTATTTTTACATTTTCACATATTTAATATAGTTTATTCCTAGGCACCTGCTTTCACAATTTGCTTTTCCCACTCCTGCTGACCTCTCACACACAGACTTCTAATATTTTTATGTGGTTTTGTCCTATTTCTCATTTTTTTGTTTTTGAACTTTTCTGCATTTCATAAATACAACTTAATCATATTTAGACCCCCTGTACTACTTTTACTTCCAACCCCCTCAAGAGGATTTCATGCACTCTTTCATATATGGTAAAGGACTATCAAATGATGTTTGTGTACCCAGAGGTGCTCCAGTGAGAATATTTCCACAGGAGTCTAGTCAGCTTATCAAGAGTCACTCCTTTAAAGAAGATCTATTCTCGTATTAAAACTTTGCAGCACCCAAAAGGTAAGTTTCATTAGGACTCATTATAAACAGTTGTTACAAGTAGGATCCATAGAGGGGTTTGATGCCTGTTGCAATCTGAGGCTTTTCTTCCTTTCAATGTTCATACGGGCTAACCAAGAGACTTTCTTACCTCCCCTTCACAGAACGAGGAGGAATATGATGATGATGAGGTCGTTCTTTAACTGTAAATTGGAGCCAACTGTTATAGAGGTAATCTCTTATAAAACCAGTAAAACTGCCTTCTTTAATTGACTAATAGACATAGGAACTGTGAAAAGGATTATTCTCTATTCAGAACAGAATATAATACTAAAGTCTCCTTAAGCTGTGCATTTAAGAAAATATTTTAATACAGGAGAGCTCTGATATCAGCAATGGATTATTCTACCAAGGAGATGTTGGCCAGGGGATCCAAGCACACCCTACCCCCAAAAAAGGCAAAGGCTTCTTACCTGTAAACTGGGATATCTGCAAGAAGAGAGGCAATAAGGCCCTGCTGTCGAAGACCCAAAGTAAGCATGGGAAAGATGTATTGAGACTGCACTTGTAAGTATACAGTCGGTCTCTGGAATACCAGAGAGTGTTACCAAAGGCCACTAAACCAATAAAGCAAACATGGGTCTCCTTGAGTCAAGCAAGACTCCTCCATCAGCACAGACTACTCTTCACCTACCTGGAAAATCTGTGCAGCAGTGGCAGGCATATGAATGTATATCCCAAATCTAATTGGCTATTAGCTCTCTCCATGGAGGAATAACCCACGGCTTATGCCACAAGCTTACATCCTCTATTGGTTAGGAGATGATATAAGCCACAGTAAGACCCTGTCATATTTTACAGAAAAAACGTAATTCATGGATTAACATACCATCCAAACATCTGTGTCTAGACCAAAGTAACCTACCATAACAATTAGTACTGTTTAGATACCTATATATCTAATTGCTTGTGCTTCATTAGTAGGACTGACAGGTTATTCCTGGACAAACTGTCAGCCCATGAAAGGAAACAGCCAGAATTGACCAGAGTCCAAAACGACAGTTCCAGAGAAAGTAGACTGTTTTGCCTCTCGTCCACCTGTGCCCCTTTTCTAAGCCTAGTGAACAATCTGTGGAAGAGGGGGCATGGTAGAATGTAAGGACTGAGACTAGGGTGAGTAGCGAAACTACAGTAATATAGACTGGACACTTATTTGATCAACTTGATTGTACATACAAGCCCCCCCCCCCCCAGCTGGATGGTGGGACCCTTGCACCGTGTGGGTTTGGGCACAACTGCTTGCAAATTGGTTTTACATGAAGGATGCTTGTCCTCATAAATTATTACTTATTGTCAAAAAATGAAAAAAAAATAAAGAAGCTAAAAAATTCAAAAAAGAAAATGAACTCACTCCCCCATAGATAAATGCTAATTGCTTCGCCCATGTAAACAATAAATAATACCTTTTCCTAATTATGTCTCCTGGCTAAAAATATTTATTGAAAATTAAAAAAAAAAGAATTAGGTGATACCTCATGATTTTTAGAGTTTATTTATATAATTGAAAATGTTGAAGGTTTTATCCTTTGGGCATTTTATCCATTGGCCATTTACATTTTCTTTTTTGAAATATCTATTTAAGTCCTTTGCCCATTTTTAATCATATGTATCTATTAATTGAGAATTTCATGTATGCAAACAACATATTTGATGATGTCTACCTCATGCCCCCATCAACTTTTCCCAGACAACCTTCATGTAACTCTCCCAATTTTATATCCTCCTCTCTCTTTCTTTTCATTATAACCCCCTGAGTCCATTAGTGCTGATCATATATGCTCATGGTATAGTATATAGGCAAGCAAGGAGAGGACACACACCTGAAGAAAACTTATTTTCTCTTCATCAACTGCCAGCTGCTCCCTGCCAGGAGAAGGGCTCATGAGCCCTTCTCCATTCATGCTGGAATATCGACTGGCTTGATCTTGTTGTGAGTTCCTGAGTGCAGAGGCCCTGCCATGTCAAGAAGACACTGTTCTGCAATGGTCCTTCCTGATCTGGCTCTTGCAATCTTTCCACACCCTCTTCTAAATGTTGCCTCAGCCTTGCAGGAAGAGAGTTTCACAGACGTCCCAAATTTGCCCATTTTTAATAGGGTATTTTTGTGTTCTTGAAATTCAATAGTTTGAGGTCCTTCTATATTTTGGATATTAGTCTTTGATCTGATAATTGATTTGCAGATGTGTTTTTCCCAATCTATGGCTTTGTCTCTTTACTGTTTCTTTTGCTATCCACATGCTATTTGTTACTTTTTTCTTCCATCGACTGGGCTTTTGGGTGCATGTGTAATAAATCTCTGTTTAAACCAATATCGTGGAATATTCCCTCCCATATTTTCTTTCAGTAGCTATATAGTTTCAGGACTTACATTTTATTCTTTTAACCATTTAGATTCTTATATAAGGGCTAAGATTGGAGTCCAGTTTCATTCTTCTATATATGAATGACCAGTCCTCTCAGCACCATGTACAAAATACAATTACCAGAGCTGTCTGGTTGTCCCCACAGGTATTCTACCTATGCTACATGTCTACATGTGTATATTAATGATGGTACCATGCTGATTTGATTATTGTTCCTTTGTAATATTTTGATGTTCAACACTGTGATACCTCCAGCTTTTCTCTTTTGGTCAAGATTTTCCTTGCTTTTAAAGGCCTGCTGTGTTTCTATATGAATTGTAGGTTTGTTTTACAATTTCTATGAAGAAAGACAATGAAATATTCATAGGGACTGCATTGACTCTACAGAGCACTTTGGGGAGTATGAACATTTAACAATGTTAACTCTTCTAATCCATGAACATGAGTTCATGATTATATTTGTTTATGTAATTTTTAATTCCCTGCATCAATGTTCTGTAGTGTTTATAATATATATCTTCTCCTTCTTTGGAAAAAAAAAATCAGTTCTCCCTCACCCAGCAGTAATCAGCTGCCAATAGTTCCTTGGCCAATGTTGGTGTTTCTTGCCCATTTCTGCCCATTTCTCCAGTTCTATTTTGGATGTTTTTCTGGATTGAGTTTGTATGGGTCTTGTGGTTCCTGTCTCCCTTGCAGTAAGTTTATAGGAGCAAGTTTCCAGAGGCCTAGAAGAATCCGTTTGTTTTTTGTGATCATAAACCAACCCTGACACTTACATTCTTTCCTTCCTGCTGTTCCACAATAGAACTTGAGCTGGGGGCATGTGAGGTTTAATATAGTCATCCTCTCTGGGGACACATACTCTGCAGTCTCCTATTCTCTACACCTTGGCCAGTTTTGGCATTTCTGTATATTGCTTTCCGTTCTATAAGTAAGCTTCACTAGATAAAGTTGAGAGAGATGCATTAGTATGATCTCTACTCCCTGTTCTTCCATGTTATATTAACTTTAAGTGTAGAGTTTCTTTTGTAGATCTGTCAATTATGGTTTGACATCTCGTAGACACATATATTATCTGAGAGACTAGCTATATAACTCTGTAGTAGTCTCCATTTGTTGAAAAAGGAAGATTCTGTGATGAGTGTCAAGTGGTAGACTTACCTCTAAATATAAGGAACCATATTTAGCATAGAGTAAGACATTGCTTTTGTTTAGGAATGTGAGAAAAATGTGGCTTCCTTTAGGATCTATGACTTCTCCAGGCATAAGTATTTGGCTATCTTTACAGTGCAATGCATGAGTTTCCTCTCATTGTGAGTGGTTTATGCCAATTAGGTAGCTGCTAATTATGTCTAACACAAAAGTGCCACTACTGCATTGCTGTAGTTTGTTGTGCTGGTCATTGTGGTAACTATTAAGCACTAAAGCTGTAATTGGACCATTGACTGAATTCAACCTCAGCAGCTTTCATACTATCCTTTAGAATTATGAGAGGTATTCTTCACAGAAGAGACTTCCAGTTCAGTAGTATACATCCATTGCTACAAAGTCCCATGTCTGAAGTGTGTCCTATCTGCAGCAATTGGGTTTTAGCCTCAAGTTCTCAAGGGCTATGGCAATAGGCTGCATTGTTTTGGGAGTCTCTTAGATTACCTGGTCCAACAACTCAAAAGGAAATTTCTACTGACTGACACTGCAATCATTGTCGTATAGCCTTCAGCTATACACATGCACTCATGTTTAGATATTGTATGTTCGTTTTCACTATGTTGTTGTGCTAATAGAGCTAGCTACGTTTTATTTTTCTCATCACCTAAACATTATTTTTCTCTCCTCTCTCTCTCCCCTGGTAACTTATCTCTACCATCCCCAGTTAAAGTACCCTCATTTTCCCCATTTTATCTTTGATAATAGTGTATCCTATTATCTCCCTTTTCTTGAGTTCTTTCTCCTTATTTACCCCCATATTTCCTTGTATATCGTTCCCCCCTTCCCAGTCAAACATCCACATTTTGCCCATTTTGTCCCTGGTAACATCTGTTTCCTACTATCCCCTTCTCTAGGGCTCTTTCTGTCCCTTTAGCTTCATGGTTCCTTTCAATTTTCCTGTCTTAACACTTGATTGTAAAAATATGGTACAAGGTTGTTGTTTCACTGTCCTCTATATAAAGAAAATTGGCACGTTCTACTGGAACTTGGCTTACTAGGCTTGTGTATTGAAAAACATGACATTATATTAGTTGTCCTGGTTAAAGAAAGATATCTATGGAAATGTCTGAGGTAATATTTTTATCAAACAGTGTATTTCCACACATGAAATTTTAATTTTAAGTATTCTAGATCAATTGATTATCTTTACTGATAGACACAAACACTGCTTTTGGGATGTGTCAGCAGAATTTTTCAGTACTGGCCTTCTTCAAGATTGAATACATTTATTGAAATTAAACCTATTCATCATGTTAATGCTCTACTGTCACTTAGAGTTAAAAATAAAACACCTTCCATCTTTTTCAGAAAAGTCAACAATTAAAATACACTAAACAATCAACTAGTAATATTGTGAAAAGTTATTTCTATGGATTATAATAACAGCAATATATGTAAAGCTCGCTAATTAAAAGTTGATATTAGCCATGCCGTATTCTGGACAAAGTATTAGACATTACAATTCCAAGGTCACAGTAGTAGTCCAATTTAAATGCCACTATCAGATTGTTTTCATTGACATATAATATCTAAAGAATGTAAAATTAAACCATTGTAATAACAGTGTTATTTCATCAATTTCTCTATTAATCATCTCATTTTATTTCTCAAATGAACAGTTTTTGTTTGATGCTCCCTAAATGTTTGATTTTTTTCTCCAGAAAAAAGTTCTAGTTTCCAGTGAAAGCTGTTCTTTATTCTCCGTGTTTCTCATTTTTAATTTTATCCTTCACAAAATTATTATCTGGGCCTAGAGAGATGGCTCAGTTCTTAAGAGTACTGGCTGTTCTTGCAGAGGACCCAGGTTTGATTCCCAGCACACACACTGTGGCTAACAACCATCTGTAACTCCAGTTAGAGGGGATCAGATGTCTTGTTCTCTTTTCCTTGGACAATGCACAACATGGCTATACTTATATGCAGGCAACACACTAAATATACATAAAATAATAACAATAAATAAGATATTTAAAATGTTCTCTGGCTATTTATAGAAAGTAAAGTCACATTTTCATTTTCATTTATAGAAAGTCACATTTTCATTTTCCTCCATCACATCATCCTGTTTTATTTGTCTATAAAGTACTAGCCGAAATGTTATTATGGTACATGTTTGCCTCTGTCACCAGAATATACATTCCACAGAAAAAGGAACACTGAAGCCTTGTTCACTGCTCTATTTGTAGGTCTTCATATTTAAAAGATATTCCGTGAATGTAGTTAGGACAAAACAATATCTGCTACTATCCACAATCCAAACTCTTATTTGACATAAGATCATTAGCTCTTCTTCATGTTCTTCATAATGAATAAGCCCAAAGTACAAGTATAGTGGAAAGATGTAGACTTCATGGAAGAATTGGGGATGTTGAAAAAAACTTTGGTATTTGTAATTACTTCCTCCTGAATTTGCCAGACAACCTTGGTAGCTGAAGATTTTTGTTGTCTTTTTTTTTTTTTTTTTTTTTTTTTTTTAGTTCTTGTTTTGTTTTATTTTTCTCATGTAGTTCCATTCTTATTATGCTGGTCTGTAGTACAAGTGATTACAGCTCTGTGCTGAAATAAGCATGAAAACACAACAAACCCTTGAATATAACCAGTCCCAACATATGTATAGAGAAATAGATTGACTAGCTATTTTTATTCAAACATTCTCTGGGAACCCACCATTGTCTCCCATAAAAATGTGGGGTTTTTTCTATTTTATTACGTTTTTTATGTTATCTTAATGGCTGCTTTGTTTTGCACTTTTGATGTCTATCAGCCTTGAAAAGGTTGGATTGACAAAAAGAGACACACACACAATTTAATACATATGAAAATTTTAAAAAATTTTATCTGCAATTTTATTGGACTAACAGCATAAGCAACACATGATGCTAATCATTGTCTATAAAGTGGTTTCTCGCTATAAGAAAACTATAGTGCCCATTGTATCCTACTGAATATAATGTTTTCTATTGGTCTGGCACATTTATTACAATAAGCACCATTGTTGATATTATTAGCAATTTCTCATTACCTGAATAGAAAAGAAATAATCAATTTTTAGTATGCTTGCTTTTATATTTCAGAAAAGTTTTATCTAAGGAACAAGATGAGATTCTCAGGAAATAAAAAGTCTTTTTGCATTTAGAATAAACTTTTTAAAGAAAGAGACAATAAGGGCTGGAGAGGGAGGGACTGGCTCCCTAATTGGTTTTAAAGGCACCTACTGCTCTTGCAGCGAACCAGGTTCGATCCCCAGCACCCACAGGGCGGGTGAGAACCCTTGACACTCAAATTCCAGAACTCCCGTTCCCGGGGAATACGAGGGCCCCTCTTCCTGACCTCCGCCGGTCATCATTTGCATGACACAGGTGCACAGCCCTGTATGCAGACAGTCTACATTCATCCCATTCGAGAACATAAATAAAAAAAAAAAAATCTATAGATATATATATATATAGATCTATAGATAAAGGAAAAAGCAAGCGAAAACGAGCGCTTATAGTTCGTTTACTTATCAACTCCAAATCTGGAGCAGGTTTTAGGCGCTGTTACGTAATTTACAAACCTGCTCAGCTGGAAGTCACCGTGTTGGACACATTGATGATGTCGCCCAGAGGTCAGTTCTCCTATCAATCAACCGCCGTGCTTAACCCGTCACCACCTTATCTACTGGTCTTTTTCTGCCTACTTCTATATTCTTCACCTTCTCTCTGTCCAATCGTGCAGTCTTGTTACCTGCGGCCTATGTCACCTTCCTTTCTTCTCTTTTTTCTATGTCTTTGGTTGCACCTTTTCCGCTGGTCCCTTTTCCGTCAGGCGCCCCGTGTGTGTGAAAAATCATCACACACCCCCACAACCACATATTTACCGACGCGCCCCCCTGCGCGTCTAAACAATACCGGTTCCCTTAATACCCTTTAACCTAACCCTAGGAATGTCTTCCTAACTTTGTACTCTCTTTCAGTGGGCTATCTTATGATAGATGTCCACGAATGTAGGAACCGAGGACTGAAAAGTGGAAGAACGAAAAGCTTCTTCATAGAGGTGACTCTACTTGTACGAGTGCTTTGTGTCACACAGCCGATCTAGAAATACACAGGCACCCATCGGTACTTTTCTGTGGGGGCAGGAATGGGCAACAAATAAAACGGGGATAGGTAAATCATGCGGCTGGCCGCGGTATCTATATGAGTCGTCAGGTGCGGGATTGGTCTGATTTTACCAGTTTAGCGAGAACGGAAAGAGTATGTCACAGCTACTAATGTTTTTTCCTCAGCTGCGTGAAGTATAAATCATTGTTGGTGGTAGGCCAACAGTGAACTTCGGAAGAAGCCATGTTTTAGAGGTGGCATCACAAAGAATGCACTATGGGGGCGCTCGTCCATCCTTTTTTGTGTGTCTGGGAGCCGGCACATGTTTTTGTGTGGTTGGTTCTTCCCCCCCCACCGGCCCCCCCCCCCCCCCACGCACCATCCGGACTTCCTGTTCGTCTAAAAGAACAACTTTTTTTGTACCACCACCGCTCACATTGATTGAGAAGATACATGATGAGAAGGCGACGCCACCAGCCCCCTGACCACCGGGCGGGATCTTGGTTGGGGGGCGAAGGGTATCATGCGTTGGAGTGTCACTCTTATGCATCTCCCGCAGGCCCCATGAACTTTAGCATGCCGCAGCCCAAGGGTGTAACCCCGTTCAAGGGACAATACAAAAATTAGCTAGAATGCGGTAGGCGAGCTACGCATCTAGGACTACATGCTGGGATTGGGGTTAGAATGTACCGCAGTACGTGCAACGTATAAGCGGGGCGTAGAGAGAGAAATGTACAGCTAAGATCTATATATCGCTATATATCGATAACATTTATATATCTTTGTTTTTTTTCCTTTTTCTGAGTNAAAAAACAAAAAAAAAAGCAAAAAAAACAAAAAAAATACAGACCACCAATATAAAGTACTTTTGAAACATTCTGAGTATGGAAAAAAAAAAAAAAAAAAAAAAAAAAAAAAAAAAAAAAAAAAAAACAATAAAAAAAAAAAAAAAAAAAAAAAAAAAAAAAAAAAATATATATATATATATATATATATATATATATATAAAGGAAAAAGAAAGAGACAATAAGAGCTCTTATATTTCTGTTACTTATCAACTCCAAATATTGAAATTTTAGAGCTGTAAGTCAAATACAAACCTGCTCAGCCTGGAAGTCAAGTGTGGAACATTGATGAATTTTAGCCCAGAGAGTCAGGTTCTCCTATCAACTCTAACAGCAGTGCTTCATCAATATATCTGCTACTTCTCCAAAGAATTTTAACTGAGACCTATGTCACCTGATTTTGAAATCTCAATGCAGATACAGTTTAATCACAGATACAAAACGATGACCATAGAGTAGTATTAAACAATAAAGGGTCCCTTTAATAAACTTAAACCAATAGGAATGTCTTCAATAAATATGTACTATATATTCAGTGGCTATATTATGAGTAGATGTAAAGAATGTAGAAAAGAGACTGAAAAGTGGAAGAAAAGATTCTTCATAGAGAGAATATCAGATTAAAAGATCTAGAAATACAAAGGCACCCATAGTTACTTTCACTGTGGGGAAGAATGGGCAACAAATAAACACGGGATAGGTAAACTTAAATGAGGCTGGCAGAGGTATTCTATATGAGTAGTCAGGTGAGGTATTGGTCTGATTTAAAATTTTAGAGAGAAAGGAAAGAAGTATGTCACAGATCAATAATGTTTTTTCATAGATGCGTGATAGTATAAAAAATGTTGGTGGTAGGAAAAAAGTGAACTTCGGAAGAAATGTTTAGAGGTGAATCACAAAGAATGAAAATATGGAGGGAGCATTCAGGGTTTTCATCTTATGTTATTTGGTGCATCTATTTTTCAAAAAGACAACTTCGACATGTTATGAAGAGAAGATACAGATGATAATCCTACTCTAGGCCTTACCAACTTTGCGGGATTTTTTTCGAAGTTATCATTCTTTTAGTCTCAATTTATGCACCTATCCAATGAAAGCATGCTATCAATTTAACCCATATAAGTGTACAAACAAAAATATCTAGAATCGTTAGTGAGCTAATCACTATTACTACATTCATGTTATTGGTTTTTCATAATTATAATAGCATTACTGAAACTTATAAGCTTTTATTATATATAGAAATACATATATATATATATATATATAT
>VZQC01010414.1:91542-106645 GCA_009823505.1 Rhizomys pruinosus
TTTTTTTTTTGTCTTTTTGAGACAGGGTCTCCCTGTAGCCCCAGCTGTCCTGGAACTCACTCTGTAGACCAGGCTGGCCTTGAACTCACAAAGATCCGCCTGCCTCTGCCTCAAAAATTCTTTCTTAACCATGTTTGTTTCTACATCTTTGAAGAAGCTCATGGGTATTTTAATTGGGATGACATTGAATCTGTTTATTACTTGGGGTAGGATGTTCATTTTTACTA
Organism: Rhizomys pruinosus; assembly: GCA_009823505.1. Classification (NCBI taxonomy): domain Eukaryota; kingdom Metazoa; phylum Chordata; class Mammalia; order Rodentia; family Spalacidae; genus Rhizomys; species Rhizomys pruinosus. The sequence continues at coordinate 91,770 of VZQC01010414.1, forward strand.
TATTAATTCTTCCAATCCATGAGCATGGGAAGTCCTTCCATGTTCTGGTGTTGTTCTTCAATCTCTTTCTTCAGGGATTTAAATTTTTGTTGTAGAGATTTTTAGTGTCTTTGGTCCGGTTTTTTCCTAGATACTTTTTTTTTATTGTTTTTCAGGCTATTGTGAATGGGAAGACCTCCTGGCATTTCTTCTCCAGTTGCATGTTATTGGTATAAAGAAAGCTAACTGATTTTTCTGGGTTAATGTTGTATCCTCCCACTTTACTGAAACTAATAATCATTTCTAGAAGTTTCCTGGTGGACTTTTTGGCATCTCTTAGGGAATGCAAACTCATGAAATCCCTATGGAAAGCAGTGTGCAGAACTCTTAAAAGATTCAAAATGAGCCTACCACCTGAGGCAGTCACACCACTCCTGGGTATATACCCATAAGACTTTTCTTATCACAGAGATACATGCACATCCACGTTTATTGCAGCTCTCTTCATAATAGCAAAGAACAGGAAGCAACCCAAGTGTCCCTCAAGTGATAAATGGATAAAGAACATGTGGTAGATGTACAAAATGGAATTCTATGCGGGGGCAGGGGGGGGCAGAAAACATGATGTACTCTGCAGGTAAATGGATGGAACTAGAAGCCATTATGCTAAATGAAGTAGCACAGTCCCAGAAAAACAAATGATGTATGGTGTCCCTCATTTGTGGATCATAGCAAGATAATACTTGATGTTACTCACCAACTTACTAAGGAATTTAGGAATGTTAAGTAATATTTTCCTTTACCTGCATACAACTCTACTTTTAAAATATGAATCCTTAATCATGCTTTGGAATTAACCTATGGTTTATTTTCAGATGGCTTAATTTAATTATATGTGTGGTGTGTATTTATGCATATTTTGGAGTGATACATATTGGAAGAAACAACATCAACAAAAAAGACTGGGTCAATGACCTGCCTGAAACAGTACACTTTTGTCCAAAGCAGTAAACTTTTGCATCGAAAAATTTAAAAAAGACTGAGAAAAAGATGAAAGACATGTCACATATATAACAGAATACATGGGTTCTGGCAGGGTGGGGGAAACAAAGGAGGAAAGGGTTTAAATTTGATTAAGAAATGTTGTATTGGCGCAGGAGATGGGTCAGTGTTAAGAGCACCGACTGCTCTTGCAGAGGACCCAGGTTCTATTCCCAACAACCACATGGCGGCTATCAACCATCTTTAACTCCACTTCCAGGGGAATCCAACGTCCGCTTCTGACCTCCAAGGTATTGCACGACACAGGTGCACCAACCTACATGCAGACAGTATTCTTATATACATAAAAAAAAAGAAATGTTGTATGAAGTGCACAAAACTTCAATTAAAAAGTTCAAAGTAAAAAAAAAGCTCTTCCTTTTTATAAGGTCACGTGTCCAAGTTCCCACAGCCACATAGGCAAACCTGGTAGCAAGAGGTCCTGTTCCAGGGGGTCACACACTTGTGCAGCATTTATTGTGTAAGACACACATGTCTGCACATTATTTTAGAAATCTAACATTAGTGTCTGGATTTTATTTTATTTCATTTCTTATTTTTGTTTTGTAGTATCTGCTTTTTAAAATCTGGAATATTAACTGCTGGTCGTGGTGGCATATGCCTTTAATTCCAACACTCAGGAGGCAAAGTCATGTAGAACGAAGGCAGCTTGGTCTACATAGGAAGTTCTAGGCTACCAGGGGCTACATCAAGACCCTGTCTTAAAAACCCAAAATAGCCTATACAGACTATGTTATGGGTCATATATGAAGTCTCATTAAACTTTAAATAAGTTGAATGAAAGATGCTCTGAAAAAAAAAAACAAAATAGATAAATAGATTTGGAATATTCACATATACATTCAGGTAACTAGATTTTTCTGAAGAAATGACTCAAATGTCATTCTTTATGTTCTTTTCAAGACACTGAAGTATACTATATCAGCATTCATTTCCAGGGTTTATGAGGGGTACACACTTAAAAAAATCTTTCTTGTATAAATAAATGGAAGCAGCTATGTTTCAGCACTAGCAGTAATCAGAACTACAAAATAATAAAAAGCATTTCTGTCTTTGTAGGAGTAGTATGCACACTAGCCCTGCTACAAAAAAAAAAAAAAAAAGCACAAAGTTTAACAAGGTCCATCTCTGCTATTATCGTGGTTACAGAAAAATATTTTAAAGAAATAGTCTCTGGTACCACATGGTCCTGAAATCAAGTCTCAGCTCTGTAAAATATTGAATTTACTATTTCAGGAAATTAGCTTCTCCAAACTTATTTCATTTTCTTTAAACTATAAATGTTGGTTTGGAGGGGTGGTTGAGAATTTAAGAGCATGAGCTTCCCTTGGGCAGACCTGAAATTTAGTGTCAATAAATTATAGACACCTAAGAGTATTCTGGGATACCTAAGAACTGTCTGTAACTCCAGTTCCAGGGGGTCAGATACTCTCCTTTGACCATGGGCATTGTACAACACAGTTACACATACACACATGCTAATAATACACTCAAACACATAAAATAAAAAAAATTAATTAAACTATAAATGTTGACTGGGTAAAATATGTGGAGCAGCTCATTCAGTGCTTAAATGTATAATCAATGTATAATAGTTGCTATTGCAACTGAAGAAATAACTTTTTTCCCCATCCACTTGACCATGTTGATCTAGCCAGTTAAATAGTTGCTATTGTTTTTTATCTTATTTTCCCATCCATATCCTCTATGGAATTATGAATTACAATTTCTTTAACCAAGTATATCACGTTATAGTGTAGAAAAATGAAATATTTGGGGCTGAAGAATTGGCCTAGCGGTTAAGAGCGCCAACCACTCTTGTAGAGGACCCGGGTTTGATCCCCAGCACCCACATGGCAGCTGAGAACCATCTTTAACTCCAATTCCAGGGGAATCCGACACCCTCTTCTGACTTCTGAGGCATTGCAAGACACGGGTGAACAAACCTACATGCAGACAGTACATTCATGCACATACAAAAATAATAAAAAATTAAATATATAAAACAAAATAGCAAATTAAGAAGACTGGCATACTTTGGAAGAAACTTCCTTAAAAAAAAAGTCAACACACAAATGATAAAATGAATAAACAGATGGAGAAATACATAATCAAAAGGAAGTGAGAGTACCTATTTTATAGATAATGCAAACATAAAAGAAATTACAATTATCAATGATAAAGGAGAATATTGCATAATGATAAATAATTCAGTACCCTGAAAGACATAACATTTCTTGTGTATACCTAACAACAAAGAATTAAAATAAAAGAGCAAGAAAACCATCAAAACAAATGAGCAGAAAACTGAGTAAATAAAAAATGCAATATATGAATCTTTTATTGGAGTCGAAGGCCTCTTAAAATGATTTTCATTAAAGTTTTTTTCATTTTATACAACATTTCTCAGTCCAATTTAGACTCATTCCCCTTTCCAAGACTCCCACCCCGCACCAGTTCATGCATTCTGTGATAAATATCTTGTGTCTTTTTCTGAGTATTTTTGAATGTTTTCTATGGAGAGGTTTATTGTTTTGGGGAGAAGCTTAATGTTTCATTCAGTTCTTTGTCCCAGTCCTTTTGATGTTGTTGTTCCCTGAAGTTTGTATTGCTCAAAATATGCATATATGTGTGTGTATCCCAAATATACCAAAGATATGTCACCTGAAATCAAGCTGTATGTTATTTCCAAGTCATATTTCTGAATTCACATTTTCCCTTTTAATTTTATTTTACTCTAAAATATGCATACATATCCTCCACTCACAAACCAAAATTACAAAGTGTGAAAATAAGTGGTAGGTTAATTTTAGAGCCCATCAATGGATTCACATTCAGATAAAAAGAAATAAAAAAAAATTAACATTGCTGTTTGCTTTACAACTAGGAATTTGGTGCTAGCATCCAGAAATGAGGGATACTATTCATTCTTTGTTTTTCTGGGGGTGTATTACTTCACTTAGCATAATATCTTTTAATTCCATCCATTTACCTGCAAAGTTCATGATGTCATCTATCTTTACCACTGCATAGAATTCCGTTGTGTAGATATACCACATTTTCTCTATCCACTTGTCCATTGAGGGACACTAGGGTTGGTTCCAACTCTTTGCTATTGTGAACAGAGCTGCAGTTAACATGGCAGTGCATGCATCTCTGCGGTAGGATGAGTCTTGTGGGTATATACCCAGAAATGGTATGACTAGGTCAGGTGGTAGGCTCGTTTTGAGTCTTTTAAAGGTTCTCCACACTGCTTTCCATAGTGGTTTTATAAGTTTACATTCCTGCCAGCAGTGGATGAGTGTTCCCCTTTCCCCACAACCTCTCTAGCATTTGGTATCTTTTGTTTACTTGTTCCTAGCCAGTCTTCTCAGAGTAAGATGAGAGTTTAAAGGGGTTTAAATTTGCATTTATTTAATTATGTTGCTATTGATTTTAAAGTTAATATTATTAACTTTATTATCTTTGTATCAATTACTGAGATCCCTTCCTACTCCAGGAATTGTACTGGGTTATTCTGTCTGTTATATCCATTTATCCTGAGCACTTTTATCCTAGCGTAGGTAAAGCCAATGTCTACATATGACAGAATGTAGATTCTAACAGGATTTGGCCTGTAAAGACTTCATAAATCCCACTGCCAGAAAGGTTATTATGGAGGTTCTGCTGAAAGCTGTGAGATATTGGCAGAATTTCAAGGCTAGATCAACTGTGAATTCTCAGTACCCAGATCAAGGTCATTCATGAGTAACTACACATATTTTGAATGCTTTTCAATGATAGAAACAAAGGTCACCAGGAGCTATAATCAATATGTTTACTGTACTGTTTCTGTGCAATGTAGTAATGTTCATTTTATAGTAGGGAATAAATATGCATAAAAATAAAGACATCCCATGGGTTTTATGTACATCCCTCTTTCTCACCATGCAACTGCTGATACAAAGTGACTGTCACCAAAGAACCACAGTGATCAGTTATGTACAGTACTAAGTGTCAGAAGCTACCTGAGGCTGGTTTAAGCCAGAAATCACACCTGCAGGTTTACAACCCAGTAAGCCTTCTTTTCCTTGAGGATCATAAAGATCCTAGCTCTACAGCAATATGAACAGTGAACACATGAACATAGAGACATAGAGCAAAGAAATAGATGAGGAGTTGGGCAAGTTCTGTCGCTTTTGCAGTCTATTTTCCAATTCTACAAGTTGCCATTTGCAAATCCTGATCTGGTTAACTGAGCTATTGTTATGAATAATACATATTTTCTGATGTTTGTATGATGAAGAGAAACCAGAATCTTGTTTCTTCTCACAGATTTTTCTTAGGATGTGGTTGGCTTATCACATAATATTAGCTATTGCCTTAGCTAATTTTGCATTATTTTTATTGCATGATTTCAGATATTTGTACTTGACACAGTATATCACCTCTAATTAGAGAACCCTCTCTCTCCTATTCGTATTTAATAATTTTTCAAAAATGTGTTATTCTTCCAGCATTATTTATATCTTCTGAAGAACATTCCTTAGCCCAATAATCTGCTTTTTTCTCATCAATTATGAGCTGCAAAGTCACACTTTACAATTAATTCTAAAATTTTTGCATCTTACCTGACCTTTTCCACAATTATAAATTCTTATTTATATAAGTTGCATACATTTTACTTTATTGAAACAGTACAAAATCACAATGTAATGTCAAAAAACGACAACAAATAATGAAAAATAGCAGAAAGATTACACTGTGACTTATCTCCCCAAAGAGAAACTTAAAGTTAATATGTGGATATATTTGTGCTTACATACAGAGACAACAGGGTCAAATAGTTTATGTAAAAGATCTAGGTTGAAAGAATATGTGGCTCATTTTAAGGACAAAACGGTAGTCAGAAATCTAGTTAAGGCATTTAGGCCAGTGATGGCAGTGGGAAGAAGACACGTTCATGGGGCTGCTATTTCCAGTGCTCTGTCCTAGGGCCCTGAGTCTGGGCTGTACAGGCTGCTTGTGAGGATCTGGCAGGCCTTCCTAAGGCCCCATATTTGCTAAGCTCTGTGGGAGTTGAGGAGCAGTCTCTGTGTGCCAGACCTGGCCTGGGAAGCTGGGGTTGCCATGGGACAGTAAACTAGCATCAACTGGCTCAGCAACAATTGCTAATTCAGCAGGGTTCCACCGTCCTATAGATACTCTGAGCACAGGTGCCAGGGAGGTTCCAGTGTGAGCAGGAACCTGGAGCAACAGAGCCAGAGGTTAAGCACAAAAAGAAGATGCACCCAGACTTTCCCTGGAGCCCTCTGAGGTTTTAAGCATTGGATTGTTTTGGAGGTTCAAGGGTGTTAAGCCACTTTTGCTTATTGAAAACAGAAAGCACTCCTGCCCTCAGTGGAAAACTTGTTAATTTCCATGAGTCTCCTGCTGAAGGCATCCTTGGTGGTTCTGTAAAACACAAATTTGCCCAAGCTTTTGTGACATCTGCCCTGTCAAGTGTCTATGATGCTGGGCCCCAAGGGAGGTGAAGGTTATGTGGTCAAACTATGTGGCCTACCGTGATCCTGCTTAATTGAGGACTTACAAAACTTTATCTCCTAATGCACAATTCATGATGGGGTGGGAGGTGTTCATTTCATTTACACTAGAGAATGCAGATCGAGTGGTGAGGCTTTTGTTGAACTTGAGTAAGAAAATCATATAAAACCGGCTCTGATAAAAGACAGGGAAAGCATGGGACACAGGTATATTGAGGTGTTCAAGTCACAGAGAATTACGATGAATTGAATGTTGAAGCCCAGTGGTCCAAATAGAGCAGATAGTACCAATGGTTTTATCAGACATCGGGGACTCCTGTTTGGATGCACAAAGGAAGAAATCATTCAGTTCTTCTCAGTGTTGGAAATTGTGCCAAAGGGGATCACATTACCGGTGGACCAGGAAGACAAAATTACAGGGGAGGCCTTCATACAGTTTGCCTCACAGGAGCTAACTGAGAAAGTCTTAGGGAAGCACAAGGCAAGAATAGGGCAGGGGCATATTGAGGTGTTCAAGAGCAGTCAGGAGGAAGTAAGGTCTTATTCAGATCCACCTCTGAATTTCATATCTATGCAGAGGACTGGGCCCTATGACCATGCTAGAATAGCACGGGGGTACATTGGCAATGTGAAGCAGGCAGGCCTAGATGGGATGAGGTCTGTTGCCTAGAGTGCAGGTTAAAGAGGACTCCGAAAAATACAGTGGCCCCAGCAATGGCTATGGCTTCATCACTGTCCTTGTTAGGATAAACCTCAGCTACTGTTTCTCAGGAATGTGTGAACACAGATACAGAGACAGCAAGTTCACAGTGCAGAGCACGAGGGGCCACTACATCCATATGAGGCGGGCCCACTCTACACAGAAATAGAGAATGACATTTAAAGCTTCTCTCCACTCAACCCTGTGAGAGTTAATATTAAAATTAGCCCTGATGGAAGAATAAAGGCTGAAGCTGAAGGGCTGGAGAGATGGCCTAGCGGTTAAGAGCACTGACCGCTCTTACAGAGGAGCCGGGTTCGATCCCCAGCACCCACATGGCAGCCAAGAACCGTCTGAAACTCCAATTCCAGGAGAACTCCAGTTCCAGGGGAATCCGACACCCTCTTCTGACCTCTGCAGCATTGCACGACACGGGTGCACAAACTTGCATGCAGACAGTACATTGATACGCATACAGAAATAAATAAATGCCGGGCGTGGAGGTGCACGCCTTTAATCCCAGCACTTGGGAGGCAGAGGCACGCGGATCTCTGTGAGTCCAAGGCCAGCCTGGTCTACAGAGTGAGTTCCCGGACCCAAAAAAAAAAAAAAAAAAAAAAAAATCTGAAGCTGAAGTTGTTTGCCACCTATGAAGGGGTAGCAGCAGCTTTCAAAGGACAGGGCCAACATGCAACATAGATACATAGAAATGTTCCTGAAATCAACAACCAGGGCCAGCAATGGGGCTTACAGCAGTCAAGTGATACAGGGCATGGATGTATCAGCAGCACAGGCAACCACTGCAGTGGTCAGAAAAGCATGGATAGATATGATTGTTATTGTAGGAGCATTCAAAAGTTATTTCAATCTTTTTTATTTTTTCCCACAGCCAGCCAATAAGCAGTGCAGAGCAGTTTTATAACCTGGGGGATCCACTTTGCACCGTGACTTTGTGAAATCTGGATTAAAAAAAAAATACCTCTTCAGTGTTTCTCAGGTAAACTTTTCTTCTAACATGTATGTAATATTGAGTAAACTAAAACTATTTTCTTCTGCTTTTCTCAATGTACATTTTGGTAGTATACTTCAGAGTGATGATATCTGATTTAAAATTAGTTTACGTTATATTAGTGTGGATCTTTTACAGCACACCACAGTGAATATACACAGAGATGTAATTTTTTGGAGAAGTCAGAGATGCTAGATCCCCAATTCAAAGATAAATATTTTTCACCTTCATTCTAGTTTATACTTTTCATTTAAAACCTTTTAGGTTAAGTTTAAGCTTTTTAAATGTTAGTGTAGAGAATTGAGGCACAATACTAATACTGTAGGAATTGGTAAGGCCTTGACTTAAAGCTTCCTTAGTTCTGTAATTTCTTTTTGAGTATATTTTGCTAAGGAAACTTGTTAAACATTTTTGTTAACTACTTTTTTTCTTAAAATAAAGACTTTTTCACAATGAAACAAAAAAGAAATTGCTTAATATAGGACAAGATAAGTGACATTTCAATGTAGTACAGAGTAATAGCAACAAAATTCTTTTTGCTGTCATCTAAAAAATATGATACATATGTCACTGAACCAAGTGAGTTCTCAAAATATCCTTAATATTTGCCATGGATGTGAATATCTAAAGTATCACTTAGGCATGTGTGATATGCCACACCAGTGTAGTGCTCTAAAAATCTCCATTCCTGAACTCCATATGTAGTTTGATAATCTCATATTATAATATATACATACACCAAAACAACAGATGAATGAGAGTATGATTCCACTGTATAAAAAATGTCTCAATATCATAGCTGTTGTACCTACACCAAAGGCCAGTACAAAAAACTATGGCCTCATAAGTGCCTTTGGCATTCTTTTACAAAGACAAATTAGCACCAACTTACTGATTCAAAACAGTACCCATGGATCATATCGTAGCTCTGTATTTCAACAGTACTTTAGGGCTCTACTGGGTCCTCCACTTCATATCTCATAAAGCACATGATGCCCATTTTAGAGTCTTCCCTGAATATTCATCAGAAAAAAAAAAACATTTAGAAGCACATTCATATTATGAGAAATAAAATATTACATAAAATGGAGGACTGAGGTCCTATTTTTGTACTTGGTGTTGGCTGGATGTTTCTTTCAGCACCTTCAGGGTACATGAAGTTACTTACAAGGTGACACTTAATGCTTATAATCTCCATAGGGTATAAAGGTTGGTCATAGTTCTGCTTATTGAGAAAAATGTGCTTACAACAGTGAGGAAAGATTTGAGGACCCCACTTTTAAATTTGTTTTATGACCTATATCTCTTTCCATCTAACACTGTAATATAATTTGGCTTGATTTTTAATTTATATACTGTACGTACATGTATACAAATGGATATTTTACCAATATATATCTTAACATATCTAAGAATACCAGTACTCACCTTATACAACTTTAAATGTATATGTTGCTAACCAATGGTAGCTCAAGACAATTAATGAAAACTTTAAATGCAGACTAATACTATCTTCAAGTTTACTACAAGAATTATATGTAAGTGTTCTTGGAAATAATTATATTTATACCCATTGGATACCTTCATTTAGAAAAGAATTATCATTAAAAATCTTGGCTTCATCAAAGCATTTACCAAATTTCCTTGTCATCATTTATGTTACAGGTAATGCCTTATTTAGTTATAAGGAGGCCCAACTAGAGAAAAGCAAATCTAAGGAAATTACAGCCAAAATTCTCAATGGTGATAAAGGAGCATGGTTTGAATAATGATCTAGAACCTAGCAAATAAGCAACTATATTTTATCCATTGCATAAATTTTAAAATATTCCACATTTTCCAGTTAATTGCAGTGAAGTGAAACATGGAATAGTTATTCCCCTAATTGGACTGTATTCAAATTTAGCAATGTGTATAGCTTGGAATCCATCCCTAATTTCTCTCCCAAGATATAAAACTGTGGTTTCATCTGTTTTAATTAAAACAGGAAGAAAATACAGAGATTTTTTACAGAACCAAATGCAAAAATGATGTACTAATAGTATATGAATACCTCAGTTGAATTAGATTTTATTTATTATTTTTATTTTATGTGCATGAGTGGATAAATTTATATATATATATATATATATATATATATGACATGTAAATTAAATCACAATTTGGTACATAATTTAAATATATCCATAGGAATTTTTGTGGTAGGAAAGCTATAGGTATAAACATCCCTGATTTCAAGTTATACTACTCAGATGTAATAATAAAAAACAGCATGGTACTGGCAAAAAACTGACACATTGACCAAAGAGTAGAATTGAGGAACCATATTTCAGTCAACACACTTAAAACCATCTGTTATTTGATGAAAGGGACAAAAACACATTTAACAAAGAAAGCATGCTCAACAAATGCTCTTGGCTATTTGTATTGCTCTCAGCTATCTGCCAGAAACTGATGGTAGGACCCTACTACTGAGCATACTGCATATGCTTAGTCACAGAACAAACAAATTGAAATCAAGCTGTTATTCTCATGGAAGCTTCACCAGGACCTGATAGCTTTCTTAGTACTACAAGGTGGTAGGAATGCCCACGGAAGGAAAAAATAACCATCAAACCCAGCCCAGTTGTAATCCTGTGAGCTACATTAACAATTAGCCTGATAAGATGTGACAACTGATGCAAGAGTGGGGTCGATTTTAGGAAGTAAACAGTCAGATTCCATTGGGATTAAAGCAGAGATGACAACATCAAAGCTATACGTGATACTGTTGTCAGGGCCAAGATCATATGGCTAGATAGTTTACAGACCATAAGGGAGAATACACTATTATTAGGCTAAATATACTCCATATAAACACAACTCCTAATGACTAATTGATATATTCATAGATTAATGAATCTCACAACAGTCATAAGGAACCTTTTTGCAGCAGATATATATTAGCACAAAAAGCTACAACTGCTTAATATGCAGAGAATAAGATACTGGAAATTAATGGGACACCAATATACCTGCTCATCTCATGGCTCAGGTTTCATTGTGGAAGAGGCATCACAAAAACTGTAAGAGCCAGGAGAGGTGATGGATGAGTAAAAGAAAACTTTGTAGTCTTTTTTTTATTTAATTTTTTTATTTTCAATTATATGCATATATGCACATCTGGGTGAGGGTTCCTGCATGTCGCCACATGAACCTGCAGAGCTCTGAATAGGACATTAGTTCCATGGAGCTGAAGTTTCAGTTGGTACATGTGCGTTCTGGGAACTGATCTCTGATGAAAGAGCAACATACACCCTTAATCACTGAGCCATCATTTCAGCTCATATTATTTCTTTCAAAAGTAAAAGAAGGTGGTAGCAAAAATCTGATCCAATACAGAATGTTGCTTCTAATATTGATTCTCCTAAATGTAGACATTAGTTGATTTTTCTGTTTTTTTTTTACATTTTTTTATTGATGCTTTGTGCATTTCATACATCATTTTCCAGTTCGGTTCAGGCATATTTCCCTCTCCCTTCCCCCCCACCCCCACCCCATCCCAGATCATGCATTCTGCCATAACTGTCCTGCATCTTTCTCTCACTTATAGCTAAAAAATGAAAAAAAAAAAAAACTGAGAGAAATCTTTGTAGTCTTAATGCAACTTGGTGATTAAACATACTGACCCACAGCATTTGAGACAACATGCACATGATGTGTGTAAGCCCATTGCAGCCATAAACATAGCATTGAAGGGGGATGTAGGTACAAATACCAAGCTTAATATGAGTATCTATTTGCAATTGATAGATTCTGGGAAATGGAGAGTCAGTTTTCTTCAATGGTGGAAAACCTGATAATGTGACCAGAATCTACCGGTTTGATCCACACTCCCAAAGAGTTTGGGGAATACACAGTCAGTAAGATTGGCTTTTTGACCATCTGCCTTATTCTCTGAGCCATACTGTTTGCTCTCTATTATGTTTGGTCATTGTTGGAGCATAATATCCAACAAATATGATCTTCTAGAAATCTTTGGAAAGTAAGCATAGTATATGCCAGGGTTCCACTTAAAAGAAGACACATGGGGCTGGAGAGTTGGCTCAGGGGTTAAGAGTACCAAATGCTCTGGCAGAGGAATCAGGTTCGATTCTCAGCACCCACATCATGGCTAAGGACCGTCTTAACTCCAGTTCCAGGGGAATCCGACACCCTCCTCTGACTTCTACAGCATTGCACAACACGGTTGCACCTACTTACATGCAGACAGTACACTCATACACATAAAGAAAGAGAGAGATCAAAAAGAGGAAGTCACCAAGACAGAAATGTATCATACAATGCCACAGATTCTATGCATAAGCAGTGATGTAGCAACATAAATCTTCAAATTTTTAAATTTAGTTTTTGATGTATATGAGTGTTATATATCCACGTGTGCAAATGCACCATATGAAAAGAACTTCTTCAGTGTAAGAACCCTGCAAATGTAGATATGGACAGCTGTTAGCTGCCATGTGGGTTCTGAGATCCAAAACCTGCTTTATTTATTTTTTTTTTGATTTGTTGTTGTTGTTGTTATTCTATTTTTGTGTTTTTTTTTTTTTTTGCAATAGCTAGTGCTCTCCTAACTGCTGAGTCATCTTTCCAGCCCCTGTTTTCTGACTTCTGAGATAATTTTTACTATAGTATGTAACACTATTTGCATTTGCATTCCACTAATACAAAAGGAAAATATGGACAGATATTTTGTACCCTTAAAGAAGACGGAAATGAATTTAATCTTTAGAGAGGTTAAGTGTCTGGGATTTGATCAAAATCTTTAATCTGATGTTACTGTTCACTAATGTATTGGATTTCAGGTTGACTTTGACACATAGAAAGATATTAACTCTATTCCTAATCTCAGTATATAGAAAGAAAGCACGCTAAAGTAAAACAGGTTTATAATAATATATATTAAAGATATGGAAAATTGTAGCTTTCATCAAAGATTAAAGGAATAAGGTTTTTATTGCAAGATAACTGAAGAATTTAGTAATAGTTCTCCCATACACTCTGAAGTATAGTGAACCAAAGAGTACTTTTACAGTTGCATTGCCTGAAATGATAAAAAATAAAGCAGAAGTGAGTTAAATGAATGATAAACTTCCTCATGTGAGATCCTTTCTCTATAGAAATTTAATTATAATTTGAAAGTGAATTTGATGTATTTCTATTTGTCTCCTGGAAGTTCGCATTGTGAAATCCTCAAGGTAATGAATAAGACTAAAACCATTTAAAACCAAGTAAAATATTGATCGAGTATTTTTCTAGTTCGCATTTTCATTACTGTAACAAAACACTGTGGACCAATTCCAACTTGGAGAGGAATGGATTTATTTGGCTTACATCATTTGGGTCACAGTTCATCATCAAGGGAGCTCACCATAGGAATACTGGGCAGGAACCTGGAGGCAGAAACTGAAGCACAGGCCATGGAGGAATGCTCCTTTCTGGCTTTCTCCCCTGGCCCATGCCCAGCCTGCCTTCTTTTTTTTTTTTAATTTAATTTAATTTTATTTATTTTTTTATGTGTATGAATGTATTGTCTGAGCGTAGGTTTGTGCACCCGTGTCGTGCAGTGCCGCGGAGGTCAGAAGAGGGCGTCAGATTCCCCTGGAACTGGAGTTCTCCTGGAGTTACAGATGGTTCTCAGCCACCATGCGGGTGCTGGGGATCAAACCCGGGTCCTCTGCAAGAGCAGTCGGCGCTCTTAACTGCTAGGCCATCTCTCCAGCCCTCAAGCCTGCCTTCTTATACTGTACATAAGAACCTCCCTGGGGTGGCACCAATCATAGTGGGCAGGGCCCACTAACTCAACAATCAAGTCAATACTCTACAGATGTGGCCACAGGCCAGTCCAATGGAGGAAGTTCCCAAACTGAGATTCCCTCAACCCAGGTGTGTCAAGTCGACACTAAATCTATCCAGCACGAGTATGTGAATATTATACAAAATAAACAAGTTCCTCTAAAATGAACCAACTCTACATATTTAACATTATCAAACCCTGAAAACAAATTCACAAAGCAATTAATTAAATAGATAAGCAAGGATAAGAAGATAAAATAATAAAGTAATAGAATTAGTTATACACTGCTTCTTCTGGGGGAGCATTAGTATGTAGATATTTAGCAATAAGACTATCTGAATAGATTTTAGTTAATGTTGTTCTGAAGCAGGTACAATTTTCAGTTACTTTACACAATGAATAAGCCTATGAAAATGTTCTAAGCTAGTCAGTGTAAGAAGCATTCCTATTCTTATTCTTTTTTTTTTTTATTGATGCTTTGTGCATTTCATACATCATTTTCCAAATCAGTTCAGGCATATTTCCCTTTCCCTTCCCCCCTACCCCCACCCCATCCCAGATCATGCATTTTGCCATAACTGTCCTGCATCTTTCTCTCAGTTTTTTTTTCTTAATTTTTTAGCTATAAGTGATGATCCATGAGTACAAGCATCCTTCATATGAAACCAATTTGCAGGCTGTTGTGCACAAATCCCCACAGCCCCACCATCCAGCGGGGGGTGAGGGGTTGTATGTTCAATAAAGTTGATCAAATGAGTGTCCAGACTA
>VZQC01010414.1:110594-122505 GCA_009823505.1 Rhizomys pruinosus
ATATACTAACTCCTCTTTATTCTATTTAGGCCTATTTTGCATATTATTATGAATATTTAACTTTCACTTATAACTTCTGTAATGTTCAGAACTTATAACGTTTGATAATTTGTTTGCCATAACTTCAAGTTCATTATAATTACTGTCAGCAAGGATGTTTAATGAAATGTAAGAGATTTTCAATGGGTGGCTATAGTACATAACTCTCAAATTCACAGCAGTACCCAGAATATTCTATCTTTTTTATTTCATGTAATATTATGAAATTTAAATAAGAAAATATTTTATAAAAATAAATGCTGTTCTGAAATCAATATGGAATGAATTGTTCCAAATCAGATTGTGAAAATGGTAGTTTTGCTACTGCTTGGGACTAATTTTATTTGGGTGGAAATATCAGGTCTAAATCAAGCTTTAGTAATGCTCTATGCAATGGTTGTTTGCAAATCATTATAACTGCTGTAGTCCTGGAATATATATCGATCCCTTAAGTAATTTTAAGTGATAGTTATTGTTTTTGGATACAAATCATCCAAATCACTACTTAACTTTCTTCATTTAGATACAGCATGGTTTAAATGGATGTCTTCCATTTTTTGAATAATATACATGTGAACTTGGCTAACCTAATATAATTAATAAAAATTGTACATGATCAATACAACAAATTATACCTCTGCAGTAGTGGCACTTTTATCTTGGTTGTTTGGGGGTAATCAGCTTTCTGATTAGATGTAAAGCCTGCTCAATGGGAGCAAATACAGGGATGGCACTTTAAACCTAACTGAATATACATGAATGGAAAAGTCAGAGAGTCTAGATAAATTCTAACTCTTTCATATCTCTATAAAAACAAAATTTATTATTGTATGCCAATTATGATTCCTTATAGTCATAGACAAGTATACCATTCACCAATAGTCAAAGAAACTAATTTATATTCAAAAGATGAATGATATTACAGACTTCCACAACTGGTCACACACAGACACTATGTCTGAGGGATGCCTGGCCCTATGTGACACATCTGCAGTGGAACCCCTACACCTTATGGCTCATAGAACATAGTGGGCCAGTAGGTAGAGAGACTACTAATGCATCTCAAAACTTTAACCAAAAAAGCTTACTCATACAACAGAATGCAATGCATACACAATGACATAACTGGTTAAGATTTAGAGAATAAGAAACTACAGAGTGCATGTCCCTAGATGTTACTCCCATATTAAAACTTGCCCACCCATATCTCAGAGACCATTATGGAAAATGGGTCAAAAATTGCAAGAAGCAAGGTGGCTACATAAAAATAAGGAAACAGATTTTCAGACCTCTGGGAAATTATTCATATGAACTTGCAGCAATGGTGGCAGTACACGCAATACTCATGCTGATTCAGACAGAAATGCAGCATAGAACTGGGAAAATGGGCATCAGGATACAATCTTAGCAGAGGAACTATGTACAACTGCTCACACCTGGGAGAAGGAGACAATTTTTTTAGAGAGTAACTGCAGCTAGACTCAGATGGATGATATCTGGGGAGATAAGCTTGAGATAGGATAGGCCTTAACATATATGAAAGAATATATGAAATCTTGTGGTAGGGGTTATGAGGGTGTGGTTGGAGGGAGGGTTTCTCAATTTAATTAATATTTATTAAACAAAATGCATAAAATTCAATAAATATATTCACTAAAATTAGCTGTTCTTGTTTAAAATAATGCACTGAAGTTTACAAGTGAAGTTCAAGTAAATGGCATATTCTTGTTCCATCTGGAGATAAAATAATCAGCATCACCCTGAAGTCTTTCTAGGTCATGTTATTGTGCAGATATAATTAGCTCATTTTGGCAACAGTTGCTTTAAGTAATGTTCAGAATGTCCAATATTTATGGATTTCAAGTTGTAGATATAAAAGAGAGCCTGAAAGTCTTATTTTGTAAAAACTATGTTAGAAATGCACAAATTGGAAAAGAAACATATCTTTCTAACCTCATTATATAGGCTAGTTTATTTTTTTGTTTCTAATGATTAAACATTCAACTATTTTATGATTCTAAATATACTGCTCTACTGTCAAAATGAGTAAAATTCTCATAAGGTAACATAATTTACCTATTTTATGTTTGCTTAAAAAGGTAAAATTTATTGCTTCAAAACAACTTTCTTCTCATAAAACATTTCAAGTGAGTGTATTCTAAAGGGAAAGACTAAAATCAAAATTACCCAGAGGGATTTTAAGTGTGATTCATGGAACTGGAACAAAGCAAAATAAAATGTTATATGTTTATCTGTAGATTGGCTCTGTGACATCTTCTGGGGGAATAAAAGGCAAGAATCAGACAGCAATATCAGCAATGACTTTAAAAAGTTTTCATTTTATAACAGACTTTATGTTTGTCAGATAATATATCTCCTGTGATGTGGATAAATAAGAGTGTGACTTGATATACACCTTTGAATTTTAGTTTAAAGTATGCTTTTAACATTCTAGAACATTTTATAAAAGAAACAATTTTTGATTATGTGTATTATCAACCAAAATTATAATCTTAATAATTTATGTGATATGAAAATAATGCATACTTTTTATTTCCTAAGCAAAGTAAAAACTTCAATATATTAAAAACACAAATGGCAAAGGCTAATATGCGGTGTAATCTGAATCTGCCTGTTTACAAATGAAGTAATGGTGCTAGAAATTTAGCCTGAATTCTCAAGCGTGTTATGAAAATGCTCTACCACTGAGCTTCATTTCTTGCCCTAGACAAAATTGCTCTGCTGTGTCTTATTGTCAAGGGCAGTCTACTACACACTCAACCTTTCTAAAAATCTGGTCACTATCCATCTCTTCTAATTATAATGTATTTTTTTCAGAACACTTCAAGAGAAGTGTCATCTGCTTTTTGAGACCAACAGCTCTGATTGATGCCCAAGGCCAGAGGCCACAGCATTTAATCCTAAAATAGCAAGAAATGGTATTCAAGTGTTGAGTGCTTCCTTTTGGTTCTCAGTTCTTTGTTTTACCCTAAATTTGGTAACTGATTACAGCAGTAGCACATATTTGAGTTTCTGAGGAAAATGAAACCATACTGATATCTGAAACTCATCATGTTACAACTAAAGTGGAATCTCTGGAAAGTATCCTCCAGGAATTCATACTTTAAAAATGTACATTGCATTTAAAAAACACAGCACTAAGCAGAACCCTCCCTTTCAGTTGTTAAGCAGGATAGGCCAACAAACTCCAAAATTAACACCAGCTGTTGCCACAGTCCTTGATTTCCTCCCAGAGATTGAAAATAAGTCCCTATTTCTGAAGACAGGCCACAGTTAAATTCTTTAAGTAACATTTATGTTAATTAAATGTGCTTCAGAACAATGTTGGTAAATATAGTTTACAATCTAATCTTCTTGGATGCTCTGCAATCCCTTTCATTGGTATACTATAAACCTATATCCTGGGGCTGGAGAGATGGCCTAGCGGTTGGGAGCACCGACGCTCTTGCAGAGGACCTGGGTTCGGTCCCCAGCACCCACATGGCGGCTAAGAACCGTCTGTAGCTCCAATTCCAGGAGAACTCCAGTTCCAGGGGAATCTGAGATCCTCTTCTGACCTCCGCGGCATTGCACGACACGGGTGCACAGACCTGCATGCAAACAGTACATTCATACACATACAAAAATAAATAATAAAAAAAAACCTATATCCTTTCCAGCACACATGGCATTGTGAGAATTTGTACTCCATTATATTTCACAAAAATATATCCACCAGACTTTGGAGTTCTTTTCTTTTTTTATTTTTTTTTACTTCCCAATTGCCAAAAGTTGCTTAGATAGTATCAGGACTTCATAAGTCCCTCTCCCACTCATTCTGTGTCTTTACATGGCTTGATCTTGTACAGTTTTTATCAGTTCTAGATCACTGTATTAACCAGCATCTACTATAAAAAGAAGTTTCTGTTATGAGTTTTAAACTATGCACTAACCTAAGGGACAGTTTATTACTATGAATATTCAGAAGAGTAATAGTACATTGTTCTCTCCAGTTCCTAAGATCTAATCAGCCACTGGGTTTAGCATAAGATTCATCTTGTGGCATGGACTTTAAATCCAATAATAAAGGCCATGGTCTCTCCCACAATACTTTTGCCATTAGTACAGAAGTGGACACACCTCACAAGGGCAATCTTTATTGTAGCACTCAGGGTTCACAGCTAGGCAAGAGTGCTAAAGAGTTCATATAATATCTGGAGCCCTACACTATTGTACCACACTGAAATTTAAAAGAAAGTAGTAACCTACACCTAGAAGTAGGTAGCCTTGCCACGTTCCTACCTTTAAGGGAAATCCTTCTAACTTTTCTCCATTTAGAGTGATGGTGGATCTAGGTTTCTTATTTTATTTTATTTATTTATTTTTTTATGTGTATGAATGTGCTGTCTTCATGCAGGTCTGTGCACCCATGACGTGCAATGCCGTAGAGGTCAGAAGAAGGCGTCAGATTCCTTGAGGAGGAACCCAGGGAGTTTGAAATCTGAGCAGCCCCTCACTCTGTTCATTTAAGATAGGGAGACAAGTGTGGCAAAGGAATGCCTAGAAGGGGAGTTGCGGAAGTTGGGGGAGTTGGTTGGAAACATTGAACACTGAGAGAGGAAAAAGTAATGACTTTTGTAGAGGTGCACAGAGGAAGCATTCATAATTGTTAATAGTGGAGAAATGTTTTTAGAGTGAGGTAGAAATGTAGAGTACTTCATCTCATTAGAATCTAAGTGCAGAGTTTAGGTATTATAGATTTTGTATAGTCCAGTATCTAGTGTTGTTGAGAGACTCTTAAGACTTTAGGACATGGGAATTTTCGATAGTCTTTTTAATCTTTATCTTACCCCTGGCTGAATAGAAGTAATGGGCTTCATAAAAGATGCCTGCATCTGCCACGAGGTTCCTGGGCCTGGAGGAGGGGTTGGTAACCATAAAACTTACATTTTTCTCTCTTGGTGTGGAGAAAAGCTGTTTGGGTTGTATGTCCCATGTAAGCAATGAACAATGGTACTTACAGGACCAGGACAGACAGCCTCCCCATCCCCCAGGATCTCTACAGGCAACACTGTCCTGTTCACTGATAAAGCAGAGAAGCTTGTAATAGTTCTCATATCCTGAGTTGGTTCTAGGGAATCAGAGAGTGCAAAGGTCAAAAATGACAAAGGAAAGCAAAACAGAAGGGCAAGAAGAAAACTGGCATTCTGAATAATTAAGAAGCCTGGTTTCCTGATCTCTATCATTGAGTGCCAAGACTTCAAACCTGTAGGCACATGGAGGATCAGTACAGGACAATAGATTAGTACTAGCCAGAATTAAAGCAACAAGTATAGGAAGAAGACAGGTAAAGATTAGCCACCATATAATGATATGAATAATCCTGTATAGAGGGCAGAGATATGACTCTCTGGATCTTAAGCATTAGATGACCAGTTGGGGTGGCCAAGTACTTGTTGTGAATCCTTGGAGGTTTGAATTTAGAGAGATGTATCCAGCCCTGGACTCCAAGGAGCTTAGCTGCAGTAGGAGTGGACAGGATTACAATGTATAGTCCAAGCCAGTGGAGTTGTAGAGCTGGCCCAGCAGATTTGTCCTTGGTAGTAGAGTGGAAGAAGGCATAATCTCCAGATTGTAGAATGCAGGGTACTGGATACTTAGAAGCCTGTGGGATGATGTGATCTGTGTGTTCCCTCAGGAGTTGTCTTGTCTTATGAGGGAGAAGGCAGGCAGATAATGGTGAAGGAGAGATGGATCCTGTAGTGGAAAATTACTTAGTAAATAAGGCCCAGCCATACATAAGTTCAAAGGGACTGAGAAAGGAGGGAGCACAGGGAATCGCCCTGAGCCTTGTTAAGGCCAGAGGAAGGAGGGAGGTCTGTGACTGATGGAGCTCTAGGGACAGCTTGGTCAGTTTGTTCTTAAGGAGCAAATTAGCTTTCTCTTCCTTTCCTGATAATTGAGGTATGTAAGGAACATGAAACTTCCAAGTGATGCCCAAAGGCTGAGAGACTGACTGGGTCACTTTTGAGACAAAAGCTGGACCATTATCTAATTATAGGCTGAGAGGAAGACCAAAGAGTGGGAAAATATGCTGGATCAGATGGGTAGCAACAACATATGATGATTGTTTCTTGGTAAGGAAAGCTTCTATTTAGCCAGCAAATGTATCAACCATAACTAAGACTTCTGACACCCTTACAAGGAGGCATGTGTGTAAAGTCAATCTGCCAGTCAACACCTTGGAAAGCACCTCGGTGCTGATGAATGTTGAAGTAAGGAGGGGTCGAACACCCCCTTGGAGAGAAACAGAAGTACAGACAGAGCAAGAGTGAGAGACATCAGTGAAAATTTGAAAAAAAATTGGGTCGTTGAGGAGGGGGTCCAGGAATTTCTAGAGTGCACAGGGTCCAGTGTGGAAAATCCAGTGAAATGGAGTCAAAATAGTAAAGTCTTGGTCTTTGAGGAGGTAGTATCTGTCCCTAAAGTTTACCCAGCCATCTGGTCCTTGCACGGCACCCAGAGCAGAGAGGTGGAAGCATTGCTTAGGGGAGTAGGAGGGGGTAAAAGGCAGCAGAGGTCAGGAAATAAATATTGAAGTCTCTAAAATGGGTTTGGTTAGCTTCTCTAGCTACACAGTCTGCCAGATCATTGGGGGGTAGGAGGGGAGAAGGCAACAGAGGTCAGGACAGAGATATTGGAAGCACAAAAAGGATTTTAGCTAGCTTCTCTAGCTAGGCAGTCTGATAGATAATTTCCCTGGGCTATGGGATCAGTTGTATGCTGATGACCCCTCCAGTGAACAACAGCTGCTTTGGAAGGGAGATAAGAAGCCTCTAAAACTCTGAAGATAAGAGGGCGATTGGTGATCAAGTACCTTTTTTGATTAAGAGTCCCCTTTCTTCCCGAAGTCTGCTTGGTGGTGGAGGATATGGTAGGTATATTTAGGATCAGTATATATGGTCACCTTCAGTCCCTGTGTGAGAGTTACTGCTCTTGTAAGAGCCAGTAGTTCTACCTTCTAAGAGGTGGTTACTGGAGAGAGGGTCCCACTCTCAATGATGTTCAGTGGAGACACAATGGTATATCGCCCCCATGGGACCCCATAGGGATCAAGGTGAAGCTTCCATCCACACACCAAGTAAACATAGATTCAGGCAGGGCATTAAAGGAGATTAGAGTTTCCTGCTAAGTAAGTTCGTGAAGCACTCCCAGGCAAGAATGTGTAAGAGGTCCAGGCAAGGGCAGGAGGGTGACAGGGTTGAGGAGAGGACATGAATCAAGGCTGAGGGATGGGTTATTAAAGAAAGTAGTGTAGAATATTTGTAGTTTGGATGGTGCCAGAGTAGTTAGAGAAGTGCATGTGAGTAAATCCTGAAGGCTGTGGGGAGAGAGAACAGTGATAAGTTGACCTAGTGTCAGCTTAAGTCTTTCCAGTTCCAGAACGGCCATGACAACTAGGGCTTAGAGACAAGTCTGCCACCCACGGAAGGTGAAGTTCAGTTGCTTAGATAAGTAAGTCAAGGGAGCAAAAGTAGTTCCCTTCATTTGGCCTAAGACTCTTAGAACCAGTCCCTTGTTCTCACAGGCATAGAGGAGAGGGGGTGGTGATGTCCTGAAGGGTAAGAACAGGGCCCTTAAGAAGGCCTTTCCAGATAGAAAAGAAGGCAGCTTTAACAGGCCCTAAAGTGTCCATGGGTTCAGATACATCTCCCTTTGAAGACTTTTACAGGGGCTTCACCATGAAAGCAAAGTTAGGAATCGAAGTCCTTAGATATCCCACTATATGTAGGAAAGAAAGAATTGCTTCCTTAGTTGTAGGAGGCTATGGAGAATTGAGATGGTTTTATCATCAATAGAGTTCGCGAGGTGGGGGTGAGGAGAAATCCGATGTACTTCACTTGGGGAAGGGAAAGCTGGGCTTTGAAAGGAGAGACACAGTACCCATTTTCCCCTAGGAAGGTTAGCAGGAAAGCAGTGTGAGTTTTAGAGGAGACAAGGGAGGGAGAAGAAAGGAGTAAATCATCCATGTATTGCAGCACAGTTGATGGTCATAAGTCTAAGACAGAAAGATCCCAGGCCAGAGCCTGGCCAAATAAATGGGGGCTGTCTCTGAACCTCTGAGGGAGAACTATCTAAGTCAACTCACCCCAGTTTCAGGATCCTCCTAGGTGAAGACAAAAAGATTGTGTGAATCAGGGTGTAGGGGAATGGAGAAAAAGGCATCTTTAAGGTATAATACTTTAAAGTAAGTTGTGGAGGAGGGGATATGGGACAGGAGAGTGGGTTGGGCATGATAAGGTGGATAGGAACTACAGCTGCATTAATAAGAGGAAAGTATTGAACTAAGTGATAGGACCCATCAGGCTTGAGCACAGGGAGAATGGAAGTGTTATAGGAAGAGTGGTTCTGTTTGAGAAGGACCGCCTTAAGTAATCATTGAATAATGGGACTGAAACCCTGTCTGTGTTTAAGAGCAATGGGGTATTGAGCCCTGCAAGGGAAGACAGAGGGATCTTTGAGAACTATATGAATTGGGGAGTGGTGGGAGTACAGCACCAGAATTGTGGCCAGGAGTGGGGTTGAGGTTCACAGGAAGAGACTGAAGTGAGGAGGATGATTGGAGAGGGGAAAGGCAGGAATAAGGTAAGCAACAGTTTTTGCATTAAATCAGAAGATGATTGGAGCAGGAGGATATGGTTAGGAAGAAGCGGGTGAGGTAATATCCCAGAAAACACAAGGAAGAGGTCCTGTACTTTTAGGATTGTGGGCAGGAGGGGAGCAATGACTTTGTGGCATCCATGTCTATTATGTAAACAAAAGCCTTACTTGTATTGATCGGGGTATGTCAGTCTTCAGCTGCCAATCCTAGGAGATCATGGAAGGTGTCAGGATGCTGTGGGGGTGGGGCCTCTACGGGATTGTTCTGCCATGCGTTGGCACAGTAGTTCAATCACTTCTCCAGTCGCACCGTTCTCCACATTCAGGGCATGGTCCCATTGGTTGACAAGGTATGGGGCAGATGTGGGACCAGTGTCCCTTTTTTCCACACTTGAAGCAGGGCCCTGGTGGCCTGGAGTTAGTTCTGTCTCTCCATTGGCATGTATTGGTGGCCAGAGATCATCCGGGAGGAACCCTCAGGGCAGTTGCCACAACGTGGCAAGTGTGACTGTGCCGTGCACGAGATTCAGACCTATCCTGTTCGACCTGGCCATTATAGACTTTAAATGCCATTTAAAGCAGCTCTCCCTGGGGAGTAGATGGTCACTTTTCTA
The DNA here is from genome assembly GCA_009823505.1 of Rhizomys pruinosus. NCBI lineage: Eukaryota > Metazoa > Chordata > Mammalia > Rodentia > Spalacidae > Rhizomys > Rhizomys pruinosus. The sequence continues at coordinate 119,909 of VZQC01010414.1, forward strand.
AATGCCTAAATGTTTTCCTTATATCAGGAGCAGATTGGAGAACAAATTTTTGGTTTATGATAAGAGTGCTTTCATGAGACTCAGGGTCATACTGAGCCTGCATGAGTTTAGATAAAAATTGTGAGTGGTTTTCATTCTTACCATGGATGATTTCAGGAAACTCATCAAAGTTAACTCTTTTATGAGCAGCCTTCTGCAGACCCTCTTAGAGGCAGGTTATCATGTGATCACTGGACTGGTATCAGGGTTGGGTTTCTCTGCTGTTGGGATTTGATAATTCTAACCAGGGTCTCCTCAAGGTAGAGCTTTTACTCCCTCAGAGATTGTGGGGGTTAGGATATGAACCTTGTCCCCATGTACCTGGGCAGCTGTCCAAACCCTCTCCTTTCATCAGGAGTAAAGGAGTTGGAAAGGACCAGGAAGAGATCATGCCAGGAAAGATCATAGCTCTGGGTGAGCACACAAAAATTCTTTAATAAACCTGGCAGGGTCCATGGGAAAGGAGCCCAATAGCTTTTCAATCTGTGATAAGTCACTCAAGGAAAAGGGGACCTGAACTCTTACTAAGCCACGTGCCCCTGCTACCTGTCAGAGAGAAAAGAGTCCATCCGGACTGGCACAAGAGAAGGTGTGGTGGGAGATAGGGAAAGGTGCATGGGTTTAAGAGGATGCGGCTTGGGAGCTGGGTGCAGATGAAAGGGAGGGGGAAGAGTCTGCAGGAGAGGAGGCTGTGGCAGCAGGAGGAATAGGCATAGAAAATGTAGTGGAAGGGGCAGGCAGAGGAAAAGCTGCAGCTTGAGTAGACTTGGCAAGAGCAGTAGGAGGAGGAGTAGGCAGAAGAAAAGCTGTGGCCAGGGCAGCAGGAGGAGGCGTGTGGCTCAGTGGAAGAGCCAAGTATGCCATGTCAAGATCAAAATCAGATTTAGAAGTTTGGTCTAGAGGATAAGGAGGTGGGAGAATGTTTCCTCAGTAGTATGGTATTTAGGTGACCCAAAACTTTGTTTTAGAGATTTCGCAAGGAGAACCTGATCCAGGTGGCAGGAGGAATAGAGAGAAGGATTTCAGTGAAAGGCAAAGAATGCTTGTGCATACAGACATTCTGACCATCTACCAGAGTCATGGCAAAAGTCTCTCAGAGCTGAGAATTCTAGGATCTAGGGTACACAACTAAGGCCAGATAATATCCTTATATAATTGATATCCTGGCCCGAGAGTACAGCAGATTCTCTTAAGACTATAGGATTGGGAGATCTCCAAAAACCACCTGAAGTGCATGTAGGTAGGTAGGAGCTCGATGCTTCAAAAAGGTGGATTGTTGTTTGATTTAATCTAGTTTATCTAGTTGTCTTTGAGTTAATTGGCTTTTGTGGCTGTGGGGGCAGAGTTATCCTCCCAGCTGGTATAAAAGGTGAGGTTGTGTGAGTCCTGTGATCAGAGATCTCTGAAGACCACCTGAAGTGTGCAGGTAGGTAGATAGGAGCTGGGTGCTTCAGCAAGGTGGATTGTTCCTTGATTTAATCTAGTTAATCTAGTTATCTTTGGCTTAATTGGCTTTTGTGGCTGTGGGGGCAGAGTTATCCTCCTAGCTGGTATAAAAGGTGGGGTTGTTTGCGCCTTGAGACCAGAGATCTCCCAAGACCACCTGAAGCACAGGTACCTGGGTTCAGGCTAAAGAGCCCCCCCCCCCAACTGGGAATATGAAGGCATCTGAAGGAGGCAAGCAAAACAAGCCTTCAACACAGTGAAGAGGCATTTGGGACTCACACTGGAATACAGTCAAAGAGAAGCCAATATGCAAGGAATACGAAGAAGAGACAACATGAGAAAGGTGCAGGATAATCCTGCAGCAAGCTCTACCAACCCTGTGGAAGATTCCTACAGTGGGATCCCCCTGGGGATGGCCCAGGACACAGATATCAGAAGCACAATTGTGAACATGCTTAAAGAAGTACAAGGTTATAAAGAGCAAATCAAAGAATTAAGAAAAGAGAATGAAAAACTCAAGAAGGACCTAGAGAGAGAGAGAATGACAAACTCTAGAAGGACGTGGAAACACTGAAAAGATCCCATGCTGAAAAAGATAAGGAAACCAACAGGTGAAGCAAAGAGCTACAGAAAGATATTGAGAAGCTCCAAAACGAAGTAGAAATACTAAATAAATCAGAAGAGGAAATAAAAAAAATAAATCAAACACTCATCCAATCAAGAGGAAAGGAATGGAAAAAGCCTCAGAAGCAGAATGGAGGAAGCAGAAGAATATCAGACCTGGAAGATAACACAGAACAACTAAAAACCTCAAGTAAAGATTATGAAAACTTTAAAAATACACAAAAGCAGAACAACCAGAAGCTGTGAAAAGATCAAACCTCCACATCATAGTAGTAGAGGAAGGAGAAGAATCCCAAGAGAATGGTATTGATCAGATCTTCAACAGAATAATAGTTAAAAATTTCCCCAAACTAAAAAAAGACAAAAAAAAAAGACAAAAGAATACAAATACAAGAAACACATAGACCTCCAAACAGACAAGATCAGAAAAGAAACTCTCCATGCCACATCACAGTTAAAATGCTAGACACCCAAAACAAAGACAAAAT
>VZQC01010414.1:127414-172844 GCA_009823505.1 Rhizomys pruinosus
TATATCGTTAAGATTAACTTCCTTAGAGAGGTTGTGTTCTTTCAAAGAAGACATTCCAAGGTGGTGAGACCTTGGACTTCTCCTATCAAGTATGAGGTTACCAAGTGTTTGAGAGAGGGTAAGGTAGAGAGAAAAAGAGGGGGAGAGAGAAAGAGAGAGAAAAAAAATCTGTAGGAAGGAAGTAAATCTTTTATCCCCAGAGGCACCTTCTGAAGATTAGAATGCATCCATCCTAATTTTAGGGGTGTTGGACAGAGTTCAAAGTCATGTGACCAACATCCTGGACCATCATGCAGGCAGACTATAAAATGGGGTCCTTAAGCCTGTAAAGCCAGCATCCTGGAATTTACAAGGAGATAGGGAGGGGAATAGGATCAAAAAGAAAACAGGACCAAATTCTGACTCCAGCATCCAGAAAGACAGTGATCCAGATGGTGCCCCACCCTTGGGGAGGGGTTTGGGAACTCTCTGATACACCAGTTCTCATGATAGTCCAAAACATAAAATGGGAGGCTTAAAGGTGAAGGAGGAGAGCAGAGGTCAAACAGAGGCAGAAAAATGTAGATTAGAGTTTGGAGAAGAAAGCAGAGGGAATGTTGAAGCAGATGGATCAGGAGATACACAGGGTCACACAGTAACCTAGGGTTGAGAGGTAGTAACTCCCCTCATTCAGATGACTCTCTGGCTGGTTACCCATGAGGTGAATTAAGGGTCTTAACAATAGGGCCACATGTATCAACTATGCAATCAGTCACCATGTGGTGAGTGATGGATGAAGTAAAAGACTGCACCACAGATTAGGGCCCAATCATATTCCGTAGTCTGTCAGAGCCATGGAACCATACCATGTACACTAACTCACACTCCCAGTCACACAGGAATAGACTGGAGAGGGAGAAGGAGGAGAAGAGATGGTACCTTTGGCCAAATCGATGGTGGATGCTGTCTGGCCTGTGCTTGGTAACACATCCTGAGACCTTACTGGGTACCTGGAGGTTGGAGGAGGGGTGGGCAAAAGGCAATCTGAGTCCATGGCAGCAGAATGTTAGGTTATGTCAGGATCCCTCAAACAAAGAGACCACAAGGTCTAAGGCACTCTGGGATAAAGTTTACTTCAGGGTAGTTGAGACTAAGCTCAAAGGAAAATAGAGCCAGCCCTGAATGGCATTTGGCCAGGGCATTTAAAGGAGTAGGTAAGAACTCAGGTAGGGGCTAGGGGAAAAGTGCTAAGCAGAAGTCTCCAGCTTTTCAAAAGGGTAGAAGATTCCTAGGTATTCTGTGATAGCCTGCTGTTCCATAAACAAAGGCAGGCTGGTAGAGTAGGTTTCTCAGTGCTAGACTTGAATGCCCCTGCATTTCAAATGGATTCCTGGTCTTTATGGAATTCACACCCTGACATTCCAGAGTTTGTCATTCTCTCTCTCTAGTTATTTCTGGACTTTGCCATTCTCTCCCTTTAGTTCTTTCTGAAGTTTGTTATTCTCTCTCTGTAGGTCATTCCTGAGTTTTTCAATCTTTCCTCTTAGTTCTCTGATTTGTTCTTTATATTATTTGATTTCTTTGAATATGTCCATTATTCTTCTTCTAGGATTTGAGTCCTGGGTTACCTCTAGGAAGATCTCATTTTAGGAATCTTCTATAGGGTTGGTAGAGTTTGGTGTGGAATTATTCTGCACTGTTTACATGTTGTTCTTTCCTTATGTTTTGGGCATGTGGGTTTTTGATTGTTTGTTTGTTTGTATTCTGATGAGAATCTCAAATATTCAACTGTGTTGAAGACTTGCTTTGCTTGCTTCCTTCAGATGCCTTCCTTGTTTTCTCCTTGTTTATGGAGTATTGACTTGTCTAGGTTTCAGGCTTTCAATTTTGTTCATATATTGGAAGGTCTAGCTCACTCTTCCCTTTCTGTTCTGAAGGTTCTCCAAACATTGGGTAGGCAACAACCGGGTCAGTACCCTGCTGAGCACTGTGCTCACTCTGCTTCCTGCCAGCCCGTTCCTCTAGGTTGGTTGTGGGGCTTGTTGTTGAGGGACTAATGTCGTGTCAGGTTCGCTGTTTCATTTATTGCCTTGTGCCTCAGAATCACTACTGTAATCCCACTTGGACACTTGCTCGACAATTTCTTTGGTAGGAGGTGGGGGGGGGTTCAAGTTCCTCCATTAGCCCATGCACCAGAACCCTGTGCTCCAGTTGGTCTGGCCGAAGCCCCCAAGCTCTATGAACCTGAGTCCCCTAGTGGAAACAGGCCCACTCGTGTTCCAGCTTGCTGGGCAACTCTGCCCCCACAGCTGCACAAGCCAATAAGCCAATTATCCAATAATCAGCCTGGCTGAAGCACCTGGCCCCTACCTTATGCTACTTGTGGTCTGGTTGAAGACCAATCTCTATGCATCTGAGTCCCCTATAGTAATTTAAATTAAAAAAAAAATTGTGCACACAATGCTTTGAAAAGATCGCTTTTGTCTACTCAAAAGGAGATCACCAAAGCAGGTATTGATGATACTTGATTTCAGAAAATTTGAATAATATTTCCAATATTTTGAATAATCAAATTATCTTAGATACAATTTTGAATAATATTAATAGAGTAAATTTCTACTCTATATTTAATAATTCTTAAATTGTACAAAATAAATGTTGGATTCTAGTTAAAGTGTAATAATTATATGAGAAAATTTTAAAATACACATCCGTATTGGATGTGTTTAACTGTACAATTAATTCTGAAATAAAATTCACTACTATATACCAAGAAACTAGGACTGCTCATAAAAGTTGTACTAAGCAATTGATGTTAACTTACTGATATAATAGTCCATATTTATGTAAAATTTGAGTCATTTTGATAAGTACTGAAAATTTATTGCCTCTAGGAATTTGAGTTTATAATGAAACTGAGAAAGATATAAAGGGAAGAAACATTATATAATGACAAAAATGACTTTTAACTTATATAAATAATGTGTCATGAAAGAAAATTATAACAAATTAGGAAACGATAATAAAGAAATACATTACTTCTAATGGAAGAGCATGGAAATCTTTTCAGTGCTTGAAAAAATGACCAGAAATTAGATAAGTGTGGAAGATGGGTGTTGTCACTACAGAATCTGAAAACTGAAGCATGTTAGTTATAAATAAAAAAACAAAATTGATAATATGGAAGGAAGATATATTTTGCCATTCCCTATTTTGGAGAGAAACAAAAAAAAAAAAAAACATGATCTGTGCTTTAATAAATAATTTGTCAGATAGAAATGAAGTTTATATATATATATATATATATATATATATGGATATATTGCTGTACTTCATACCTATCAATAACTTGGAAATGTAGAAATTATAAATTAAAGCTATTTGGCTTATTCAATATGTAATTTAATGTGCTTTGGAAATAAACTGATAAAAGTGTTTGGAAACAGTATAGAAACATATTAAGTTTGCTTCTTTTCAGCAACTGCTTTGGAGATTCATGATCTCCACTTTCTCCTCCTGTACTACTATCTTAAACCTCTTACATGCATGTATTTTGTTTGGCAAATAATGTCTGTTACACTGACATGTTCTTTTCTTAGAATTGCTAATTATGATTTTCTTCCCTTTCCTATCAGTTACCTTTTAAAACAGAGAATATCACTTAATAATTTTGTTTCTTTTATTATCCATTGTCAGTCAGAGGAACCTAGTGGAGAATACTTAATTTTCTCAATATAATATATAAGAAATATTTTAAATAGTGCTGAATGAAGGTCAGAGGAGATTACAGCTACTGGGTGAGATTATAAAAGATCTTAAACAGAGGGACTGTCGAGAGAATTTAGCTCGATATCCTTGGGTAATGATCTTTGTTTCTTATTTCTTCCTTATCTATTCCTGTGTGGTGACACACAATAGGGATTTGATATGGCATGCAAAAGGTGATTATAGATATCACTGACTGCATGAACAAGGTTTAATGGTTCAGTGAATTCTCTATGTTACACATGATACAGAGTCAAATATTGGCACTGAATATACAGTTTTTCATAGGCAGTGAAGTGCTCAAGTAGAAAATATTGTTAATTATAATTCCAGAACCTCTTTATCCTTGTAATATGATTATCCAAGAAATCAATTTGGAAACAGTTAAACAAATGCCTTAAAATCAGTTGTTTACAGTACTATGGAAGAATGGTATGAGTTCCTGTGTGATTAAGTACAGTATGACTGAAACCAAACTGATATAGAGAAATGAAATCTCTTTCATAAAGTAGATGTCAAGAATAATATTTCTTAACACTTCAGAAAAGTTTTCATGTCTTTAAGTGTGGGACAGAGATAGAAGTACAGATACGTTGAAGGTTTAGATGTCATTTAGAAAATACATCATATTGGAACTTGCATAATCTGAGCCATCCTGCTTTGAATTTTATTATAAATAAGAAACAGATACATAGAGAAAGGGATGTACAGAAATGAAGATGAATTTTTACTGGTGTACATAAATAATACATGTATTTATATTATATAAATTGCAAACACTTTTAGATATGAATTATTCCATATCAAAATTCTATAATATCATGTAAATAAATAGGATGTCAAAATTATAATTAATATATCAGGAGCCATGTACAAATTGATAGTTTAATAGAACTTAAAATCTATTCTCTCTTCATATTTTAACATACATAGCCAACTTCTAATTTTTAAATAGACTTATCATGTACTTTTTGCAGAATACAATGTCAGGAATTCGTTAAGCTCACACAAAATTATAAAATGAATTAAGGGATGCAGTTTTTCTGTTGTTCTTTTACTATGCATCCCTCTCCATGAGAAATGTTTATATCTGGGTTGTTGGTACTACCTCACCTGCCTGGAAATACTGTGCAGCAGAGGCAGCCATGTGCCTGTATATCCCAAATCTAATTGGCTATTGGCTCTCCCCTTGGAGAAATAACTCATGGCTGATGCCACAAGCTTACATCCTCTACAGGTTAGGAGATGTTATAAGCCACAGTAAGACCCTGTCATATTTAACAGGGGGGAAAATTGTAATTCATGGATTAACATATCCAAACATGTGTCTATGCTAAAGTAACCTACCATAACTATTAGTGCTGCTTAAATACCTATATATCTAATTGCTTGTTCTTCATTAGTAGGATCGAAAGGTTATTCCTGGACAAACTGTCAGCCCATGAAAGGAAACAGCCAGAATTGACCAGAGTCCAAGTCAACAGCTCCAGAGAGAGTGGACTGTTTTACCTCTCATCCACCTGTGCCCCTTTTCTAAGCCTAGGGAACAACCTGCGGAAGAGGGGGCGTGGTAGAATGTAAGGGCTGCGATTGGGGTGAATGGTGAAACTACAGCAATGTAGTCTGGACACTCATTTGATCAACTTGATTGAACAAACAACCTGTCACCCCCCACTGGATGGTGGGGCTGTAGGTGTTTGGGCACAACAGCCTGCAGATAGGTTTTGCATGAAGGATGCTTGTACTCATGGATTATCACTTATAGCTAAAAATGAAAAAAAAATACTGAGAGAAAGATGCAGGACAGTTATGGCAGAATGCATGATCTGGGATGGGGTGGGGGTGGGGGGGAGGGAAAGGGAAATAAGCCTGAACTGAATTGGAAAAAAATGTATGAAATGCACAAAGCATCAATAAAAAACTAATTAAAAAAAAAAAGCAAAAAAAAATGAATTAAGGGAAAATTTCTCCATGATTTGCTTAATAGGTTTTCTGCAGAAAACATTTTGGAAATATTTTATTCTACAACTCCAATTAGTTCAGACTACCTATAACCAATTTGTAATTTACTTTACTTTTACTTAACAACATAATTTAGTACATATTTTCTTCTACATGTGGTTCTGTGAACTTCATGAATAGAAACAAAATTAATAATTTCAACAACTCTTTGAAGTAGATAGTTTTATAATTCATAATTTACAAATAAGAACATAGAAACTCATAGAAGTTTAATTATTTTTCCAGGGTAAAAGAGATGATAGGCAATAGCATCAAGATCCAAATTTAGTCATGTACAAGTGTGCTGTTTCATTTTAATTAAAAAAATATTTATTGACATTTCTTTCTTTAAGAAGTAACATGATTGTATTGAAAACTATAGTATGACTTGATCTATACCTTAACTGATCTTCCAGAGATAAAAATCATAGTCTGGGTACCTAAAAAATATAGAATGTATTGTAATAACTAAACTGATATAACTCTCAATTTAAAAATATATAACTGTAGCCTTAAAATACAAAATCATGCAGTATGTTGGATCTTAACCACTAACTTAAATGTCTCACGTTATATTCAATTATCACTCTTTGGCCAAATTATAAATAAAATGTAAATCATATCTATAATGCAGTGTTTCCTGCCTGTGAAACTTTAGCTTATAGGATTATCAACTCCAAGTAGAAATTTGATTTGAAGTAAAATAAATTTCTAGCAACTATTATCATTTTGGTTTTGAAAGTGTGGATAATATTTATGAAAAATGTAATGATCTATGTTATAATTATCATTACTTTTACTTATTATATAAATATACACTGATTAGAAAGGGGCCTAGAATGATAAACCATGGTCAGTTCCAGTCCAGGCCATTGCATATGCTGTTCTTTCTGTCTTCCTCTTTCTGTTTACAGGGGTGTTCCTTGTTCATCTTTCGTGTCTCAATTGAATTTCTCAGATAACCATTCCAGATACCATACATCCATACATGAAACCATCACTCCTTACATATATACAGAAACACAGGCATACACACACACACACACACACACACACACACACACACAAACTCTCATCTCATCTTAATGTGTCTATGTTTTAATGTTACTTGTCATATTCCAATAGGTGTTATGTTTTTTTTTCTTTTCTTCCCCCTCCTTTGTAATATAACCTCCACCCTTGAAACACTGGGTGCTAATCTCTATCTTTTCACTGACCAGGATCATCACACATCAATATTGGTAAATATGATGTATAATAATGGAGTGAGTTTCAAATAATAATACTACCTTCCACTGGATCCATTGCATAACCCAGATCATTGTTGTGAAAGAGATGTACTTGCATTAAATAGTGAGTGTTTAAATCAAACCCAAACTGTTCCAGTTGCTTTGATGAGATACATACATACATACACACACACACACACACACACACACACTCACACACACACAGAGTCATACACACACACATTCACAGACACATATAATTTTCAGAGCATCTGTGATTAACATGAGTTCAAAAAGAGGATGTACATATTTTTCTTTTTTTTTTATTGGCGCTTTGTGCATTTCATACATCATTTTCCAATTCAGTTCAGGCATATTTCCCTTTCCCTTCCCCCCCACCCCCACCCCATCCCAGATCATGCATTTATTGGCGCTTTGTGCATTTCATACATCATTTTCCAATTCAGTTCAGGCATATTTCCCTTTCCCTTCCCCCCTACCCCCACCCCATCCCAGTTCATGCATTATTTTAAGTTCCCTAATTTTCCTTTAAGTCAAATTTTCCTTGGAAGAAGAGATAGTTGTCCACTTTCTTTCAATAATCAATTAATCTATAGCTAGCTACTGCAGAAAGGTAGCCATTCTTCTCTCAAACCTGGATCATTTCAGCCAGCTCATTATCCTTGTATCTCATTTTGAGTAATTCTGTCCTCATCTCTTTTTTCTTTTATTTTTTTACGTGCATGAGTATTTTGCTTGCATGTGCATAAGTGCACCTGTTTTTTGCAATGCTCCCAGAGGTAAGCATGAGAATCCTTGGATCTGGAGTTTTAGATGGTTTGAGTCACCTGTGCATGCTGGGCATTGAACTCGAGTCCTCTGAAAGAGTACCTAATGTTCTTGGCCATCTTCCCAGCTCCCTATCCTCAACTTGATTTCTTCTAGTACTCTTCAGGTTAGACTTTTGGAAATCGGGTCTGAGGGGATAATGTAATCACTGTCAGCCTATTTAAACAGCTTAAAGCTCTTGCCTTACATTTATTTGAGTCCCTGGCCATTTCTTGGATTGGTTCCGTTTGCACTTCCACGTCCTTTCAAATGAAGAGTCCACAACAAGCAAGTTCTTGACATGTTTTCTCTGAAAATTTATTTTACTGGATTCTTGTATGGTCCACTTGAATTCCTCACTTTGTGGGATGCATATCATGGGAATTAACCAACCGGACTTAATTCTTCCAGTGATTTTTGGGGTATATGGATCCAGAATGAGCATTTGATTTTTAGATTTAAATTTCCTCTTTACAGGCAGTCAGAAATATTTTTTTCTTTTCCTTCCAAAGCTGTCATTTAAGACCTTTATTCAAATATCATCAGTTTTCTCTTCAAGACTGAGAAAACAATGTGAGAGTTTCTTTACCATTAACTCCCCAGTTGCAAGGTTCCTCTGTTTCACACTTAGTTTCCTTGTTAAAGTGAGACATTTTAAAGAAAAAAGTATTATAAGAAATGGCTGCCTCTATTTAAAGAGGACTTGCAAACCATTATTACTCAAACTGTTCAGAAAGATACAAGCAGAGGGAAATCTTCCAAATTCCTTCTATGAAGCCAGTATCATTCTAATACCAAAACCAGGAAAGGATGCAACCAAAAAAGAAAACTACAGACCCATCTCATTAATGAACTCATATGCAACAATCCTCAACAAAATACTTGCAAACCACATACAGACCCACATCAAAAAGATCATCCACCATGATCAAGTTGGATTCATACCAGAAATGCAAGGATGGTTCAACATACAAAAATCAGTAAATATCATAAAAACATAAATTGACTGAAGAGCAAAAACCACACAATCATCTCAATTGATGCAGAAAACGCCTTCAACAAAATACAGCATCCCATCGTTATTAAAGTACTAGAGGGAATTGGACTGGAAGAATCATTCCTCAACATTATCAAAGCCATATACAAGAAACCCATAGCTAGCATCATCCTAAATGGAGAAAAGTTAGAAGGATTCCCCATAAAGGTAGGAACCCATCAAGGCTGCCCCTTTTCACCACTCCTCCTCAATATCATGCTGGAAACACTGGCTAGGACAATCAGGCAAGAAAAGGATATGAAAGGAATACTGATTGGAAAAGAGGAAGTAAAACTATACCTCTTTTCAGACAATATGATAGTTTACCTAAGGTATGCTAAAAGCTCTACCAAAAACTCCTAGAAATGATTAGGAGTTTGAGTAAAGTTGTGGGACACAAAATTAACCTAGAAAAATCAGTAGCCTTTCTTTACACCAACAACAAGCAACTGAAGAAGGATTACAAGGAGACCTTCACAATCACAATAGCCTCAAAATCAATAAAATACGTAGGAATAAACCTAACCAAAGACACCAAAGATCTCTGCAACAAAAATTATAAACTACTAAAGAAGGAGGTTGAAGAAAATATCAGAAGATGGGAAGACATCCTATGCTCATGGATTGGAAAAATTAATATAGTAAAAATGTCCATTCTACTCAAATCAATATATCAATTCAATGCCATTGCACTTAAAATCCCCAAGACATTCTTCAGAGGCTTGGAAAAAAAATTCTTAAATTCATATGGAACAATAAAAAACCCCGAATAGCCAAAGCAACCCTGAGTGAAAACAGCAATACAGGGGGAATTTCTATGCCAGACATCAAACTATACTACAGGGCTATCATAAAAACAGCCTCGTACTGGCAGAAAAACAGAGCTGTAGACAAATGGAATAAAACTGAAGATCCAAACTTGAGCACATACAATTTCAGCCAACTTATATTTGACAAGGGGCCAAAAAGACTCAATGGAGGAAAGACAGCATCTTCCACAAATCGTGCTGGCAAAATTGGATCATCACTTGTAGGAAAATAAAAGTAAACCCCTACCTCTCACACTGCACAAAAATCAACTACAAATGGATCAAAGACCCCAGTTTAAAACCCCAAACCCTGAAGGTGTTAGATGAAAAAGTTTGCAGCAACTTACAAGACATAGGTGTAGGAAGAGACCTTCTAAATCAGACAGCAGTTGCACAGGAAATAAGGTCAACAATTAACAAGTGGGAGCTTATTAAACTCAAAAGTTTTTGTACAGCAAAAAAACAACAAGGAAGTGAAGAAAAATCCCACAGAGAGGGAGGAAACCTTCACTGGTGATTCATCTGACAGAGCATTAACTTCCAAAATATATAAACTACTCAAAAAGGAAAGGACCAAGAAAACAAATGAATCACTCAAAAGATGGTGAGTGGAAAGTGGAACACTCATCCACTACTGGTGGGAATGCAAACTTATACAACCACTATGAAAAGCAGTATGGAGAACCTTTAAAAGACTCAAAATGAGCATCCCACTTGACCCTGCCATACCACTTCTGGGTATATACCCATCAGACTCTTCCTACAGCAGAGATACATGTACAGCCATATTTGTTGCTGCTCTCTTCAAAATAGCAAAGAGCTGGAACCAACTCAAATGCTGCACAACTGATGAGTGGATACAGAAAATGTGGTACATCTACACAATGGAGTTCTATGCAGCGTTCAAGAAAGATGACATCATGAAATTTCCAGGTAAATAGATGGAGCTAGAAGATTTTATGCTAAGTGAAGTAACACAGTCCCAGAGAAACAAAAGATGAATGGTATCCTTAACTGTGGATGCTAGTACCAAGTACTTAGGTGTAAGACAAAATGAGCAACATTAATATTATAATGCTCACGATATAAAGACAACTGTGCTCTTGTATTGGAAATCCCTACCCAGGTTCTAAAGCTGACCTAACATGTATTCTCAGACCTTGGACTTTTAGTATATTATGGAGGACATGGGTGCATCTTTTATTATAGTATGGGATTAAAATGGAAAGAAGTTAATCAAGAAATATGCTATGGAAATAACATGCAATTTGTTTCCAAAGGATACAATGTTAATATAGGTGCAATGTAACAGGCTGGTGCAACTTAGCCTTTCTGGGTGCTTAACGACCATATCTGAAGTCACTACCAATTTGACCGAGGAACCTGGGGACAACTTTGTTCCTCGCCCTCAGAGGTCAAACAAGTCTTAGGGGATTATATGTGGGGGCATCTCTTGAAAAGTCCTGCAGAGGTGGGTCACCATTTTTCCTGGTCAGGGAGGTCCTGGAGAGCTACTAATGGGACTTCAGCCAGTGTCCAGTCTATAAAGACGAAAGTATGCTCATCATTCAGAAAAGGAAGCCTGGTCTAGCAAGACCTGATTTTGTCCTCATGTAGATGGAACTGTTAGATGAGGAGCCAAAAGAAGCAAGCCCCCCCCCAAAAAAAACCCCGAGAGACCCCTGAGGATCAGAACCTCAACTGACCTCAAGAAAACAAAACCTTAGTTAATCTGGCCTTAAGCATCCAGAAGGAAAGTACAACAAGAAATAAATAATAAGACCAGAGAACCTGTAAGGAAAACACAAAACTTGAGATCTTAGTAAAAAGACAAAAAGAAAAAAAGAAAGAAAAAAGACAGAGCACCATTGTTTGGCATGCCTACAATTCCTATAATTCTCACAGGCAGGCGCATGTGCTTTGTAGATGGCACTGTTTTAGGCACTCCTCAAAGACATGAGATACAGACTTTTTTTTTTTTTTTTACTTTTTAGCCTTCCAATGTGGACTGAGGCCTGCTGAGATACTCATCTTGTGAATTAAGCAGCTAATGGAAATTCAGCCTCCTCAGAAGATGGACTGACGTTGTTGGATTAACTCAGTAGTATCATGGAGGCCAATGCAGGTGGATCATGACAGGATGTATGCTTACTGGACTTCCTTTGGGGGGCACAATATTAAAAGCAGAAGCACGTCAGTAAGGGTTTCCTTCTGCATAAGGTTTTTTGTAATGTAATGTCTTAATCATAATCTATCATCAAATATTTTAGGAATATATTTAATGTTTAGATAGTATTTTAACAGCATGCAATAATTTCATCATAGGTTCTCAAGCAGAGGCAGTCAATGGATTCTCTACTGCCAGTTATCATAAGCTGTTTAAAGTTAGAAAACTGAGTAGAAACACTGAACATTGTAGAAATGCATTTTGCTCAGTAATACTTGAGTTTTTGTAATATTAGAATATCCATTTGGCTGTTACAGAAAATCCTTAAGTGTAATTGATGGTTGTTGCCATAATAGTATACTGCCTGTATTTCTACCTCTAGTAATAGGCTTTATGTGATAGATTTCAATATCCTTGAGCCTGGGCAAGTGCACAATCTTTTTAAAAAGAAACATGGTTCATTTGCACAAAACTGACCAGATTTGAGAGATCGTTAATGCCCCTGAAGTGGTTTTTGAGAGGGTGAAACAAATGGTGAGAATTTGACCTGTTCCCTTATCATAGTATTGAAATTAAGTCTACTTAATCTATCAAATCATGTTCATGCCCTGATTATATGTACTTGTCACTATCAATAAACATTGTGGTGAAAAAAAAGAAATGTTTGCCTCAAGAAATACAAAATAAGTGGATTATGTGAGAAAATTCACTGTATATGTGTCATTCCTTAATGCATCTAAGTAGTGGTTGAATGAAAATAATATTTTTCAAGTGATTTCAAGGTTACTGAACGATATTGGAATCTATGTTATGAATTTTTCTAACATTAGAAAAGGTACCTTAAGTGTGCACAGAGATTAGCTCAGAGATTTCCAATGACAACCTGAAGCACAGGTAGGAGCCAGACTCTTCAGCCAGGCAGATTGTTCGATAATTCTATCATTGGATTGTTCGATAATTGTATCATTGTCTTATGTGGCTATTGGGGCGGAGTCACCCTGCTAGCTGGTATAAAAGTTGGGCCTGTTGCCATTGTGAGACTTGAGTGCACAGAGCTTATATTGGGGATTTCCCAGGCCCACCTGAAGCACAGGTAGGAGCCTGGCCCTTCAGCCAGGGGAATTGTTGGATAAATGTATCACTGGATTGTTGGATAATTGTATCATTGTCTTGTGTGGCTGTGGGGGTGGAGTCGCCCTGCTAGCTGGTATAAAAGGTGGGCCTGTTGCCATTGTGAGACTTGAGTGCACAGAGCTTAGATTGGGGATTTCCCAGGACCACCTGAAGCACACATAGGAGCCAGACGCTTCAGCTAGGGACTGTGTTACTTCACTTATCATAATGGCTTCTAGTTCCATCTAATTGCCTGAAAAGTTCATGATGTCATCTTTCTTTACCACTGCATAGAACTCAATTGTGTAGATGTCCCACATTTTCTCTATCCAGTCTTCAGAAGAGGGCCACTTGTGTTGCTTCCAGCTCTTTGCTATTGTGAAGAGAGTGGCAACAAACATAGATGCACATGTATCTCTGTGGTATGATAAGTCTTGTGGGTAAATTCCCCGTAGTGGTATGAGTAGGTCAGGTAGTAGGCTCATTTTTAGTCTTTTAAGGGTTCTCCCCACACTGCTTTCCATAGTGGTTGTATTATTTGACAGCAATGGCTGAGTGTTCCCCTTTCTTCTCAACCTCTCCAGTATTTGGTTTCTTTCTTTTATCTTACCTCGTCTTTTCAGAGTGAAATGAAATAGTAAATTGGTTTTAATTTGCATTTCCTTAATTATTAGGGATGGTGAACACTTTTTCAGATATTTCTCAGCTGTCTTTACTTCCTCACTTATGAAGTCCCTGTTCTGCTCTTTGCTCCGTCTTTTGAGTGAATCATTTGTTTTATTCCTTCTTTATTTTTTCATTGGTTTATACATTCTGGATATTAATGCTCTGTCAGATATATCACTGGTGAAGTTTTCTTCAAACTCTGTGGGTTTCCTCTTCACTTCTTTGATTGTTTCTTTCACTGTACAAAAGCATTTAAGTTTAATGAGGTCCCAGTTGTCAATTGCTGGCCTTACTTTCTGTGTAGCTTCTGATTTAGAAAGTCTTTTTCCTATGCCTATGTCTTGTAGATTACTGTCAAATTTTCTTCTCTCAATTTCAGAGTTTTGGGCTTCATTTTGAGGTCCTTGATCCATTTGGAGTTGCTGTTTCTACAGCACTAGAGGTAGGGGGTTTAGTTTTATTCTTCTACAAGTGGTGATCCCCTTTTGCCAACACAATCTGGTAAAGGTGCTATCTTTCCTTCATTGAGTTTTCCTGGTCCCTTTGTCAAACATAAGGTGGCTGAAACTGTATATGCTTAGTTTTGGAACTTCTGTTTTGTTCCATTGGTCAACGGGTCTGTTTTTGTCACAGTACTAGGCTGTTTTATGACTATTGCTGTGGACTATAGTTTGAAGTCTGGTATAGTGATTCCCGCTATATTGTTCTTTTTGCTCAGGGTTGCCTGGGCTACTTGGGGTCTTTTGCTTTTCTATATGAATTTGATGATTTTTTTTCTAAATCTGTGAAGAAACTCATGGAGATTTTAATTGGGATTACATTGAATCTGTATATTAATTTGGGTAGAATGAACATTTTTACTATGTTACTTTTCCAAGCTATGAGCATGTGAGGTTTTTCCATCTTCTGATGTCTTTTCAATCTCCATCTTCTGGGGTTTAATTTTTTTGTAGAAATCTTTGATGTCCTTGGTTAGGTTTGCTCCTAGGCATTTTATTTTTTTGAGGCTACTGTCAGTGGGAAGGTTTCCATATATTCTTTCACAAGTTGGTTGTTGTTGGTGGAAAGGAATGATACTGATGTTTCTAGGTCAATTTCATATCCTGACACATTAATCTCTTAATCATTTCTAGGAGGTTTCTGGTTGAGTTTTTTAGCATCTCAGGTAAACTATCATATCATCTGCAAAACGGGATAGCTTGACTTCCTCTTTTCCAATTAGTCCTCCTTTAATTTCCCTTTCTTGTCTTCTCGCTATAGCAAGCATTTCAAGCACTATATTGAATCAGATTGCTAATAGGGGGCAAGCTTGACAGGCTCCTGCCTTTAAGGGGAATGCTTCTGTATTTTCCCATTTAGGATGATGTTGGCTGGTCGGCTGTGGGTTTGTTTTATATGGCTTTGATTATGTTGAGGAATATTCGCTCAAGTCTTATTCACCCCAGTACATTAAACATTTAGGCATGCTGGGTTTTGTCAAAGGCTTTTTATGCATCAATTGACATAATCATGTGGTTTTTATCCTTTCAGCTCATTTATGTGTTTTATGATATTCATTGATTTACATATGTATGTTGAACCATCCCTGCATCTCTGGTATGAATCCAAGTTGGTCATGATGGATGCTGTCTTTGATGTGGGTCTGTATGTGATTTGCAGGTATTTTGTTGAGAATTTTTGTATCTATGTTCATTAATCAGATGGAATTCTAGTTCCCTTTTTTGGTTGTATCTTTGCCTGGTTTTGCTATTAGAGTTATGCTAGCTTCATAGAAGGAATTTCAGAGATTTCCCTCTGTTTGTATCTTGAACATTTTGAGTAAGAAGGGTTATAGGTCCTCTTTGCAGGTGAATCTTTGTGAGTTCAAGGCCAGCCTGGTCTACAGAGCGAGTTCCAGGCCAGCTGGGGCTACAGGGAGACCCTGTCATGAAAACACCAAAAATAAATAAATAAATAAATAAATAAATAAATAAATAAATAAAATTATAAAGAATTCTCCAATGAAACAATCTGGGCCTGGGCTTTTTAATTGGGTGGTTTTGGTTTTTGTTTGTTTGTTGTTTTTATTACATTTTCAATTTCCTCACATATTATGGGTCTGTTTAAACTCTTGATCTTTTCTTAGTTACACTTTGTTGATTATCAGGATTTCAGATATTCATCTATTTCTTTTATGGTTTCAAATTTAGTAGAGTATTGTTGTTTGCAGTATTCTTATATGACTTTCTGATTCTTTTCCTTGTCTATTGTGATTCTGTTGATTTGGAGTTGCTCTTTGTTTTGGTTAACTTGGCTAGAGTTCTATCTTTCTTGTTTAACCTTTCAAATAACCTTCTTTGGATTTATTGATTCTTTGTATTGTTTTCTTTGTTTATATTTTACTGATTCCCATTCTTATTTTGGTTATTTCTTCTTGTCAGTTGGGTTTAGGGTTAATGTGTTGATGTAGTATAAGTGTTTTAGCTGCAGTGTTAGATCATTTATTTGTGTTCTTTCCATTTTTTAATGTAGGCACTTAGGGCTAAAATTTTCTCTCTAAGCCTGCGTTTAAAATATTCCATAGGTTTTTCTGTGTTTCATTGTCTTTTTCATTTAGTTCTAGGAATGCTTTTATTTATTTCTTTATTTCTTCCTTCACCCATTCATTACTCAGGAGTGTGTTGTTTTGTCTCCATGTGTTCTTATAGATAATAGGGCTTATTCAGGTGTTGATATTGAATTTTATTTCATCATGGTCTGATAGAATACATGTATTTACTTCAATACTTTTGTTATTATTTTTTTTTTTTGGTCTTTTTGAGACAGGGTCTCCCTGTAGTTCTGGCTGTCCTGGAACTCACTCTGTAGACCAGACTGGCCTCGAACTCACAGAGATCCGCGTGCCTCTGCCTCCCAAGTGCTAGGATTAAAGGTGTGCGCCACCACACCCGGCCTCAATACTTTTGTATTACTTGAGTTTTTTTTTTTTTTTTTTTTTTCTGTGTCCCAGTATGTGGTCTATTTGGCGAATGCTCCATGGGGTGATGAGCAGAAAGTATATTCTCTGGTGTTTGGGTGTAATATTCAGTAAATGTCTATGAGATCCAATTGGTGTATTATATTGTTCAGTTCAGATGTCTCTTTGTTTAGTCTTTGTCCAGTTGACCTATACAAAGGGCTCAATGGGGTATTTAAATCCCCACTATCAGTCTGACATAATTTTTTATAAGAGAACTATGTACCATATCAAAGGAGCTCTTTCCATATCCAACATAAAAGTTCTGACAAGCCTCTTAGTTTGACTGGGTTCAATTATTATTTCATCTCAAAATGAAACATGACATTAGATACAATTTTAATTTGAAATGATTTTCTTGTTTATGATTCATACATGTATAAGAAATTTCACCATAAAAGCATTTAATTTTTGTGTCTCATATTATTTATCAAAACAGTAATTTAGTTTTATTTTATTTTATGTAAATAAGTATTTTGCATAGATGTATATAAGTGCACCCGTGTCATGCAAGGCCATTGAAGGACAGAAGTTTTATCCACTGGAACTGGAGTTACAAGTGGTTGTTAGTCACTATGTGAGTGCTGGAACCAAATCCAGGTCCTCCCCAAGAGCAGTAGTGGTCTTAACTGCTGAGCCATTTCTACGGCCCTGAAAGAATACTTTTATTTGCTTTTGATTTGACGGACATTTTGACTACCTAATATGTGTTGCTTTAAAATGTGTCATGTGTGTTTTGCTTTTCATGAGGTGTTCTTCTTCCCAGGACCAGGCCTCATAGAGCCTGGTCTAAGCCATGGTAGGGAGGGTGAGGGTATGGAAGCATTACCTGATAGAATGGGAGAGAGAGAGAGAGAGAGAGAGAGAGAGAGAGAGAGAGAGAGAGACAAGAAGGGACCCAGAGACAGAACTGAGAGCAATTCCACAAGGGAAAAAAACTAGGTTTATTGCTCTAATAAAGGTTTTTTTAACATTTTTAATTAATTTATTTATATATTCATTTTTATGTGTATGAATGTACTGTCTGAATGTAGGTCTGTGCACCCGTGTCATGCAATGCCACGGAGGTCAGAAGAGGGTGTTGTATTCCCCTGGAACTGGAGTTCTCCTGGAATTGGAGCTACAGATGATTCTAAGCAGCCATGTGGGTCCTGGGGATCAAACCCAGGTCCTATGAAAGAGCAGTCAGTGCTCTTAACTGCTAGGCCATCTCTCCAGCCCCCTAATCCAGGGTTTTTATCCAGAGCCTTGTGGGGGTTTGGTAAATACATAATTGGGGGATAGGACAGGCAGGATGTCAGGCCATATACTCCAGATCACTACAGGAATGTGACAATGCTTTGCCCAAGGCATCAAAGACAAGTGTAGCCAGGCAAGTTTTCACAGGCAAACAAGATATCAGCAGGAGTCCAGGCTTGCAGTTTGCTTGCTGACTCTCTAAGTGCTTCTGCCAAAAGAAGACCTACAAATATGTGTTGAGCATTGTTATACATATCAGCGTTTCAACAAGAAACATAGTTGACAATGTATTACTCTAGATCTAGTGGAAGATTATAAATATTGAACATAATAAATGAGGTATTTATTGTGAGGATATGTTCAGGTTTGTGTTATCAAGTATAGTAAAGATAAATAAGGTTAAAATAGAGTTATGAGCAAGGATAAGTGAATTTATATCTTTAATTACAATGCTCAGGGAAGTTCTGAGTTTTAGAAATTTGAACAAAGATACAAAGAATATGAGGGAAAAATCAAATAGTTGTGTAGGGAAAATCATTTTCTGCAGAGGGCCTAATGCATTTAGAGCACCAAAGAATTTATAACTGTCTATGAAGGAAAAAAAATATATCATCTCAAACAAATAAATGAATAGATTCATTCTGGAATGTAATATGCATGGTCATGGTGAAGGAGCAAAGACTGAAGTTTGCACAAATACTGTATTCTAATGAGGTATTAATTTCATGTTTTTTAAATAATTAATTTTATTACTTTTAAGTAGGAATTGGCTGTATGGGGAAATATGTGAACATGAGTACTGATGCAAACAGAGGTGCAAAACATATGAGCACCTGATCTAGAATCACAGGTGGATGTGAAACATCTGACATTGGTGCTGGAAATAAAACTCAGGTCCTCTGCAAGAGCAATATGTGTTCTTAACTACTGACCAATTTTTCTAATCCTCCTCATAAGCATTTTATACTAAAAAAGGAAGCCATATAACACCTTACTTCCCATGTACAGTACTGGGTGTATCATATAGATGGATTACAATAAATTGTAGAGAAGTATATTATAAGGTATATAACTAATTTAAATAAAGATAGATGCTCAAAACAATCAGAGGCCTTTGGCAAAAACTTAGGGTCTGTTCATACATTGCAAATGATTTAGTTAGTACAGAGAGTGAGGAAAATATTAGAAAGTGAAATCATAAAAGCCACAAGAATTAATGGGAATATGCAAGGCAAGGACGGAACAGGGCACAGATTATGACAAATAAGTACATGGACATGAAAATAATGAATAGAATGCCTGATTTCTGTCTATTTTCACATGATTCAAAAGGTATCCTGATTGTCCACAATTCATAAACGTGCTTAAGTACGTACATTTTACAAAATAGCTTAACACTGTCTTTCCAAAGGTGTTCCTCTGGGTGCTCAGAAAAAAAATGATGGCTCATTTTAATAGAGATTATGTAAGAGAAAGAAGCAAATGTGATTGTTGCATGTTCAAAAGCAAAGGCATAAACAATTTCTGAAAGATCAAAGACAGTAAAAGTTGGCTTTGTCAGATTTAGATTCCTGGTTTTAAGATTAACCTGTGATTCCAAAATGTTCTCAGATAGAAACTTGGCCTTCACTGACTGCAAAGTTGTTAAACTTTGTTAATCATTTAACTACCTCGTGATTTCTCAATCATCCTTTAGTATTAGAAGTCTAGAGCGAAGTGGATATTTAGAGTACTCATCAAATGTCACTTAATTCAGGAATTGATATTTAAAATTATGATGGTAGTTATGGCAGAGGAAAACCAAGTCCTTTTGTTTGAATGAAATAAAAATCTCCCCCTTGCTTTTAAAATAAGCCTCCTCTTCTAAGTTCATTTAGACACTGAATTTATACTATGAAGTTATGTCTTTTCCTAAACTGAATATTAAAGCTACTGAAGAACTTTAAACAAAATATGTCTAATTTTTGGTCTAGTCAACATCATATACTGTGAAAGTCTGTTTAGGTAAACAGTCACTTTGATTATCATTCACAAAATGCTTATTCAATGTTCATGTGTGAAATTTTTTAAAATATTTAACATTTATTTATTCATTGATGCACAAACACTGGGAAACAGAACTTGCTCAGCAATGGAGAGAGCATACACATTATCCATGCTGACTCAATCAGACAAAAACCCAACGTAGAAATGGCAGCAGGCCCCAACCTCAGCTGAGGATGTGTTGGTAACTGATTACTGCTGGGGGAGAGAGAATTTATCTTCTCTAATGGAATGCCTGTAGACAGGGTGACTAGATTCCAATGGATGAACCTGCACTGTGTACAAAAGTTTTATAGGCTAGGCCTTAACATATATGATAAAATGCAGGAAATCCATTGGGGAGGAGCAATTGGGGGTATGGATGGGAGAAAGTATGTGAATAATTAAAATGTATTGTATGAAATGTACAAAATCTGGGGCTGGAGAGATGGCCTAGTGGTTAAGAGCTCTGACCGCTCTTACAGAGGACCCGGGTTCGATCCCCAGCACCCACATGGCAGCTGAGAACGGTCTGAAATTCCAATTCCAGGAGAACTCCAGTTCCAGGGGAATCCGACACCCTCTTCTGACCTCCGTGGCATTGCACGACACGGGTGCACAAACTTGCATGCAGACAGTACATTCATACACATACAGAAATAAATAAAAATTAAAAAAAAAGAAATGTACAAAATCTGAGTAAAATTACTCATTGAAATATTTAAATAAACGTAGAATTCTGGGAACAACATGTTATAAACAAGTACTTGTTGCTTGGTTAAGATCTAATATCCTGCCAGTTCCTCACTAATAAATAAACTAATCTTTATAAGCTGAGTTGCTGAGGGTGTAGGTGTGTGTGCATGTGGGGGAGTGTGTGTGTGTGTGTGTGTGTGTGTGTGCGTGTGTGTTTTCTTTCTTTCTTTCTTTCTTTCTTTCTTTCTTTCTTTCTTTCTTTCTTTCTTTCTTTCTTTCTTTCTTCTTTTTACTTCGTGGTCTTTTGGAACAGGGTATCTCTGTAGTACCAGTTATCCTGAAACGCCCTATGTGGACCAGGCTGGCCTTGGACTTACAGAGATCCACCTGCCTCTGCCTCCGGAGTGCTGGGATTAAAGACATGTGACACCATGCCCATCATCCATCATGTGTGTTGTATTTCCTTGTGCTTCAGGATTCTCATGTCTATGTCTTGCGATGAGACTTTGTACAGAAATAGAAGCATGGATATGAGAAAGAAGCAGTAGAGTCCTGGCAAGCTAACACAGCAGTTAAGAGTGTGATCTGCCAGCTTGTCCTGGCATAACCTTTAGATCCTACTAATGAAGCACACGCAATTAGATATATAGGTATTTAAGCAGTATTAATTGTTATGGTAGGTTACTTTGGTATAGACACAGATGCTTGGATGGTATGTTAATCCATGAATTACATTTTCTTCTATTAAGTATGACAGGGTCTTCGTGTTGCTTATAACATCTCCTAACCATTAGAGGATGTAAGCTTGTGGCATCAGCTGTTGGTTATTCCTCCAAGGAGAGAGCTAATAGCCAATTAGATTTGGGATATACAGTCATATGGCTGCCACTGCTGCACAGTATTTCCAGGCAGATGAGGTGTTGCTGGTGCTGACAGAGAAGTCTTGCTTGACTCAAGGAAACCTATATTTGCTTTATTGGTTTAGTGGCCTTTGGTAACACTCTCTGGCATTCCAGAGACCATCTGTATACTTGCAAGTTCGCTCTCCATACATCTTTCCCACGTTTATATCAGGTCTTCAACAGCAGGGCCTTATCGCCTCTCTTCCTGCAGATATCCCAGTTTGGAGGCAAGGAGTCTTTACCTTTTGTGGGGGCTTGGATCCCCTGGCCAACATCTCCTTGGAAGAATAATCCATTGTTGCTGTCAGAGCTCCTGTATTAATATATTTTGTTTAAGTGCATAGCTTAAGGAGACTTTAGCATTGTATTTGGTTCTGAATAGAGAATAATCCCCCTCACAGTTTCTATGTCCATTAGTCAATCAAAGAAGGCAGTTCTACTGATTTTACAAGAGAATACCTCTATAACAGCTGGCTCCAATCTACAGCTGGAGAACTACCTCATCCTCCTCATATTTCTCCTTATTCTATAAGGGGGAGTTAAGAAAGTCTCTTGTATTAAAACTTTGTGGCACCTAGAAGGTAAGCTTCGTTAGGATTCATTAAAAATTGTTGTACCAGTAGGATCCAGAGAGGGGCCTGGTGTCTGCAGCAATCTGAGGCATTTCTTCCCTTCAATGCCCAGAGGAGTCAGTCCTTCTGCTGGGACTTTCTGGTACTTCCTATTCCTTGCAAAGCTGCATTTTCTTTTTCAGCCATTTAGTTGGTGATACTCTGGCCTGTTGGAACATACNAAAAAAAAAAAAAAAAAAAAAAAGAGTGTGATCTGATCCTGCACAGAACACTGATCTTGGCATTCACATCAGGCAGCTGATATTTCCTCTAACTCCTGTTTCAGATGATCTGATGCTCTCTTCTGGCCTTTACTAACACCTGCCTGCATATGATGCATGAGATACACAGGTGTACACACATATAAATAAGATGAATAAATAATTAAGGGGCTGGAAATATGGCTCAGTGTTTAAGAGCAATGACCACTCTTGCAAAACACCCAGGTTCAAATCCAATCAGCCTCATTGCAGTTAACAACTGTGTGTAACTCCTGTCCCAGAAGATCCAACACCTTCTGTTTTCTGTGCTCACTGCATAACATAGGTGCTCTTACACTCATGTAGGTATAATACTAATACACATAAAAAATGAATAAATAAAAAAATAATTAAATAAACATTTTTAAAGAAACAGCACAGCATGCTGGACAGCTTTAGTTCTCAACTCTACAAACCAGCGTTGAGGGAGCCTCTATTGGATAATTGCCTCAATTGGACTGATATGTGGCCATGTCTGTGGAACATTTTCTTGATTGTTGAATGATTTGCGAAGGCCCAGACTGCTGAGGGTGGTGCCATTCCTGGGAAGGTTATTCCTTATTGCATAAGAAACCAGGCTGTGCATGGGCCAGTGGAGCAAGCTAGTAAACAGCATTCTTCCACGGCCTGTGCTTCAACTACTACCTCGAGTTTACTGCTCTAGTTCCCACTTTGGGCTCCCTCAGTGAAAACCTGCAAACACAGAGAAGTAAGTCATAAAAACTTTTCCCATAATTGGTATAGTCAGAGTATTTTGTTACAACAATTGAAACAAAACTAAGAACATGTGAAAAAATGACTTCTTACAGGTGCCATAATTCTTTTATACATTAGATTCAGGAATGAAGTTCTTCAATGGAAAGGATTTATACATTTCTCATATTTATATTAATTCAATGCAATTCTACAATGGTTAGACTTTAACATATATTTCTTCCATATAGCAATTAAAAAATTACATTGTGTTTCATTACCCCAATGAATTACAAATCATTTTTATGTTAAGTACACTAAAAATTTCCCAAGGTTTTTCAACCAAGGATTACAACACAATATATTTACGCTGTTTCTCAAACCATTACATATTGCTTGTCAGGCTGAAACAATACAAATGTATGATTTCAGGAGTTAGTTCATTATATATGCATATATATGTATGTGCATATATAATTTCTTTTGCATGATCATCTCTCTAATGCTAATAATTTCAAGAGGTAAGAATCAGCTGCATCTCAGAAACTTGCAATTCAAGTACTATGCTGTAATTTTCTACTGTTGTGGTTATAGTATCAAGCTCTCTGAATCCATAAATCCTCTTTCATTTATTGTGACATTTGATATATTCTTTAATCTTCCACTTTTCTGTTTTAATATTCTTATCCAAACTCCTGAATTTAATGCAGCTGAGTTGAAGGGTCCTCTTCATGTTGCATCAGAGAGATTTCAAATCTACTCTTATACATGAGAGTAGAGTTCACAAGATTTGCTTCATTTTGGAGAATTAATCCTTAATTTGCAAAAGGTTTCCCAGAAATCACACAAAAATAATTTAAATCTATACTCAGAAATGTAAAGCCTTAGAATTTACTTGACAGGAAAGAATGTGATTTCAAGTTACCATTTAAATACACTCATTATTGGACACCAGATGGGAATTTATCAAAACAAGTTAAAATAGACAAAAATCAGTAGTACCCTTATGTTCATTTGAAAAGATTGGCAGGCAGAGCATTTAAAAGCCAGAAGCGGGGCTGGAGAGATAGCCTAGCGGTTAAGAGCGCCGACCGCTCTTACAGAGGACGCCGGTTCGATCCCCAGCACCCACATGGCGGCTAAGAACCGTCTGAAACTCCAATTCCAGGAGAACCCCAGTTCCAGGGGAATCCGATACCCTCTTCTGACCTCCGCGGCGTTGCACGACACGGGTGCACAAACTTGCATGCAGACAGTACATTCAAACACATACAGAAATAAATAAAATTAATAAAAAAAAATTTTGTAAAAGCAGAAGATACATAATAATCAACGTTTTCAACAAGACGATGATGATTTTGAATAAATCTAGGCCACAAAAATAATCACAACAAAACAAAAGATAATTATGGCTTTAATATTTTGGTATAATTTCTATGATTCCTAAATTGGGGAGTGGTAAACTTCTATAGTAAAAAAAATTTGCAGTAAAGGAAAAAATAGTAGTAAATAACCAAGGTTGGAGACCAAAAATAAGGGTTTGTAAATCTCCGTATGACTGAATTTAACCTAGCACTCTGACCTTGGTAGATGGGTTACTCCGTATAGATTTGCGATTTTACTTTAGTTTTAAAGTGAATATATCATAAAAAAACCAGTTCTGTGTACGTTTTATTAGATTGACTAAAGACTTGTAACTTCCTTAGAATAATTCCTAAGTTTTAGTATCCTAAAGTAAAGATGGGTTAAAATCAATGGTGCATTTACACAATTTCTGTTATATACTGCATGAAATA
The DNA here is from genome assembly GCA_009823505.1 of Rhizomys pruinosus. Lineage (NCBI taxonomy): Eukaryota > Metazoa > Chordata > Mammalia > Rodentia > Spalacidae > Rhizomys > Rhizomys pruinosus. Next base: position 152,222 of record VZQC01010414.1, read on the forward strand.
TAAGTCAGTAAGGGATGAATACTTTGACTTTGATTTTTTTCAGCTCATAGATGTTTATATTCCTTATCACTGTGTCAATACAATAATTTTAAAGAAAGGATATTCTCAAAGTAACAAAATATAAATTTAAACTCCACCTATCCACAACAGCAGCAACAAAACAAAAAGAAGAAATGACAATCTGTCCACTTTTCCACATAAGACTGGACGGAAGCCATCATTAATAAGACAGGAATATCCATATATGAAATGCTGACTGTGGACCCAAGTCACAGCAATTAGGTTTAAGGTAGACACATTGAATTCATTTTCCTTTGTTGCGGGATATAATGATTATTTTTCGGATATGGAAATAGTAGATGTTATACAAAACTTTATATATAGCAATGATCATTTCTCTCACTTTTTGTTGTCAAAAATCATCATGTGTAGTCGAATGAAAATCACGACACACAAATGTGGGTATAACAAAAAAAAAATCATATAGCAGCTCGCAATTAATGGAATACTCAGGCTGTGTTTAAAATATGGATTAACCATCATACACAATATTCTTAATATTTTGTGATACAGTTCGTATTAGATAAATTTTATAGGTAATCTCATAATAACAAAATGTAGAGTTGTAGTTTCTGGGATGTCAGTTGAGGGTGATCAACTAAGAGAAAGGGGATTCACTTGTTAATGCATCTGAATCTGAGATAATAATGATGTTCTTTATCTGCTTATTGCCAATACTTTACAAAATGGAAATAATTGCTAACTGCCAGTGAATAGAACACTGAAAATATTAAATTATGAATTATGTTTCAGTAGGAATATTATTCCTCATTGTTGTGCAATACAGATGAGGCATGTTTTTAACTTCAGATATTTATTACTTTTACTCAACTTATTTTAAAAAGGATATATCTGAATGAATAAATTGAAGAGAATGTTCGAAGATTACTTCTGTGTAAAGTCTTTAAGACAAATTTCGCTAAGTAAAAAAAAATTGCAATAATTCTTCTGCTAACCTGTATCAAGGCTTTAATTGCCGGAGGTGTGTTGGCACACAGGGGCCTTTAATCCCGCCTGGGAGGGAGAGAGAGATAAGGAGGATCCCCATGAGTTCAAAGGGGCAGCTTGGCCTACAAAGGGATTTCTGGGCAGCTGGGGTTACAGGAGACCCCGTCGCAAAAACACACATGCACAAAAAGCCTGTCATTATTACATTATAGGCATAGTATCATGGAGGCGTCACTATCCACTGACAAATAGAAACAAGCACATCTCTTACTGTTCTATGCTCTTCAAGCTTTAGTATGCTTTTACATTTCCCGAGAATCTATTGATCTCTGCCGTCCAAACTTGAAAAATGAATCTAGTATGGCTGTTTTTCTTTCTTTTTTTGAGTTTTGTGTGGTTTGTTTTTGTTTGGAGTGACAAGGGGTTGGTTCTGCGGCCTGGTGGTACTCCAGCTGGGTGCCGTGGAGACTCACTCGTATTAGAGACGGGGGCTGTGCCGTTTGATCTCAGCAAAGAGGCGCAGGCGGCCCGTCGTGACATTACCCGAGTGGGGCTGATGATTGAATGGCAAGGGAGAGCCGCACGCTTGAGGGACGCCGCATTGGGGGGGCGGGGCTGGTGGGGGGTTTTAGTGTTTCGTGGGGTGAGAAGCTATGGGGCACGATTTAGTCTGGTAGGGACAGGCACGAGGGAGTAGTGCGGGAATGAAGTGTGGGTAGGCTGGTGTTGTCAAAAGTGAAAGAGATTGAACCGCGCTGTTGGGAGTAACGAGTGGAGGATCGCTGGAGACCGGGGTCGGTCGATGTGGTCTTGTGCAGTGAGCAAACATGCAGAAAGTTGTCGAGGGGTGGGCCCGGTGGTGTTTGTATGTGCTGGATGGCCAGCATAAAATGGTGCGGGGGGGCAGTGCAGACGTTGTACTGGTGGGTGTTGGGTGTGGTGTTGTTGTAACGGGGGGGGACAGGGTGGTTGGAATCGGGAAAATGTGTATTTGGGATTGATGTGTGCTCGGGGATGGCCGTGGGGGAAAAAATCCTTGATAATGTATGAAACATTTACGACCCGAGTTGGGAGAAGTGGAGAAATCATATGAATGTACGCATGGTGAGACTATTATGGTTGGGGGGTGTGGTTAGAAGGGAGGGAACAACTGCATAATCAATGATCTGTTGCTAGCCACGTGAGTCAAGATGGTTAGACTGTTCATTGACGGCATGGTAAGTAATGGAGGAAGAATTTTGTATAACTTGAAAATCGTAACAATAGAGGGTGTTGAGGTAGGAGGGATGATTATTGAGCGGAAATATTGCGAAGGTTGAAATTACACGTTTCATGAGATGCTAAGAGAAATCAGACGAGTATATATAGTAGGTTAAGGTAGGTAAAGAGAGGAATGAGTGCTGGGTACGACAAAGACAGAAACAGAGTAAATAGATGTGTTGTGAGGGGGAGGTGAAGGGAAAGAACCAACAGGTTGTGAGACTGTCCGTGGCTTCGTTTTTGCAGAATGGGTTTTTTGAGATATAGGCGTTTTGTCAGATATGGAGTGAGTAAAGCGGATTTGTGTGGTGCTATGAGTTTTTGTTATTTTTACAGTAGGTGGGTGATGATTTCGTAATCAGTATAGAGGGTAGGTTTCGTATGGTGTAGTAGGATAAAAAGGACACGTGCGATGTGAATGTTGCAGGTGTGGAAAGGGGTGTTGGAGACTGTGTGGGTCTACCGGCGGTATTTTCGTGATGAATGGGTACGGTGATAGCTTATCTATGTTTCCCATATTAAATATGGGTGTCGAATTCGTTCTTATGTGGTTGGTGGTCTTAGCTCTCAATGGGGAGATGCGCTGAGTTTTACGCGTAGACAAGGTCGGTTTTGTATAAGGGTAGAGGGTGTTGTTTGTTTTTTTTTCAGTGCTTTGTGGGAAATATGGTTAGTTGGTGGTGATGTAAAAAGGAATAGCAAGGTTGGGTTCGGGGGGATAGTAGCGAATTGGATGATAGTGGGTTGGGGGATTATGTTTCTGGTGATGTGTGTGCTTCTTTAGTTAGGTGTTGTGGGTTTGTTTGTCGTGGTTTGTTGTTTTTCGTGGGTATGTTTAGTGGTTTAGTTATTTTGCGATTATTTGTTTTTGATTGACGGGTTAAGTACTGAAGTACGAAAAGGTGTGGCGGTTGTTTTGGTTCTTGTTTATTTTAGGATATGTGATGATAGGTTTAGAGTGTGTGATCGTTTTGTTGGCGTCTGTTGGTTGGTTTAGGATGTAGAGGTGTAGTTTGGGGCTTTTGCTTGTTTATGTTTGTGTTTGTTTGGTTGGTGGAGTTTTTGCAAGTTGTGGATTAGGGCTGGTGGAGTGTCGGTTTTGGCCGGAACGTCGGATTGATGCTGGTTGTGTGGTCAGGTTTTGGTTTTAGCCGGGTGGTGGTGTTGCGGACATTGTGTCGCCGGTTGTATGTTTTCTCGGTGTTTTTTGGTGGCCAATGGTCTGTGTTTTTTTGTGTCTTAAATGTTTTCCTTTAATATTATATTTCTCGATGTTGTTTGTTCAGAATTGTGCCTTTTTTTGTTGTGTCTGTCCTGGTTTTGTGTTTGTTTTACAAAATTGTTGTTTTGGGGTTGTGGTCCTGTTTTTTACTAGTTTTTGTTTTTGGATTTTGTTTTCGTTTCCAGTCTTTTTTTGTGTTAATGAGACTTGTTCTGTTTTTTTCCGACTAGTTATTTCTCGTATTATTTTTTTTTTTTTTCTATTGTATAATGCTTTGCTTTGTGTTCATGGTTGTTGTTTAGTTATCGGTTTTGTACAAACAAGTCTCTCTTTTGTTGTAATGTTTTCTGTTTCTATTTTTGAACTGTGGTGTGTTTTTTAATATGTTTCTGTGTGTAGATGTTGCAATGTGTTGGAAGTGTATCTCGTGTAGGTTTAGAAATATGATGTTCGTGCCTGACCACCGAGTAATGCGCCTCTGCGCAATCTGAGGCCCAGTTGCCAGTACTGTTGTTTATCTGGTGACTGGCGTATGATTACACTGACTACCTATTATTGAGGCTCATTACCGCTGAAGTCTGTTGTGTTCTATTCATTCTTAGCGTTGTCTGTGAGACTCCGATAAAAAATAATCGTAGTATTTGATCGACAAGAGCTGAGGCGTTCTGTTATATCTCTACTGAAATACAGAAGTGGTGGAGGAAGCTTGGAAGTGGTTGATTCCGCAGAGAAGGAGGGAGGGGGGGGAAAAGGAGAAGGAAGGGTGAAACAAAACGAAACACCAAAAGAGGACGGCTACGCACAAAAAAAAACAAAAAAAACAAAACAACAAGGCGCGGGGACAAAACACAACCCAAAACACAAAAACAACAAAAAACCCACCAAAACCAAACACCCCAGCCGCCCACAAGCCGGCGGCGCCAGCCGCGCAACAACCCATAGCAGAGCCCAACGGGGGAAACAACCACCACTCAAGCAAACACAACCACAGAAACCCGGAAAACAAAAAAAACAAAAACAAAGACAGGCAAAGGGGGGGGAGAGAAAGCGGAAGCAACCAACAAGAGCAAAACGCAAGCCCAAAAAAAAGCCAAAACAAAAGAGCCCCCGACACACGCCAAAAAGCCCCCAAGGCAGAGCACAAAAACGAAGCAAACGCACAGGGGAACGAAGCAAACACAGGAACAAGCCCACAAACAAAACCAACAAACGCCAGGAGAAAGCCAATAAAGAATAGAAGAGAACAAATACGAAACAAAGGCAATCGACAGTAGGACAGTTAGGGCACCTAAAGGGCGGTAAAAAGCGAGAAAGGGGGAGAACTGGGGGGGGAAAGAGGGAGGGTGAAGGGGTATATTTGTCTTGGTTCATCTCGGCTGGTTACTCGGCGGTTTTTTGACATTCTTGTAGTCCGGATCCTGCACCAGGTTTCTTGGCCGATTGGTTGCTTGTTTCTGACTAGTCTATTTGTGGTGAGTTCTCTCAGCGCGTTTGTGTGTGTATTGTGTTTTGTTTTGCTGACTGTTTGTGAGTTTTGTTTTGTGTGTGGTTTTTTTTTTGGTTGTCTGTGTGGTTATGATTTTATAGTACTGTTTGTTGTGTTTCTCATTGTTTTTCTTTGAGTTCGTCTTGAAGTCTTGTTATTTGCTCCTTTTTTTTGTTTGTGTTTTTGGTTTTTATTTAGTAACTCTTTTTTGTCAGTGTTTATTTTTTTAGTGTGGGTTGCGTTGAGTTAGATTTGGTATGCGTCGTCAGTAGTGTACTGGGTTGCAAAAAAGAAAGAAAAAGAAACGAGAAAAGAGAAGAAAAGAAAAAAACAACAAAAAAAAACGAAACGCCCCCCAAAAAACACCAAGAAAGCCCAAAAGCAACACACCGCGACCCCAACCAAGGACAACAAGAGGAGGCACCCGAAGCCGCGGGGAAGGAGAGAAAAACAACGCAAGGCGCACCACCCCCGTGGCTGTGTCAAGAAAGGCCCCGGGCAGAGCAGGAAGGGCCGGACAGCACGCGAGACATGGCCCACAAACAGCAACCCGAGCCCACCACGCAGCCCACAGCGCAAGGGCAAGGCGTGGTAAAGGGAGGAAGCCGGGAGTGGTGTGTGCCACCCGACACCAAAAAAAAGAAAAAAAACCCCACCGCACCCACCAACAAACCGGACCACCCCCAACCCAGCCCACCAAACCCAAAACACCAGACACCCCCCACAAAACAAAAAACCCACAAAAAAAAAAAAAAAAAAAAAAAAAAAAAAAAAAAAAAAAAAAAAAAAAAAAAAAAAAAAAAAAAAAAAAAAGACCCAAAAACAAAAGAAAAAAAAAAAAAGAAAAAAAAAACCACAACCGAAAGCAAAACAGACCAACAACACCAAACAAACCAAAAAACCAAAAAAAAAAACCCAACAGAAACAAAAATCCCCAGAGCTTCTTCACAGACCTAGAAAAAAAAAAAAAAAAAACCAAAACAAAAAACCCAAAAACGAACACACCAAGAAAGCCGAAAACACAGACCCCCCACACCCACAAGAACACGCAACACCACAAACAAAACAAAAAACCAAAAACCAAAAAAAAACCAAAAACAACCAAAAAAACACCAAAAAACCACCAGACCAAGCCCAAAAAAAAAAAAAACAAAACCCGAACCCAACAAAGCAACCCAAAAAACCCAAAACACCAAACACAACAAAACCAAACAAAAAAAAAAAACGACAGCAACAAAAAAAACGAAGAACACGAAGCAACAAGGAACAACAAAACAAAAAAAACAAACAAAACACCAAAAAAAAAAAAAAAAAAAAAAAAAAAAACCAAACAACAAAAGCAAAGAAAAAAAGAAAAAAGAAAAAAACAACAAAAAAAGCAAAACGAAACACAAACAAACACCCCCCCCCAAAAAAAAAAAAAAAAAAAAAAAAAAAAAAAAAAAAAAAAAAAAAAAAAAAAAAAACAACAACAACCCCCCCACAAACCAACCACCGAAAACCCAAAAACCAAAAAAAAAAAAAAAAAAAAACAACAAGCACACGCCCCAAAAAACAAAACCAAAACAAAAACCAAAAAACAAAAACACCCCCACACACACACCACCCCAACGACAAAAGAACCCCAACCCAACCCAAAAAACAAACAAACAAAACACACACAAAAACAAAAACAACAAACAAAAACCCACGACCGCACACCACCAACACAAAAAAAAACCAAACACCCAAAACAAAAACAAAACAAAAAAAAAAGACAAAAAAAAAAAAAACCAAAAACAAAACAACAAACAAACAAAAACAAAAAAACAAAAAAAACAACCCAAAAAAACAAACCAAAAAAAAAAAAACAAAAACCAAACCAAAAAACCAAAAAACAAAACAAAAAAAAACACCCAACACAAAGAAAAACCAAACGAAAAAAAAAAAAAAACACCCAAGAAACCACAAACCAAAAAAAAAAAAAAAAAAAAAAAAACAAACAAAAACAAACAAACCACAAAAAAACCCAACACAAACCAACACAAAAAACCCAAAAAAAAAAAAACCCACAACAAAACACAAACCCAAACAAACCAAAAAACCCCACCAAAAAACCGAACCAACAACCAACAAACGAAACCACAAAAAAACAAAAACCCACAAACCACACACCCCCAAAAAACCCAAAGACCAAACCAAAGCAAAACCCAACCCACCAACCCCAAAAACCAGAAAAAACAAAAAAAAAAAACAAAACCACCCAAAACCACCACAAAAACAAAAAAACAGCCAAACAAAAAAAACCAGACAAAAAACAACCACAAAACAACAAAAAAACCAACAACCCAACGAAACAAAACCCCAAAAAACCAACAAAAAAAAATTTTAAAAATTAACATAAAATGTGCAACCCCCCCCCCAACAACCACCAAAAAAAAAAACAAAGACCAAACACCAACACAAACAACAAAAAACAAAAAACAAAACAAAACCCAAAGCCCAAAAAAAACAAAAACAACCAAACACACAAAAAAAAAAAAAAAAAAAAAAAAAAAAAAAAAAAAAAAAAAAAAAAAAAAAAAAAACACAACAAACAAAAAACAAAGAAAACCAAAACAAAAAAAAAAAAAAAAAAAAAAAAAAAAAAAAAAAAAAAAAAAAAAAAAAAAAAACAAACAAAAACCACAAACAAAAAGACCCACACAAACAACAAACCAAAAAACAAACCACAACAACACAAAAAACACCCCCAAAACAAACGAAAAAAAAACAACAACAAAGACAAAACACAAACAAGAAAAAACAACACAAAAAACCCAAAAACCAAAAACAAAAAACAACAAAAACCACAAACCAAACAACCAAAACAAACCAAAACAAAAAACAAGACCAAACAAAAAAAAAACAAAACAACAGCCAACCAAAAGAAACAAACAAACACAACCAAAAAACAAAAAAAACACAACCAACAAACAGAAAAAAACACAACACAAAAAAACCACACAGAAGAGCAAACAACACCACGAAAAAACAAAAAAAAAACCACCAACAAAACAAAACAAACCAAAAAGAAACAAAAGCACCCCCAAAACCCCCCAAGCACCACACAAACAAAACAAACACACCCAACACCCAACAAAAGACAAAACCCAAAGCAACCACGGAACAAAACCAAAACCACCAAAAGAACCAAAAAAACCCACCAAACAAACAAACACCCCAAGAGATAATGCTGATATTTAAAAACCAAAATAAAAAAAAAAAAAAAACAAAACAACCAACAACAAAAACCACAACCAACAGCAAACAACAACCACCACCCCAAACCAAACCGACCCCCACAAGCAAACCAAACACCCACACAACCAAAAAAAAAAAAAAAAAAAAAAAAAAAAAAAAAAAAAAAAAAAACACACCAAAAACAAAAAAAAAACAAAAAAAGAAACCCCGCAAAGACCAAAAACGCCACCAAAACAAAAACAGGCCAAAACAACAAACCAAAAAACCCCAACCAACAACAAAAAAAAAAAACAGCTTGGTACTGTCACAAAAACAGATCTGTTGAACAATGAAACAAAACCACAACAAAAAGACCCAAAAAACAAAAAAAAAAAAAAAAAAAAACCCCCCCAAAAAAAAAAAAAAACCAACCCAACAACAACACCCACAAACCCCAACCCCACAAACAAACAAAGCAAAAAACAAAAACGAAACAAAAAAACCAAAGAAGAAAAAAAAAAAAAAAAAAAAAAAAAAAAAAAAAAAAAAAAAAAAAAAACACCAAACAAAAAACCAACACCACAGCAACACACCCACACAAACCCACAAAAACACAACCAAACAACAAAAACAAAAACCCACCCACCACAAAAAAACCAAACAAAACAACACAAACAAAACAAAAACAGACCCCAGGCAGAATGGACCACAGACCTAAACGTAAATATAAAACAAACAAAAACCACACTGGTATAAGAAAACGAAAACAAAACCAAAACAAACCCCAAACCAACACAACAAAACAAAAACACCAAAAACAAAAAAAAAGAACAAAAGGAAAACAACCACAAAAAAAAAAACCAAAGCAACACAAAAAAAACCAAAACACCCCCCACACAACAAAAAAAACAAAACCAAACGAAAACAAAACACACAGCCACCAACAAACAAACACAACCGACACAAAAACAACCCACCACCCACCACACCCAAACCACCACACCAACCCCAACAACCCACACACCCCAACAAAAACCAAAAACCCAAACCAAAAACAAACCCACAGAAACACAGAAAAAAAAAACACAAAAAAAAACACGCCCAAACACACCCAAACAACAAAGCCCGCAAACAAACCACCCAAACAACACAACAGAGAACACACAACAAGAAAACGCCCCAAAAACCCACACACAACCGGAACAAAAAAACAAGGAAGCGAAACAAAACCACACCCCACCCCAAAACCACCCCGAACACCCAAACAACCCCCCACCACCCCCCAAAAAAAAAAAAAAAAAAAAAAACCCCGACAAAAAAAAAAAAAACAAAAAAAAAAAGCCCAGCCACCCAAAACAACCCACAAAACAACCCCAACCACCCAAGACAGCCCCCCAAAACCACCCAGCCGCCAAACACCCAACCCAACCCCACCCCCCCAAAAAACAAACAAAAAAACAAACGAACCAACACCACCACAAACCGCACCCCACACGCACCCCAACCCACCCACACAAGAACCCACCAACCCCACCCCCACCCCCACCACACACAACCACCCCAACACCAAAAAAAAAGAAAAAAACAAAAACCCAACACAACAAAACAAAACAGCAAAAAAACACCAACACAAAAAAAAAAACCCGAACCACACACACACCAAACCCCCCCCCCCCCACCACCACAACACCAAACCACAACAAACCCCATAACAAAACACCAAAACCCCAACCCCCCACCAACCCCCCCAAAAAAAACCCACAAAAAAAAAAAAAAAAAAAAAAAAAAAAAAAAAAAAACCACAAAACAAACAACAAAACAACAACACAAACCAAAACCAAAAAACAACCACAGAACAGACAAACCGACAAGCCCACCACCCCACACAGACCCCCCAACCCAGCCAAACAACCACACCAACGGGAAACAGAAACGACAAACACCACCCGCAAACAAAAACAAACAAAACCACCCGACCACGCACCCCCAACCAACCCGCCCCCCCAAACGAAAAACCAAAAACCACACAACCGCGAAACCCGAAAACCACCCCCCACACCGACCCCCACAACCACACCACCAAAACAAACACGCAACCACAAAAAAAACACACAACCAAACAAAAAAACAACAGCAAAAAAAAAACAAAAACCCAACCAAAAAAACAAAAAACCCCAAACCACCCACCAAACACCCACAACCACCGACCCAACCAACCACAAACAACGACCAACCAAAACAAACACAAACCACAAACCACCACCAAACCACCCCAAACCAACCCACCAAACCAACCCCCCCCCCACCACCGCAAACCCACCACACACACCAAAAAAAAAAAAACAAAACAAACAACCAAACAAAACAAACGCACACAAACCAAACAAACAAAAAAAAACAAAACCAACACCAAAACCCAAACCAAAAAACCAACCCCCAAAAAAAAAAACAACCAAAACAAACCAAAAAAAGAAAAAACACACGCACCAACAAAAAACCACAACAACCATAACAAAAGCCCAACCACACACACACCCACCAACCAACAAAACCACCCACACACACACCAAAAACCACACAAACAACCACCAAACCCAAAACCAAGAGAACATGTCCCCCCAACAAAACCCACAAATCCACAAGCCAAAGACAAAACCAAACAACAAAAAAAAAAAAAAAAAAAAAAAAAAAAAAAAAAAACACAACACAAAAAAAAAAAACAACCCCAACACCACGAAAACAAAAAAAACAACACAACAACCCACCCAAAACACCCACACAAAAAACAACCACCCACCCCCCCACCACACAACCCCACCAAAACAACCCACCCCACCCACACCAAACGAACCCCCACACCCACGCCCCCCACCCCACCACGCCACCAACAACAAAGAACAAACACCAGCACCAAACCGACAACAAACCAAAAACCCCCCAAACAACAAAACACAACGAAAACAAACACAACCCCAACGCCCCGCAACACAAACACGACCAAACCACCAAAACCACAAACAACCCAACCCCCCAAACAAAGAAAAACCAGACACCCCCAACCCACAAAAACACCCCAACACCACGAACAACCCCACCCCAACACAACCACCCGCCACGCCACCGCCGAACAAACACCAAACAACCACATCAACAACACCCCAAACCAAAAAACACAAAACAAAAAACCCCAACCCCCCCAACAAAAAACCAAGACAGCCACACAAAACAAAAACAACACCACAAAAAAAAAACGCCGAAGAAAAACACACAAAAAACACACCACAAACCAAAAAAATCAAAAAAAAAAAAAAAAAAAACAACAACCAACCAAAAAACAAAAAAACACAAAAAAAAAACCAAACACAACCCCACCCGCAAACCAAACACACACCCACACAAACCCCCAAAACCCCCAACCCAGACACACCAAACACAACACAACAACACACCAAAAAAAAAAAAAAACAAAAAAAAAAAAAAAAAAGGAACCAAAACAAAAACGACACAAAACAAAAACCAAAACAAAAATAAAAATAAATGGTTTTTTAAAACTTAAAAAGAAAAAACCAACAAACAAACCAACAACACAACCCAGCAACAAACCAAAACAAAAAACCAACGCACAAAAAACCCAAACAAAAACACAAACGAAAAAACCAAAACAAAAAAAAAGAAACAAGCCACAACCCCCCCCCCCACCCCCCCAACCGCCCAACCCCCCCCGAGAAAAAGACAGAAAAACCCCAACCCCACAGCCACAAAAAAAGACCACAACAACCCCACCCCAAAACACCCCCCAAACACCAAACCACACCCACCCCCACCCCCCAAAAAGCACCCGAAACCACAAACCAACCACAAACACACCCACACCCACCAAAACACACCCACCAAAACCCCCAACACACCCCCACCACCAAACCGCACAACCACAACCAAAACACACAAAAAAAAAAAAAAAAAACAAAAAACAACAGCCCCAAAACCAAAAAACACAAAAACAACCCCCCCCAACCCCCACCCCACCCCACCCCAACCCCAACCCAACCCAACCAAAAACCAAACCAAAAAAAAAAAAAAAAAAAAAAAAACACCCAACAAAAAAAAAAAAAAAAAAACAACCCACCCCGAACCAAACAAAAAAGCAAACCAAAAAAACAAAAAACACCCAAAAAAAAAACAAAAACACACCCCCAACAACAGCCCAAAAAACACACCAAAACCCACAAACCAAAACAAACCCAACAACCGCCCACAGAACCCAAGGAAGACCACCACCCCCCACCAGCCAGCACGAAACCAAACAACAAAACAACCCAGAAACCAACCCCACCACACACCAGAACAACACCCACCAAACCACCCCCCAAGCCACACCGCAACCCACAAAACAAAACGAACACCAAAAACACGACCACACCCCCACCCGCCGCACCCACAAACACCCCAAAACAAAACCGCAACCACACCGCCCACCGGCCACCACGCGCCCCACAAACACCAACACGACCCCCCGAAAAACCCCCCCCAACCAACCACACCCAGCAACCAAAGCAGCCAAGACAAAAACACAAACCCCCAACCCGAAACCCCCAAGACACCCAAAACAAAGCAGCCACCAACACAACACCCAAACCAACGACCAACCACAACAACCCCCACACCAGCACGAGCCCCAAACGAACAAACCAAAAAACCAAGACAAAAATAAAATAAAAAAAAAAAAAAAAAAAAAAAAAAAAAAAAAAAAAAAAAAAAAAAAAAAAAAAAAAAAAAAAAAAAAAAAAAAAAAAAACCCCAAACAACACACACACACACAAACACACGCACCCAAAAAGAGAAACCCCCAGACCAAACCCCCCCGCCCACACAACACAAACACAAGAAACCCCCACCCCAAAAACAGGCCCAAAACCACCGCAAAAAAGCCCCACCACCCCCCCAACGAACAAAACCAACCAGCCACAAAAAGCCCCCCAAAACGAAAACACCCGCAGACCAAACAAACAACAGCAACACACAAAACCCAACGAGAACCCAAAAAAAAACCCCACCCACAAAAGACCCAAAACAAACGCAAACCACCCCCCAAGACACGCAACCGCAAACCAAACCCAAACACCCAACAAACCAACCACCACCCAAAAACCAACCCACACCGCCCCAAAACACCAAAACACAAACCAGACCAAAACTCAGCAAACAGAACACACCAAACCCAACGACCCCACAGGCCCAAAACCAAACCCAACACACAAAAACCCCCAACCCCAAACCACGAGCCACAAAACAGCACCACCCCCCCCCAACGACCCACAACACGACCACAACCACACCCAAAACAAAAACCCACCGGAACGGCCCAGAACAAACACAGACACACACGAAGACACACAAACACACACAACCCCACACACCAAAAACCCCACAAGCAACAACAACCAAAGAAAACAAAAAGAAAACCAAGCCCGACAAAAAACGCCCGCGCACAGAAGCGACGCAGGCAGAAAACAACACCACCCCCGAACACAAAGACGCCACCAGCCAACCAAACCCACAAAAACCCCACCACCCAAACCCAAAACCAAAACAACAAAAAAAAAAAAAATGTTGAAAGGAAACAAAAACAAAACCCCCCCACCAAAAGCAACACCCCACAAACCGGCCCAACAAACCAACCGCAAAAAACCCACAAACCCACACCCCGCACACAAACACACCCACGGAGAACAGGCCCCAGAGAGACGAAAAAAACAAAACCCCACGAGCGCGGACCCCTCAAACCAACCACGCAAGAGCACCCCCCACACCCAACAAACGCAAAAACCCACACCCGCCACACGGCAAACACAACACCACACCCACCCAGCCCCCAACCCACCACCACAAAGCCCCACCCAAACACCACGCCCACCGCAACGCCACCCACCACACCAACGCACACCCACGCCACCCACCCCACCCAACAAGCAACCCGCCCCAACCACCCGCACCCACACCCCGACCAAAAGCACAAACGACACCCACCACCCACCCCCAAAAGCAAAACAAAACACCCCCAAACAACAACAAAAAAAAAAAAAAAAAAAAAAAAAAAAAAAAAAAAAAAAAAAAAAAAAAAAAAAAAAAAAAACCCCACAAAAAACCAAACAAAAAAAAAAAAAAAAAAAAAAAAAAAAAAAAAAAAAAAAAAAAAAAAAAAACACAAAACCCCCCCCCCACAAAAACCCCACCACCCCAACCCCAACCCCAAACCAAACCAAAAAAAAACCCCCCCACCAAACCAAAACCAACACCCCGAAAACAAAAGCCAACACAAACCAGCAAAAAAGAAAGAGGCCGAAACAACACACCACCCCACAAAAGCCCCCACCAACACAAAAAACAACCGCAAACACGAACCACAAAATCCCCACCCCCCAGAACACCAAAAAACCAAAAAAAAAAACCCAAAAAACAAACACCTAAAACACAACCACAACAAGAAAAAAAACACCAAGAAACCAAACAAACAAAACACAAACAACAGACACAAACCAAAGAGACAACCAAAAAAAACCACCCAAAAAAAAACCACCCAAAAAAGACCCACAACACGCAAAACAAAACGCAAAAAAAAAAAAAACAAAAACAAAAAAAAACACAAAAAAAACCAACACACCCACACACCGAGAAACCAACACCACCAAAAAACAACAAAAAACACCCCAAACACCAACCACCACCAACAACACACAACCAACAACCCCCCGAGAACCGCCCCCAACCAAACAACAACCAACCCCACAAGCAACAAAAGAAAGACCCAACAACAAACAAACAAAAAAAAGAAACAGAAAAGGAAATATTTTTAGTAAATATTTTATTAAAAACAAGAAACAAACAAAAACACCAAAAAAAAAAAAAAACAACCCAAACAAACAGAAAAACAAAAAAATCCAACAACATTAATTTAAACAAACACACAAAAAAAAAAACACCACCAAAAAAACAAAACACAAAAACCCCCCAAAAAAAAAAACCGCAAACACACCAACCAACACAAAACACACAACGAAACCAACAAAAAAACCACAAACCACAAACGCACCGCCACCCCACAACCCCACACCCCCACAAAAACACCCAACGAAACACCCCCCCCACACACCACCCAACCACCAAAAAACCAACACAAAAAAACAAAAAAAAAACAAAAAAAAAAACCAACCAAAACAACCCCCACACAACAAAAAAACAAACAAAAAAAAAAAAACAACACACAAAACCCAACCAACAAAAACAAAAAGCACAAAAAACAAAAAAACAAAGACAAGAAAAAAAAAAAAAACAACACAAACAAAACAACACAACCAAAACACCCAAAAAAACCCAACCCCACACCCCCAAAAAAACCCAACCAAAACAACACAAAAAACCCCAAAAAGACCAACAAAAAAAAAAAAACCCCCAAAAAAAAAAAAAAAAACCCCAAACAGACACACAAAAAAGCAACAAACCAAACAAAACAACCCAAAAACAAAAAAAAAAAAAAAAAAAAAAAAAAAAAAAAAAAAAAAAAAAAAAAAAAAAAAAAAAAACACACACAGAAAAAAAAAAACCAACCAACAACCCCACCCCCGGCAACCCAGAACAGCCAACAAAACGCCAACGCCCAAGAACGCCACACCACCACAAACAACACACCAAAAAAAAAAAAACACAACCAAAACCCCAAAAAAACGAAAGACGGCAAACACCCCACCACCAAACAACCAACCACCCAACACAACCCCCCCCCCCCACCAAAAACAACCCCACCCCAAGCCCCCCAAAACAAACACCAAACAACCAGACGAACCAAGCAAACACCCCAAAACCCCCCAACCCCCCCAACACCCCCACCACACACACAAAAAAAAAAAAAAAAAAAAAAAAAAAAAAAAAAAAAAAAAAAAAAAAAAAAAAAAAAAAAAAAAAAAAGCAACAAAAAAAACCAAACAGCCAAAGACACAAAAAAAAGAAAAACACGCAACCCCCCCCCCAACCCACCCAACACGCAACACCCCAACGCACAAAACCACCCCCCCCACACACATATGCATATATACATCACACATACTGTACCACAACACACAACACACCCCACACCACCCCCCACAAACACCCCCAACAGCCCCGAAAGCACAACCCCCCAACAAACCCCCCCCAAACCCCCAACACCCACCCACCCACACAAAAAAGCCACAAACAAAAACCCAACACAAAACACAAACAAAAAAAAAAACCCACACCAAAACCAAAACCAAAAAAAAAAAAAAAAAAAAAAAAAAAAAAAAAAAAAAAAAAAAAAAAAAAAACAAAACACCAACAAAAAAAAAACAACCACCAAAACCAACAAACACAAACAACCCCAACAACACACAACACCAAGAAACCAAAAAACCAACCGCGCACAAAAAACAACCGAAACAAAGAAAACAAAACCCAAAAAAAAAACAAAACACACGCCAAAGCCCCCCCGGCAAAGCCAAACAACCACCAAAAAGACACAAGCACAAAACAACCCACACAAACACACCCCAAAACACCACACAACCAAACAAAGCAGCGACCAACAAAACCCCCACCCCAAACCCACACACACACAAAACAAAAAAAAAAAAAAAAAAAAAAAAAACGCCAAAAAAAAAAAAAAAAAAAAAAAAAACACACCAAACCCCCCCCCCCCCCCCCCCCCCCCCCCCCCCCCCCCCCCCCCCCCCCCCCCCCCCCCACCCCCCCCCCCCCCCCCACCCCCACCCCCCCCCCAAAACCAAACAAAAAACAACAAACGAAAAACAAAAACCGAAACCCCCAAACCAACAAAAAAACCCCCACCCCACCCCACCCCCCAACCCCAACCAACCCCCCCCCCCACAAACCAACACCCCAAAACCAGACAGACAAAACACGAAAACAAAACACAAAACAACAGCCCAAAAAGACCGAAAAAAAAAACAAACAAACACACACAAAATAATAAAATAATTAATAAAATATGTTTTAAAACAAACAAAAAACACAGAACAAAGAAACAGAAAAACCCCCACACCCAAACACCCCAAAACAACAACCACAGAAAAACCAAAACGACAACACACAAAAAAAACCCAAAACCCCCAACACAGAAAACCACACACACACACACACAACAAAAAAAAAACACAAAAAAAACACACACACACACTGTGGCATGCATGTTACACACACACACAACAACACCCCACACAAGCAAACCAAAACCCCCAAAAACAACACCGCGAGAAAAAAACGAAAACCGCAAAGCGAACACAAAAACCCGAAAAAACAAAACAAACCACCCGACACGAACAGCAAAAGAACAAAGACACCAAGAACCCACAAAACATACAACACACAACAAACAACACACACCGCGAAAACAAAAAACCAGAACAACAACAAAAAAAAAAAGACACCCCACCCAACCAAACACCGACCAACAAAACAACCAAAACAAAAACAAAAAACAAACAACAAACACAAGCAAAAAAGAACCCAAAAAAACAAAACCCCACAACCCCCACAACCCCACCCCCAACACCAACCCCAACAACGCGACCCCACACAACCCCCCCAAACGCCCCCAACCCACAACCCCACCCCCCCCAAAAAAAAAAAAAAAAAAAAAAAAAAAAAAAAAAAAAAAAAAAACCCCCCAAAAAAAACAAACACAAAAAAAAAAAAAAAAAAAAAAAAAAAAAAAAAAAAAAAAAAAAAAAAAAAAAAAAAAAAAAAAAAAAAAAAAAAAAAAAAAAACCACCAAACAAAAAAAAAAAAAAAAAAAAAAGAACAAAAGCAAAAAAAAAAACAACCAGACACAACCCAACAAAAAACACAAAACAACAACAAGCCAAACCCCAAAACAAAAAACACAAAAAAACACACAAACAAAAAAAAACAACCAAACAAACAACCCACACAAAAAAACACAAAAAACCAAAAACAAAAAACAACAAAAAAGCAAATATGGGTCTCCCTGAGTCAAAGAAAAAAAAAAAACCAAACAAGAAAAAAAAGAAACCCCAAAACCCCAACAAAAAACACCAACCACACCAAACAAAACCACACCAAAAAAAACACCCCAGCCACAACCCAAAACAACAGAAACAAAACACCCACACACCCACCCCACCACACCCCACAAAAAGACCGCCCAACACCACCCCCACCCCCAACACACAAAAAGCCACACCCAAACACCAACACCAAACCCCCCACCAAAACAAACCCACACCCAAAAGAACAGAAAAAACCACAAAAACACCAGACAACACAAAACAAACCACAAACCCAGAAACAACGAAGAACCCAAAACCACGCGAAACCCGACCCCCACCCCCAAACACAAAACACCGACCACGCAACCAAACCAAACAGCAACCAACAAAACACNTTTTTTTTTTTTTTTTTGGTGTACGAGTGTACGGTCTGCATGTAGGTTGGTGGACCTGTGTTGAGCAATGCCATGGAGGTCAGAAGAGGGCATCAGATTCCCCTGGAACTGTAGTTAAAGACAGTTCTTAGCTGCCATGTGGGTGCTGGGAATCAAACCCAGGTCCTCTGCAAGAGCAGTCTGTGTTCTTAACTGGTGAGCCATCTATCCAGCCCCATGGATCATGGCTCATGATTTTCAATGTTTCCACCAAGGCCTTCTGTTTAGGAGCCTGTCTCAGTGCATCATGGTAGGAGTGTGAGCTGTGACGAAGGACGTTTCCCAACCACAAAGGTGGCTGGGGTCCTGACAGTCACGTCAAGACCATGCTCCTCCTTATCCTTCTCCCCTAAGTCTAACATCTTCAAGATTTCACTACCTCTAAATAGCATCAGCCTAGGAACCAAGCCTTCAACACAGGAGACTTGAGGAATATTTTTTTTTTTTGAGACAAGTTCTCCCTGTAGCTCCAGCTGTCCTGGAACTCACTCTGTAGAACAGGCTGGCCTTGATCTCACAAAGATCCAACTGCCTCTGCATCCCTAGTGCTAGGATTAATGGCAAGCACCACCACGCCTGGCATGGCCTGTTTTCTAACTATGACACTATTACTTAGGCTCACAGAAAATGAATTTAGCTTTTCAAAATTAGAAAAGAACCTCCTTGAGTAACATGATATCCTGAAGACCTGCTCTATGTCTCAGAGCAAACAAGGCAAAATCGTGCTTTTGTGCTGGAGGCCACAAAATTTCCAACAGACTTACTTTTTGTTTAAGACAATTTGAAAAAAAATGTATTATTTCTCGGAGCCTGGAAAAAATCCTGATATTTATGGAAACATTTACACCCATGAAAAAGAACAGAAGGACCAGGAACTTATGTGAAAAAAACAACTGCATGCATGATCTCTAACCACTAGTCAAATTTAACTCATTCCATTTATATGGAGTTTTATAACTGATAACTTACAATAATTTGAAATATTAGGGAAATATAAGTAAAATATCATCTTTCATGAATCAAAGAGAACAGAAGATTAAATGAGTAATTTATAATAATTATGAGCTTTATAAAATCAAGGAAAATAGAATATCTTGTGTTTAGTTGATAATGGAAGATAACCACAATGTTTGAAAACTGTCTCTCTTACAAATGTTTGAGATAAACTTTCAGAGATGGAGTGATATCATATAAATTTTTTTTGACATTGGTGGTATATCAACATAAAGGAGTTCTATGTAGTGGTAAAAATGACAACATCATGAAATGTGCAGGTAAATGGTTGGAACTGGGCACCTTTATGCTAAGTGAAGTAACACAGTCCCAGAAAAACAAATCACATATGGTATCACTCAATTATGGATCCTAGGACCAAATCTTTATATGTAAGTCAAGCTGGGTAATATTTTTTATTTAAAAATAATAGCATATTGACTGATATTACTATAGATATAGTTTGAAGCTTATGTCTCTATTTTTCTGTTCTAAGATTCATGAGAAACAATAAATATCTTCTTTAAAAGTACATTAAAACGGGGCTGGAGAGATGGCCTAGCAGTTAAGAGCGCCGACCGCTCTTACAGAGGACCCCGGTTCGATCCCCAGCACCCACATGGCGGCTAAGAACCGTCTGAAACTCCAATTCCAGGAGAACTCCAGTTCCAGGGGAATCCAACACCCCCTTCTGACCTCCGTGGCATTGCACGACACGAGTGCACAAACCTGAATGCAGACAGTACATTCATACACATACAAAATAAATAAATAAATAAATAAATAAATAAATAAATAAATAAATAAAATAAAATAAAGTATATGGCCCGGTGTGGTGGCGCACGCCTTTAATCCTAGCACTTGGGAGGCAGAGGCAGGCGGATTTTTGTGAGTTCAAGGCCAGCCTGGTCTACAGTGTGTTCCAGGACAGCTGGGGCTACAGGGAGACCCTGTCTCAAAAAGACCAAAAAAAAAAAAA